>LPNX010423876.1:287487-370672 GCA_001517045.1 Pseudotsuga menziesii
TCTGATCACTTTGTAATGAGAACCTCAAATGGAAATAGCAAAGGATTAGATCTTACCGATTTGAGGTGTCCGCCCTTGTCCCGGAGTTTGCTGATCTAGGGTTTGTCACAGAAACCTTAATTTTAAAAACTTGGAATATTTTAGATATGATTGTATGAATAGATATATCTCTTCAAATGGAGCTGTCCAATGTACTCCTTTTCTAAAAACAGTGAAGGGAAACTCCCGGAACAGGAAGCCCTAATTTTCTGATTTCTTCTGCAGACATTCCTGTTACTGTTTCTATGATATCACCGCAATTAATGATCCTCTATGTCTGAAATTTCTCAATAAGTTAAAATCACATGTCCTTGATTCAACACCGTAGGTTTCATCAGAATTTGTTTCACCATTTGTTATTTATTATCCTTTTCCCAAGGTGACCTGTTACTGGACTGTTCAGAACAGTGAAGTTGTATGGAATGCCATGTGTCACTGGTTCATCTTCTGAGTCTGACCTTCAGACCACAGAAATTAAAGTCCGTTCCCTTTCTATAACATCTTCCAGAATTCCATTTGGACCTTTGTAGCCCAAGATATTGCAGATCTCCCGAGGTGTCCTGTTTATGGATGATTTCTGGAAGAGGATGGAACCCTACCTTGGAGAGACCATATCTCCTAGAATATAGCGAATCAGAGGCTTCCCTTTGGACACAGTGTTCATCGGGATTTTATCCTCGGTACCTACAATTATCAGCTTCTTTGACTTCTCCAATCCCAGAATATAGCGATTGTACCAAAACGTAGCAGTTTTAGTATTTAGGGTTTCTCCTAGCTCAGGGTCAAACTAGGGTTTGACTTTCTTGGAGTTTCACCCAACCAAATTTATTGATCCAGGTCTCTAAATTTCGTTTTTGATGAGGAGAAAAATCCTATGCTATTCTCACTCAAAAATTCCTCTTCTGTAGAAATCCCTAATTTCCACATCGAAACTGAAAATGCTTGAAATTGAATTTCGCATCGACAGAAATATGCACCCTTCAATGGAGAGTCATCCTAGCATACTTTTGCTGAAAATCTGTGGAGGAAGATCCACAAAATATGAAGCCCTAGTTCCTGTAGCTACACAATGTCTTCTTCTCAGTTTAGCTCTGATACCATGTTAGTTTTTCCTCATTTAAGCTAGCATTATGATAAGATCTTTTCACTAAGAGAATAACAAGCACAACAATCACATAAGCACATCACAAGAGACAAGAGACACAAAGATTTTAGGAGGGGAAACCATAAATGGAGAAAACCCCTCAACTTCCTCTAAGATAGTATCACCACAATATGTGATCCAAAAATAGTAAGATGACCTCCCAACACAACAACATCCTTCTATCTTCTGTCAAGCCAAAGTATTTCCTTCTCCAAAGGTGTGCCACACTTGAGAGAGCAAGTGATGTATGTCACAAGTGATAAATAGATAGACTCTCACTCTCTATTTTAATTCTTCCATTGAATTGAAGTGCACTCAACCATGTAGGATTAACTTATAATTAATTACTTGAGCCTACACCTTAATTAGTGTATAATAACCCAAGTGCCCCTAAACTGTGGGGACTTACCTAATGACTTGATATGACTTGTTTACATTATTAATCCTCCCGATCGAAACATCGGGGCATGACCACATGACTCAAATACATAATAGAAACATCCCGGAATAAACATCGGGTTACAATATATGAAATACATAGAAGAATACATTTCGAAGTTACATATACATCAACAATTTGATGTAAACAATTATTTTAATTTTGATGACTAAAACAGTCATTTCGAAATCTGAACATTGTCCCTCTGAAGATGACTTTGCTGCTCCTAATATGTATCACCTGGGTAAAAAATGAGAGAGGTTATTGTATATCATGATGTTATGATGAAAAATATCTTTCAGTTTTTGAAATTTCTTCTGTGTTTGCTGGAAATAGATTGTTGAATAAAATGACTAAAACAATCATTTTCAGAAAAAATATGCTATGTTGCTTTCGAACTTTGAATTGTTTAACTGTAAGAGAACATATAGCAGTTGTCCTTGTAAGATCATCTACTGTAAGAAAAATCCCATGAATTTACTGATCAAGGTATCCGTATTTGTTAACAGTGCCTCCAAACATTTGAATAATCCCAGGCTTTCACACACTCTCCACTGTAAATTCTGTTTGTAAAAATTTAAACACATACCAATACCTTCATGAATGCTCTCACTGTATATATTTCTGCAACTCTTCTGTGTTGATGTTATTTTTGGGATTCCATTCTTCATTGTTGAGTGGTGGCTTCCCTTCTCTTGTTTTATAAAAATCAATTTCCACCTAACTCTTTATCTCCGCCATTTTCCCCGTGATTGAAAACACTTAAAAGTTGAGTTTTGAAATATGGTGGACTGTCTCCTTCCTTTCGCGCGCAACACACAAATCAAATGAAAGAACCAAGTCAAATTTATTTATATAGGACCCCATTCTGGAGCCCCCTTTCGGTGGTTTTTTCCAAACCACTTTTCTCCACGGAATTTACCCAAAGTTACCACGTGGACAGTGGTTTAAATTTCGCTACCACCTTTCAACTTTAACCCCCATGCAACTTTCAGCTCCAGATCCATCCATGACCGTCGATATATTTCACTTTAATTCTCCGCCGTCAGATCAGGTGACACGTACTCCTTTCCGCCAGGATCCTTTGTTTTATCAAACGTGCAAGTTCACTCTCCGGAAATCATAATAGCTGTTGATTTAATTCACCTTTATTTCCCATCCATCGGATCAACTTACACATATACATTCCATTGAGCCCTTTTGTTTTAATTAACCCGCAATTTTACTCTCCGAAAATAGTATTACCCATTGATTTAATTTTCACTTTTCACATTAGCCATCGAATTATTTTATGTGCTAATGTTTCGATTATATCTTTAAGAAAGGTAATAAACCTTGTTTTAGCGCGTAAACCTTCATTAAACTTGGTTTGTATGAATAAAGCCCACTTTTTGACTTTGGAAGAATATTCAAAACTATTAATTTTTGAATATAAATAAAATAAAATCCTTTAAAAACCCATTTTTTAGATTTCATTCAAAAATTAATAAAAAAAATTTCCCCATTTGTGAAGAAATTATTTCTAAAATTCCTTTAACTCCTCTTCTTTGCCAACCTGGAAATAGCTTAATGAGAAAAATTTGGAAACCAACTCAATCACCCATGAAAACTTAAAATTTTGAAGGCAATAGGACCAATTCCGACAAAAATAAATTCAGTGCTAACAACTGGCTCCAACTAGGGATGCTATCCTCCCTGCGAGGTAGCAAAGAACCCCGTAGACTAGGTGCCAAATCCATTGGGTTTCTCTTAATATTTCTCTGAAATCCTCAACATGTTTTGAATTGAACCATCAACTGAAACCATTTTGCAAACATATCCCACTCTGTCAACATGTAACCTGTAACTGAATTGCACTTGAAACTGAAACGAAACTGAAAACTGCTAAAAGAAATGCTCGCCATGTCGAGCTTATTCATGCCTACCTATCCTACTTAACTAAGCACAAATGCCCAATCAAGCAAAATCTGACTTCCAATGAAGCCAATCAAGCAATTTAGCCAATAATTCCATTTCTTCCTCATGCTTGATCAAAGTTAGATCATAAGAACAAAATAGCAATAGGTTATGATGAAAAATTTGTCCTTTGCTGCAAACATATAACCAACTACTCCATCTGAAAAATTTATCCATGTACTCTGCTACTGGATCATAAAAAACATGAAAAATTTCAAAATACTCAATGATTGTATACTCTGAAACTAATCTTTAGAAGAGCTTTGAAAGGAATTCTCATGATTGTTTTTCAATGGCATATCAGCCACTTCATTTAATATTTCTACGTTTACAACTCCATTATTCTCAAGCACTTTAAGAGGAATATCATTTTGTTCTTCAACAAGAAAGATGTGTTCTTGACAAAACGTTTCTGAATCGAAAAGATTTAAAGAAACATCCTATTGAGATTTCTCATCTCCTTCTTTGTGATCCCTTTGTTTATTGCACACTGTTGGTTCTTTCACATACTGAGATTGATGGCATGATTGCTCTTCATTTTCATTATATATAAGTAGGCTAAAATTTTCTTTAAAGCCATCACTAAAATAATTTTCGACAAGCTGACCGTAATCATCAGAAAAAGCATCAAGAGTATAACCTTCTTCTTTCACATTACTAAGCTGATCATCTTCATGCTCATATATTTTTTCCAATTCTAATCCAAGGGCTGATTTCTCTTTAATTGTATTTTCAGAAAATAAATATGTGGAGGGACTATAAGACTGAAAATTTGTCGAATAAAAATTCTTTATGTAATCACCCACAAAAGCATTAGAATTTGGAGGAAATTGCTACTGCAAAAAGGAATTTTCTGATTGGGAATAAGCAGCCTCATCTTGAAACAAAACTTCAGAAGTTGAATAATATGAATAAGGGTTTTATTGAACATCCCAACTTCCTTCTTGGTAACACAAAGAATGACAAGACTGCTGCAAATTATCATCTACTTTAGGAAAAGAAATGTAGCTGGTTGAATCAGAGTTTTGGCTCATGTCTCTTTCAGTAGAGGAAGAAATTATTAACTGCTGAGATTTTTCTTGAATGTGAAGATAGCTAATTTGTGTTTCTTTTTTCTGAAATGGGTTCTCATATAAAATTTCTAAAATCTCTTCATCCACTAACTCATCATCACCATACAATTTTTCCAAATCCTCAATGAAAGCTTTAACATGCATACAACAATATTGAACCAGCAGCAAGGAGGGGTATTGGTTTTTGTAGTGTTCATGAAATACTATATGAAAATTAGTAAGGGAAAATAAAATTTCTGATGGTAACCCTTCATACCATGACCTTGCATCTCCTTCTAAAGTAGCCATGAACATTTTCATTAAATAATCCTCATGCAATTTAACTCCCAGCTTATGTATATGTATATGAAATCTAACCAAAAGAAGGGTAGCATCATCATTCTTTTGATCTTTAAACTTTGGAAGACTTGTTTGCCAATCCACTTTAGGTATTCGATTTGGAAAACTAGGAATGTGAGCATGATTCATAAGAGCATACCTTGCAGACAAAGAACTCATCTTGACGAATGAATATACTGAATCAACTCTTCAAACTTTACAATCTTTTGATAGTGGAGTCGCCATAGAATTCTGAAAATTGGATTCTTTGAAGATGGAGTCGCCAAGTGAAAGATGCACAACCTTACTGATATCTGACTGTTGTTCACCATCAACAATCAAATCTGAAACTATGTCGTTCATACCCAAGGAAGACTTGAACCTTCGTTCCCCGGCAACGGCGCCAATTTGTTAGCACTCAGAATGTACCCAAGTTGTGAAAAGGCAGATCCCAAGGTAACAGCAAAAACCACTTTAGAATGTATTTCTAACCTAATACAATCAGAGAGGGATCTCTCACTATTTACAAAGGTTTTATACTCAAGATATTCAATCAAAGACACTCAGAAGTTTAGATTTCTGATGGGACAAATAGGACAAGTTTGTTTTAAAGACTTCGTAGGACAGTCATGGAGGAGACCATTAGGCAATGGAGTCAACAATCAGATCTGAAATAGGTTGCAAGAGGTAAGGTTTTGAAGGTTTATGATCAGAGGCAAGGTAGGCACCATTTCCTCAGTCTTGAGGTATTAGCAGGTTGATTATTAGACAAAGGGAGACATTCCATCAAACAGAGCACCTAACTATGGTGAATTCTGCAAGACTTTAGAAGAAAATATTTGAAAATGCTTGAACAATGGACCTAGAGCATGCAGGATGAATTCTATCCCATAAAAACAAATGCTCAAGCATGAAAGCAAATACAAAATGGAGTGGGAAACAAGATAAACAGTCACATAAAGAAATTACTTACTGAAGAAAAATATGGCACAAGAATCTCTGACATGAAAAAGATTTTACATTCCTCCTCTGCAAATTTCATTCATTTACTGAACACATGAATCCATTACAATGTAGAGCCTCTCCTCTCTTGAAAATCCCTTCCTCCAACTATCAATTACATTTAAATTTATATAAGAATAGTCTTTACCTAACTTAGAATTCAAAACCTAACTGAACTCTAAAAATAGAAACAGTTACAACAAAGTTTCTCCTGCATATCTCCAATGGTGATAGCTGTATGAAATATGGGAGAGGTTTTTATAATTTGACATTTTCCCAACAAAACCCATGTCTTCATTTCTCCATAATAATCTCAATCTCCTCGAAATATTCCTTTGAAGCGGATGACTCATATAATAAATTGTATATTTCTGGAAAAATGACCTGTAAAAATATTTAAATTTCTCCCAACCTGTGATTACTGTGTTAAAAATGAAGGAGGTTTTGTATTATAGGACTGTTAGGAATAAAAACCTCTTTCATTTTTGTCAAATTAAATTCCATTTGTCCAAAACAATTCTTTGAATTTGATGGCTGAAATAGTCCTTTGGAAAACATAAAAATTGGCCTGTACAACTAATTTTGTTGCTGCTGAACCGTAGCACTTGTGAGAAAAATAAAATAGATTATCATGGATAGGTATCTTTTTAAGAAAATCCTCTTCCAGTTTCACAAAATTCATCTTCATTTTATGTAAACAATTATTTTAATTTTGATGACTAAAACAGTCATTTCGAAATCTGAACATGGTCCCTATGAAGATGACTTTGCTGCTCCTAATATGTATTACCTGGGTAAAAAATGATAGAGGTTATTGTATGTCATGATGTTATGATGAAAAACCTCTTTCAGTTTTTGAAATTTATTCTTTGTTTTCTGGAAACAGATTGTTGAATAAAATGACTAAAACAGTCATTTTCAGAAAAAATATGCTATGTTGCTTTTGAACTTTGAATTGTTTAACTGTAAGAGAAAATATAGCCGTTGTCCTTGTAAGATCATATACTGTAATAAAAATCCCATGAATTTACTGATCAAGGTATCCATATTTGTTAACAGTGCCTCCAAGCATTTGAATAATCCCAGGCTTTGGCACACTCTCCACTGTAAATTCTGTTTGTAAAAATTTAAACACATAACAATACCTTCATGAATGCTCTCACTGTATATATTTCTGAAACTCTTCTGTGTTGATGTTATTTTTGGGATTCCATTCTGCATTGTTGAGTGGTGGCTTCCCTTCTCTTGTTTTATAAAAATCAATTTCCAGCTGACTCTTTATCTCCGCCATTTTCCTTGTGATTGAAAACACTTAAAAGTTGAGTTTTGAAATATGGTGGACTATCTCCTTCCTTTCGCGCGCAACACACAAATCAAATGAAAGAACCAAGTCAAATTTATTTATATAGGACCCCATTCCGGAGCCCCCTTTCGGCGGTTTTTTCCAAACCACTTTTCTCCGCGGAATTTACCCAAAGTTACCACGTGGACAGTGGTTTAAATTCTGCTACCACCTTTTAACTTTAACCCCCATGCAACTTTTAGCTCTAGATCCATCCATGACCGTCGATCTATTTCACTTTAATTCTTCGCCTTTAGATCAGGTGACACGTACTCCTTTCCGCCAGGCTCCTTTGTTTTATCAAACGTGCAAGTTCACTCTTCGGAAATCATAATAGCCGTTGATTTAATTCACCTTTATTTCCCATCTGTTGGATCAACTTACACATATACATTCTACTGAGCCCTTTATTTTTAATTAACGCGCAACTTTACTCTCCGGAAATAGTATTACCCGTTGATTTAATTTTCACTTTTTACATTAGCCATCAGATTATTTTATGTGCTAATGTTTTGATTATATCTTTAAGAAAGGTAATAAACCTTGTTTTAGCGCGTAAACCTTCATTAAACTTGGTTTGTATGAATAAAGCCCGCTTTTTGACTTTGGAAGAATATTCAAAACTATTAATTTTTGAATATAAATAAAATAAAATCCTTTAAAAACCCATTTTTTAGATTTCATTCAAAAATTAATAAAAAATTTTGCCCCATTTGTGAAGAAATTATTTCTAAAATTCCTTTAACTCCTCTTCTTTGCCAACCTGGAAATAGATTAATGAGAAAAATTTGGAAACCAACTCAATCACCCATGAAAACTTAAAATTTTGAAGGCGATAGGACCAATTCCGACAAAAATAAATTCAGTGCTAACAAAGGCTATTATAGAAAATTCATAATATACTACTCAGATATGACCTATGCATTAGAAGAACTATTAAGGGAAGATAAAGAGTTCGACTGGACAGAAGAGTGCCATATATCATTTGAGAAACTAAAAAGAAAACTAGTCAAATCATCAATCCTAAGGTTTCCAAACTGGTTGACTAAATTCCATGTCCACATCTATGCGTCAGGTCTAGGAATAGGAGCAATCCTAACTTATCCAGGAGATGATGGAATGGATTATCCTATAGTTTACATTAGAAAAAATTAAACAAAGCTGAGAGAAACTATTCGACAACAGAAAGAGAAGCATTAGGAATGGTCTTCACACTACAAAAATATCGACATTATCTCCTAGCTAACCCATTTACATTCTACACTGACCATCAGGCACTTAAGTACCTCGTCAATAAACCACTACACCATGGAAGAATTTGCTGATGGCTACTTCTATTGCAAGAATTCTAATTCAAAGTCGTTGTTAGGACAAGTAAGTTAAATGTCAGTCTTGACCATTTATCTCGAATTGACACTAGAGAGGAATCGACAGGAGTCGAATACGACTTACTAGATGCACATCTATTTCAAATAGAAGCAGTCCCGACAAATTTAGAGGAAATATCCCAGTTTTTAGAAGATGGACAAGCACCAAAAGGCATGAGTACCAAAAAGAAACAGATCTTAGCCATGAAAGATGCACCTTAAAGCCTCATAAAATGGATTCGTATACAAAATGGGTTTAGACGACATCCTTAGAAGGTGTGTACTGGAACATGAAAGAGACAACATTATGCATGAATCACATTACGGACCTGCAGGAGGACATTTTTAAGCAGACAGAACTGCAAATAAAATCCAACAATCAGGGTTATGGTGGCTGACACTTCACAAAGATTACAAAATTTTTGTAAGCAAATGTGACAGATGTCAATAACTAGGTCGACCCCTGCCTAGCACAGAAATCCCTTTGATATCAGTAAACCCAAGTTTGACATTTGAAATTTGGACCATAGACTTCATAGGACCATTTCCTATACCAACAAAAATAACAAGTGCAAGGTACATAATAACTGCAGTCGAATATGTGACCAAATGGGCAGAGGCAGAACTAGTCAACACATGTTCTAGAGAGGTAGCTGCAAAATTTATATATGAAAATATAATTACTCAATTCGGATGTCCACTAACCCTAATTAGCAACCTTGGAACACACTTTATTAATAGGACTATCAAAACCTTAACCAACTAGTTCCAAATCGATCATCATCGTAGTACATCATACCATCCTCAGTTGAATGGAGCAATTGAAGCATTTAACAAAACATTAACAAAAGGTTTAACAAAAATATGTAATGCTGATAAGGACGACTGGGATGAGAAGATACCTACAGTACTATGTGCATATAGAACAACATACAAATGATCAATTGAAAAAAACCCCTTTCGACTAGTTTATGGACAAGAAGTAGTAGTTCCACTACACTTCCAACAATAGACACCTATTATTGCAGAGATTTTACATGTCAAAGTCGAACAAGGAAGAAAGGACCAACTATTACAACTGAGTAAACTTGAAGAACACTAATTAGTGGCGATAGCACATCAAGAAATCTAGAAACAATAACAAAAAGCATGGCATGACAGAAACATCAAGAACAAAAACTTGTCGGTAGGAGACCTTGCTTTACTATACAATAGTCGAGTAAACGGAAAACCTAAAAAGTTACATACATAATGGATGGGACCCTATGTTGTTGAGGAGATACATACCAATGGATCAGTCTGACTAAGGACGTTACAAGGCATAGTATTTCAGAAACTCATTAATGGAGCCTGACTAAAATGCTATAGAGACTAAACCAAACACATCTAAAAAAAAAACATATAACGACCATAACGTTTAAACAAAAACTATAAAAACCTAAAAATCCAAAAAGCAAATAATATTGTTATATGCACAAAACTATGAAAGGAAATCACCACTTTGACAACCGACATCATGCCCATCGACATAACGCCATCGACCATTTTCATAACCGACATCAACCGACGACCTCGATATTCCCATCACCCATTCATGACCTTGAGCGCCGAAACCAGTTCACCATTAACGCGCACTCAAGTGTTCCAGCTAGAACATCACATCCACCATTAGTACACCTATCGACGAGAAAATCCAATGCGTCCCCTATAAATACTTAACCACCGAAGGATCATTCACCACAATTCAAACAGAGAGAGCATCAGAGAAACCGGATGACTAAAAAGCAAAAGCACCTTAGTGAAATCAACCACCAAACCGACAAGATGGCACCAAAACAAACCAGATCCTTAGCCAAAGCCAAGGAATTACAGACTACAGAAACACCATTATTCAGGAGACTAAAGAACATCAAGAATGCTAAGGTGCATGAGGGCTCATGGTAAAAAATATGGGCCAAGATAAAAGAGTGGGATTACATCGATAAGAATCCTACTCCAGCTATAGAGAAAATACAACACAGTTCCATTGTAAATTATGCCAACGCACCGCTCATGGCCAGCTTCAGTGGCACAAAAGAAACAACAGTCAAATTTGTCATAAGCTAGTACCACAATGGCCGATTTTACTTCGAACAATCGGTCGACATCTTCGGGGAAGTCATTTCCCAATTAATGGGGCTATCAAACAAAGGAGACCCAACACCAGTCGGTATAAAAGAAGGACTAGTCGAAGAATTAACAGGGTCGGCATCGAGCAAAAACTTGAAAGGACTAATGATTGGTCACATAACACATCGAATGCCATAGATTGTGGCCAAAATAATAACTATTACACTCACAATGGTAGGTCAAGGAAGCAACCTCAAACTATATATGTTGGAAGCAGTAGACACCATGGAGACCAATTGAAAGATATACATATGGGCTGAGTATGTCACCAAAATGATCAAAACCATCTGTGAGAAATTCCAAGAGATGGGAGGAATTATCAGGTTCCCATCCCTTATCTTATGGATAGTAATGTACTCTATTTGCCCCGAAGGAGACAAAAATTTTTAGAAACCGACAAAATTCCATATGTGGAGATTCAAAGCATTCTCCTAGAAAGGAACAATGAAGGAACTTGCAAACAGAAAAGTGTTGTTGGAAAAGTGGCTCCAGTAGTTGAAAGTACGCACAACCAAATGGAGGGTGCCTCAGAACATCCGACGAAGTCTTCCTAAAAAGGCCCACATTCAGCTAGAGTTCGACCATACCGTGGTGTGGTACATGCAGGGCGCCAAACCAAATGCAAAGGCCCTAGACTATTATGCGTCAGTCAAACAGATATTTCAGGAACTATCTCGATAGGTGGGAGCAAAGATAGCAATTCCAGCAAAAGAAAAGGAAATGGACTTCTCGATAGAGGAAATATTGATAGATCAAGAGAAGGAGGAGGATTACGAGCTCAACCTATACATCGGTACCTTTGTGTCAAAGGAGACACCGGTCGAAGGAACTGGTTGACTACAGATCATAATTAAGCCTTTGACAACACAAAGGGAAGAAACACATATAGAAGAAACACAAGTAGAACAACAAGTAACCAATCCAGCTGAAGAAAATCTCATCCCGACTCATACACCAAGGGAAGGGATAGAAACTGAAAACCCAGAATATGCTATCACTAAAGAAATTATAGCTAAATTGTTGAAAAAGATAGCAACTGCAAGAAAGAGGAAAAGAACACAACAACAACAACAAGGCAAAGGTAAGTGCAAGCTTATCATTGCAGAGTCATCAGACGATGAATAAGAACTGGCAGCTACAGCAATTGACATAATAGAAGATGCCTCCACAAATAAAGTGTCGATGGAAACCCAATTCCATATATTTATCAAGGCAGGAGCACTACAAGGTCGACCAAAGAAGGCCAAGATCACACACACGTCGACTCCTGAAAATGTTGTAGATCTTGTGTCTACGCCTCCACCTCCATCCCTGACAAAAATCACAGAGGAGCTAATACCAGAACAGCTCTCAATAAGCCCACTCAACCTATGCAAACATGCTATGTTGGAGGCTGTGAAGGAGAAGTTCAACTGAGACAGAGACCTCCAGGTGTTCATTGAAAAATTGCCTGAGATATTCACATCAGTGTAAAAAAATCTCTACCAAAGCACCTCCGTTTGAAGCTGGTGGATCCTGACAACCTGGCCAAGTACTTCAGGGGCTAAAAATTTGTGCAACTGTGACTTCAACCTTCGATAGAAATCTTGACAAAGAATCCAAATTTGTTGCATGTCGGACCACGACTATCACTCCGACTAAACCTGAACCCCACCTACTAGCCTCTGAACCGACTGGAGGAGAGGAAGAAGAAAATATCAAGGACATAAATCGAGAAATCAACCAACTCTTCTTTGACTTGGAATCACCTCCTTAGACCGACAATCCACCACTTGACCACATTTTTGCCAACCCAATCACACCTGACCATTCACCAACCCCATCACCACCACCACCCCACGACTCAGAACCCCTAATCCAAATAGCTGCACCAGAACCAACCCCATCGCAACCATCATCACCAACCGCATCCACTTCTGGACCACCTACATTTGAAAAACCATAGGCTCCAATAATCCCACCACCCCAAATAGAAATGCCATCAACCACTGCTGCACAACAAACAAAAAATCCAGACTCGACTTTTGCAGGTACACAGGTGCCGAAACAAGTAGAAGTAGAGAAGCACAAAAAGAAGAAAAAGAAGAAGGACCATCATGGATAGCCAGCAATGGTCCACATCAATCTAGTTGAGTCAACCACTGCGGTTGATGCAACCAAATTGAGAGATATAGAGCTAGAACAACTAATGGAAGCACTAGCAGTCGAAGCAAAGACAAGGAACTAGCACAGACGTAAGGAACTAGACAACAAGGAAAAAGAACAAGTTAAGTTCCTTAACAAGTGCAGGGACCTAGTCTAGTCTGTGATACCAATACCAATAGAGGTCGACACTGACAAACCACTCAAAAGATCTTATCATCTGCTTGAAAGTGTGGTGTCGGTGCTCCAAGCACAGATTTAGGAAATAAAAGAAGAACAGAAAGAAGAAACCGTCCGACTACTGATGGAGCAGCACACATCCTTTTCTGAATGCTACAAAGTGTTTCAAGATCACATGGAGGAGTATGTCATCATCGAAGAATTACTGAGAGACTGGACTGCTTACTATGAGTAATTATATCAGTGCACCAGGCAGGCCCGACAAGAGATCCAAGCGCTTGAGAAGAGGAAAACCACTGACGAAACACTCTGAAGCACAATTGAGGATCAAATAGTGCTTGAGATAGCTAAAATACAGAAGGTTGAGCATGAAGCACATCAGTGGGTGCATCAAGCCATTCCCAACTTGGAAAAAGTATACATCATCTACGTGTAGATGAAATGAATCAGAGAGACAACAGAAGAAAAAGACCAGTTTATGGGTCTCGACATGGAAAGAATAGCTGAAATTTCCATTCTAGAGAAAATGTTGATCTTATCAAATCTGACCAGAGTCACCATCGACATACAGAAAATATTGCAGAGTTGGATGGATTTCCAACGTCACCTCACAACGACAGCCCCAACAATTGTCGAAGTCTACATACAGAAAATACCGACCATCAGACTTCACAGCCCATAAAGATCAAGAGCAGAAAATAATGAATACTTAAACAGACAAGGAAATTTTTGTACCTCCCTGTTTCTTCGGGATGAAGAAACATTTTGTTCATGGGGGGGATGTTGGAGGAGCAAGTCAGTATGTCAACTTGAATGATAGTCGACTAAACTAGAGATTTGGTCAGCCACCTAAGGTCGTGTCAGTTCACTAAACCGACAGGTAGTTATTTTGTAACTGTTTGTAAATCATATATATTAGGTTGTTGAGCCAGATGAGAACTCGGCTCAGTTCTCTGTATTGTATGGACCCTCTCATGCTAATATAATCTGTTATTCTATCTACTTGTTCTTGTCTCTTGTCTCTATTATGTATGTATGTTTTAGTATGTATTATTGGTAACCTTATGTGATCTATGACATTACAACAATATTGATTTCAAAACAACCTCTTACAAACATAAAGGAAAGAAAGAAAAATATTATGATAGTGAATCTTCCTCATAGGTTAATGCAAGGTCCTGTAAGGGGAGGTATAAGTACATGAGTGGAAATAGTGAAAGTGACCATTAACCTAGAGGAAGGAAGTATAAACCCTATGAATAAATTTCTGGGGAATTCAAAAAAATAAAGCTTCCCATGTTTAACAAGGAAGTAGACAAAGGTGAGGAAGCAGAATCTTTGCTTTCAATAATGAAGAAATATTTCCATATTTACAACTATTCTGATAGACTAATGGCCAGGATGGCTATTTACAATTTGACTGGAAAAGTTGATATTTATTGGCAAGATATAAAAAGGGTCAAAAATATGAAAGAGAAGTACTTAACCTAGAGATTTTTTAAGAAGTATTTTAAAAGAAAGTTTCTATCTGAACAATAATACGAAGAAAGAATCAAGGATTTCTATGAATTAAAACTAGGTTCCATGTCCATGAAAGAGTTGAGTAGCAATTTTTTAAGTCTATTAATATATGTACCATACATAGTAGATGAAAATACTAACATTCAATAGTTTTTAATTTTTCTACCCAATAGCTTCAAATATATGATTAAGTGTGATAATCCGAAAACTTTGGAGGAAGCTATGAGAAAGGTTGATTTCTGTTATGAGCAGAGTGAGAAAAGGGAAAGTTTACCTAACTAGAAGACTAAAAAGACAAGTTATTTTGACCAAAGAAGAAGAGGATTTAAGTCACATAATATTTTTGGGAGTAAATCTCAAAACTTCTCCAAGCATAACTATCAGAAAACTTATTTTAAGAATAAAGTACCCCATAATACTATAGCAGCAAAAGACAGAGATATGCCTAACAAATTTATTAAAAATACTAAACAGAGAGAACCTGTCAAGTGCTGGGAATGTCAAGGACCTCATTATGCAAAGTATTGTCTGAACTAGAAGGGGAACATGAGCAACATACACATTTTCTAGGAAGAGGAAACGATTGGAGATGTGGAAAACAAGATGCACAGGATAAATGCAGCTCTGGAGAATCGACAGGCGGATCATCATAATTCCATGGTGGAAGTGCAAGGTATGATCCAAAATATATCTATTTCCATCTTGATTGATCCAGGTGCTAGATTAAGTTATATATCTCCTATCATAGTGGAAAAGTGCAAATTATCCTTTAAAAAGTTTGAAAAATATTGGCTAGTTCAGTTAACCAGAGGAACTAAAAGAAAGGTGGTAAATCATGTTGAAAATTGTAATTTTCTTATCAGTCATTTTTAATCTCATGTCAAGTTGAATGAGTTACCTTTAGAATCTTATGATGTCTTAATAGGAATGGATTGGATTCAAAAACACCAAGTTATTTTGAATTTTTTTCATAAAACATTTTCTTGTTTGAATAATGAAGGAGAAAGAATTACTGTCACGGGAATACCTAGGAAGATATCTGTTAGACAAATTTCATCCTTACATATGAAAAAGGATGTAAGAAAAGGTTGTAAAGTATTTGCAGTACAAATAATAAATAATGAAAAAATTAATAAAGAAAATAAACCAAGATTTGAGGATATTCTGATTATGCAAGATTTTGCGGATGTATTCCCAGAAGAAATTATAGGATTACCTCCTAAATGAGATCTAGATTTTACAATCAACTTAGTACCTGGGGCAGTACCTAATTTGAAATCTCCCTATCAAATAAACATCTTGAAGATGAATGAATTAAAATTATAGTTACAAGAATTAATAGACAGACATTATGTAAGACCAAGTGTATCCCATTGGGGATCACTGGTCCTTTTTATTAAAAAGAAAGACGGTACTCTGTGTCTATGTATAGACTACCGTCAACTTAATAAAATGACGATTAAGAATAGGTATCCTCTGCCTCACATTGACGATCTGTTTTATCAGATACGCGGAGCGACGATATTCTCAAAGATCTACTTAAGGTCTAGGTATCACCAAGCTAGAATTAAATATGAAGAGATATTTAAAACTTCTTTCAGGATAAGATACATGCACTATGAGTTTGTGGTTATGCCATTTAGGCTAACAAATGAACCAGGAACCTTTATGTGCTTAATGAATAGTGTTCCAAGTAAGTACTTAGACAAATTTGTGGTCGTCTTTATAGATGACGTATTAATTTATTCTAAGACAAAAGAAGAACATGATGGACACCTAAATATAATATTGCAAGTGTTAAGAGAACATCAACTAAATGCTAATTTTATCAAATGTGATTAGCATAAAGATAAAATACAATATTTAGGGCACGTAATATGATCCAACCATGAGCCGACATGTTCACCTCGAAAGGTCTTCCTTTTCTAGGTTCGCCTCAATAGGTCCTCCTTCAACAGGTTCACCTAAACAAGTTCACAGCCAACAGGATATCAACATGCTATGCGATGGTTGATCTTCTGACCATTATAACTTCTTGTAACTGAACGGAGCAGGTAGTCACCCAATCGTATTAGCATCCTCTATATAAGCATGTACATTATGTAATATATACAACTTTATGATCATCATCTGATTCCTCCATCTTTCATGGAGCAGAAGTAATAAATTGGTTTGAATTCTTGCATATTTTCTGTGTATATTTCTTGTCGACTTAGTTCATTTTCTTGCTTTGTTGTATCTCTTTATATGATTTCACCAAAATAGATCTCTACTCATTTAGTTGACTATTTTCCCTAGCATGCACCTGGGCATGACCTAGATCATTGGTATCAGAGCAAGATATTGTCCATAGCTTACGTTACATAAGAACTTCCATTGAATTTATTTAACTTATGCATGTTCAAACACGCTCGCAATTCCAACAACACAAGAAGACACTTTATTTAACTTCATAAAATATGACCAAACAAATAGACAATAGACATGAAACTGATGAGACAAAGCAACTCATAGAAAAATCCCTAGCTCGCCAGTGAATCGAAATGTTCACCCAGTTCAGTGAGATTATCTTGAGAGTCACTGCAAACTATGGGGAATCCTTGACACGATCTCACTCCAATAAAATCATCCCCTTCAAAGTGCAAATGAATATATATATATTAAACCTATAGGCAAATGAATCCATCGATAATTGGGTGCAACAATTGGAATCTTACTTTGCGGTAAATCAACTCTCCGAAGCGGAAAAGATCACCATTGTGTCCTTAAAGATGTCAACCTTCGTACATTGCTGGTGGGAGAACCTATTGACAAAAATGGATAAAGAAGAATACCCCATCGACACATGGGTAAAATTTGTTGAATATGTCTAAAAGGAGTTCTATCCACCCAAGTACATTGAATAGTAGTACAATAAGTGGCAGCAAATAAGGCAGTGGAAATACCATTCTGTACATAATTACATTGATGATTTTTATCGACTCAGGGCTAGGCTCGACATCTAAGAAGAAGAGAAATTGCTTGTCCTGAAGTACGTTAGTGGTTTATCACCGTACATTCAGCAAGAGATGGAGTTTCTGACTGTCATCACGCTTGGAGATGCATTTCATTATGCTAGCAAGCTTAAAGCTAAACAAAAAGGAAAGATACGTTTGGAGAATAAGCCAATAGGTAGAAAATATGACAAGAAGTTTCCAACCGACTCCAACAAGTTCAAGAATCCTTCTTAGTAGAATCCACCAAAGCCTGATCATCAAAATAATAACTTTCATAAAGACAATAGGGGTCGTAGCAAACATAACCCTACCAGGAAATGGTGTGATTATCACAGCTCGCCATGGCATGATATGTCAGAATGCAAAGCTCGAGAGAAATTTTGGGCAAAATTGTCAACATTTAACTCGTCCTATAGAACCCTGGTAGAATGTGATCCAGATGCATCATCCCTCCAGGATTCGACCTTGACCACTTCGAGAGCCTCATCCATCATCGATGAGGAAGAATGATAGTGCCTATTCCATACATAGATATGGGTTCAGAACAATCCATTAGATCTAATTGTGCATAAGGGTAGCCAGAAGAACTTTGTTATTGAAGATATTGTGATGAAATTAGGTCTCGTCACCACTCTGCATCCTTATCCTTACAATATCAGTTGGATGAAGGATGGGAAGGAACTAAGGATCATGCAACAATGTCGACTCAACTACTTCATTAAGCCTTTTGAAAATGAATTACTCTATGATGCGACACCGCTTTCTGTAGCTGATGCCCTATTCGGTAAACCCTACCTATGGGATCGACATGGTACATATCAGTCATGACCTCAGAAGGTGATTGTCAAAATCTGAAACTAATGGTATGGCATACCAGAGCTAAAACCCACATCAATGGTTGCAATGATATCTACTAAAAAAATGAAGAAGCTTATCAATCATGCTCAAAATTTTGCATTAATCATGATAAAGCCTCAACATTCTAGGAAGACTACAATAATGAGTTGACTCACCAACCAACATAGCTCTTGACAACAACAATATATCGACAACATTCTTGAAGAATACCAGAACATATTTCAAGCACCAGACGGAGTGCCTTTGTAATGTTAGGTAAAACACTCCATTGAACTTGTTCCTAATTCTTCATTTCCTAAGGCATCTGTTTACAGAAGATCCACTCTCTAAAATGAAAATATTCATAGACAAATCTAGTATTTGATCAACAAGGGTCATATCTTCCCCATCTCCTCTCCTTATGGAAGTCCAGCCATCTTAGTTCCAAAGAAAGACAGGACTTGGCACATGTGCATCAACTATCGAGATATCAGCAAAATTTAAGTGAAGAACATATACCCTCTTCCATGGATTGATGAACTCATCAACAATCTAAAAGGTGCTAAGTTCTTTATGAAACTTGACCTCAAGTTGAGATATCACCAGATTCCAATCAAGTCCACTGATGTATGGAAAACAAATTTCAAAACCAAGGAATTATTGTTTGAATGGTTAGGCATGCCTTTCGGCTTAACCAATGCACCTGCAACCTTCATGAGATATATGGATGACATTATACGACCTTTCATAAATAAATGTGCCATTGTATATCTCTTTTATATCCTGATTTTCAGTCGATCATGGAAAGAACATGTCAAGCAACTTCAACAAGTTTTTGACACTCTCCAACAACATTGGATGTATATGAACATGGACAAATTCTCATTTGTGATGACCATCATCAAGTATTTTGGGTATGTAATTGAATCTGCAGGCATTCATGTCGACCCAAAAAAAGTATAGATCCTCAAAGATTGGCCAATTCCTCAAAAAATTCATGAACTAAGAAGTTTTCTTGGTTTGGCGAATTTCTATCGACGATTAATACTTGGCTTTAGTCACATCGCATGGCCTTTGAATTAGTTGACGAAAGGAAATGGGAAAACTGTCTTCAAATGGACACTGACACAATAATAAGATTTTGATCAAATAAAATACAAGCTTTGTACTACACCAGTGCTTGTGTTACTAGATCTGCATTAGCCCGTTGAGATTGAGACAGACACATCGGATTATTCCCTTGGCACAGTGATCACTTAGCCAGTTCACCCAGTTGCATTTCATTCCGAGACTTTCAGCGACATAGTTAGAAGGTACTCAAAGTATGAAAAATAACTGTACACCATTGTGTAAGCTCTTACGCAATGGAGACACTACATTCTTGGTAGGAAAACAGTCATCCTCACTCACCATAATCCTTTACAATTCGCTCTAACTCAATCGAAACTACAAACAACCTGAAAACTCAAGTGGATTAATTACTTGCAACAATTTCAGTTTGTAATTAAGTATCAGAAAGGCAAAGGAAATGCCTTAGTTGACTATCTCAGTAGACCACTCATTTTTCTACTGTCTAAAGTAATGAGTATGCATGATTATGACACCATTACTTGGCCTCAATTGCATTCAGTAAATTGTGATTTTTATACAATCTATCGACATCTTCATATCAACAAGTTGTCTACTTTCGGCTACTTCCTAAAGGACACCTTGCTATACAATCTTGGACAAATTTGTGGTACCAACTGGAGAGAATCAAGAGGAGCTCATTTGGGATGCGCACTATAACAAGACCATAGGAAATTTTGGATTCACAAAAACACTTGTTATCCTCAAAAAATATTTCTACTTCCCTTCACTTAAATATGAGGTCAATAAGTACATTCAATCATTCATAGTTTGTGCCATTTCTAAGTCGTTGAATCGACAACAAGGATTGTATACACCCCTTCCATTTCCTATTCAACCATGTGAGTTTATTTCTATGGCCTACTTGATGGGATATCCTACTACCAAACATCAGCATGATGCGGTACTAGTAGTAGTCGACAAATTTTCCAATATGGTTATACTCATACCATGCAAAAAGACTACGACGGCACAACAGACTGCTCATCTCTTCTTTGAACATGTGTGGAAACACTATGACCTCCCGATGACCATTATTTCCGACAGAGATGCAATATTTGTCAGAACCTTTTGGCAAACTCTCTGTAAACAGCTTGACATAAGAATTTCTTTTTTCACAACCTTCCATCCACAGACAGACAGACAGATAGACGAAAGTTGTAAATCGCTTAGTCGTAAAACTACCTTTCATGTACAACCACAAGCATCATCGAACATGGGATGACAAGCTTCCATATATACATCACAGCTAGAATCATGCTCAACACAACTCTATAGGAAATAATCCACCTGAGATATGTTACTGATTTCAACCCTTGGCACTTATCCACTTAATTAGTTCCTCGACGCAATCGAATGACACCGGATTTGAAGGATGAGAAGTGGAGAAAGCATTGAAATTCAGAGATCAACTATACAACATCCAGAAGAAAGCATAGGAAATTTTGCAACCAGCAAATGAAAAATCTAAGGCCCAACACGACAAGCATCGTATTCCCCATTCATTCCAAATTGGGAATTTGGTCTGGTTACATCTAAAGAAGGAGAGCTTCACTAGTCCATACAGAAATATGAAACATTTGCAATATGGTCCATACAATATCCTTAAACAAATTGGAGAAAACACTTTTCTTGCATGCCTTGGCCTACATCCAGTTTTCAATGTAGATCTGCTTCGACCATACCATGCACTATTTTTGGAATAGAATGACTTGCCAACAGTAGAACCCAAAGACATCCATTTAGATGTTCAGGAACCTCTTCTTTGTGACACCATTGTGGGATGATGCATACACCTTACAAGGACAAACTCCATTCCCTTGTTTTGAGTGGCTAAAGATGGAAAACTCCCCACAGAAGGAAAATGGTACTTTGCTAATGAAGTCGTCGACAAGTTTCCTCACCTGAATGAATACACAATGGAGATCACTGTTTATTAAGGAAGGAGGAATGATCCAACCAAAATCCAATAGGTTCACCTTCAATAGGTTCACCTCGACAGGTCCGCCTTCAACAAGTTTTCCTCGATAGGTCCGCCTTCAACATCTTCACCTCAACAAGTTTGCAGCCGACAACATATCAACATGCTTTGTGATGGTTGAACTTCAGATCGTTATAACTTTTTGTAACTGAACATAGAGGGAAGTCACCCAAACATCTCAGCATCCTCTATATAAACATGTACATTATTTAATATAGACATCTTTCTTATCAAGATTTGATTCATCCATCCTTCATGGAGAAGAAGCAATAAATTGGTTCGAATTCTTGCATATTGTTTATGTGTATATGTCTTATTGACTTAGTGAATTTTCCTACTTTGTTGTATCTCTTGATATGCTTCCTCTACAACAGAGCTTGACTCATTTAGTCAACTATTGTCCCTAGCGTGCACCTGGGTACAACCTGGATCATAATATCCAAAGAAAGGTTATCAGTGGAGGTGGATAAAGTAAAAGCTACAATTGATAGGTCTATTCCTAAATATGTAACTAATGTACGATCCTTTATGGGGATAACAGGTTATTATAGAAAATTTATTGAAGGATTTTCATAAATTTCAAATCCTATAACCTCATTACAGAAAAAAGGTAAGAAAATTGTTTGAGATCAGAAATGTAAAGACAGTTTTAATAAATTAAAAGAATTATTAAAGACTGAAACGATCCTAAAAATGGAAAACCTAGACAAATACTTCCTCGTATGTACTGATGCATGCAACAAAGTCTTGAGCTGGGTCTTGACTCAAGAAGGTCATGCAATTGCATACGAATCAAGAAAATTAAAAACTCATGAAAAGGACTACGCAACTTATGACTTAGAATTGGTTGCCATAATCCATGCTTTAAAAGTGTGGTGGCATCACTTAATAGGTAAAATATTTCTGCTAATGTCTAATAACATAATCCTAAAATATATGTTTGATTAGAAAAATATAAACACGGGGCAAGCTAGATGGCTAGCTTTCCTTAGCGAATATGATTTCAAAATAAAACACATTAAAGGGAAAGAAACTAAAGTGGTTGATTCCTTAATCAGGAATGCAATAGCAAGCTTTGTAGCTGCCATTATTAGTTATAAAACTAATTTGGAAGATAAATTGGAAGAAGGAATAAAGAGGGACCTAGAATACCAGAATTTAAAATAAAAGGTAACTCATAATATATCTGAAAATATAATTACAGATTACAGTTTTAATGTAAATGGTCTAATACTATTTAAAAACGGACTGTATGTGCAAAATATACTGGAAGTTAAACTACTGATTTTGAATGAAATACACAAAATTCCTTATTATGGACATCCAGGGTATCATAAGATGATAACCATGTTGAGAAAATAGTACTTTTGGCGTAATATGAAAAATGAGGTTGCTGAATTTTTAGCTAGGTGTATTGAATCTCAGCAGGTTAAAGTTGAACATAACACCCAGTAGGCATTTTACAACCATTACCAATTCCAAATTGGAAATGGGAGGTCATCAGTCTTGACTTTGTGACTAGTTTACCAAAAAGATAGAAACGAAATGATTCAGTAATGGTAGTTGTGGATAAATTAAGTAAAGCAACAAACTTTATCCCTATTAAAACAACTTATACAGCTACTAATATTGTTGACGTTTTTATGAAAGAAATCTTTCGTTTGCATAGAATTACAAAAGTAATAGTTTCTGACAGGGATCTTAAATTTACTGGTAGTTTTTGGAAAACTTTATTTAAAGGATTAAATGCTAAATTTAATTTTAGTACTACTTACCATACCCAAATGGATGGACAAACAGAAAGAGTCAATCAAGTATTAGAAAACATGTTATGAATGTATGCTAGAGACTATCCCAAGAAGTGGGAAGACTATTTGCACTTGGTTGAACTTGCTTATAATAACCATTATCAAGCTTCAACAAAGCTTAGTACTTTTGAAATATTATACGGTATAAAGTGTAACACTCCTGTTACATGTTAGGACCTGCATGTTAAAAGAATTGGAACTAATAGTGAAACAGGTACAAGGCAACTTGAAAACTGCTCAAGACAGACAAAGGAGTCATGCCGACCTTAAAAGAACTCTGAAGGAATTCCAAGTAGGTGACCATGTGGTTGTTAAGGTGAAACCGAGAAAGAGATCCTCTAAACTAGGGAGATGTGCTAAATTAACACCCAGGTATTGCAGACTGTTCAGATATTGGAAAGAGTGGGTCAAGTGGCATATCAACTAGATTTTCCACCTAATCTTAGGATACACAAATCTTTTCACATTTCTATTTGAAAAGGTATATACATGATGCTACTCATGTGATTGAACTATAATGTGATTCAGGTATAACCACAAGGATATTTTTCATTGGAACCATATTGTATTCTCGACAGGAGGGACATTTTTATCTGAAATAACATCATTGGATAGGTAAAGGTGCAGTGGAAACACCTTAGTCCAAATGAAGCAACCTCGGAATTGGAGAGCAATATGCAGATGGCCCATCAAACCAAACCATCTTTTTGTAAAACCCTAGTTTCGTATATCTGATAGATTCGGTGAGTTTCTCATGACGACCATCAAAACCCACTTGGATATTAATGAATAAACCCTACATCTCAAGTTTCATGAAAATTAAACTCCATTTTATTTGGGATCTAGCACTTGTCACTCTAGGTGGGGGCGCCCTCTTTGGGAGGGTGGTTTTTTCTTCAAGTCTATCTGATGGGTATGCTTGTACCTGCCTCAAAATCATAGATCTAATATTCAAGAACTCTAATCTAGTCATCTCATGCCTTGATATTCTCATTTTTGTCCACTTTTTCCACTTATGCAAAAACCCTAGGTGGGTATCTTTAGGATTTCCTTTGATTTGGATATATCTCCCTAGATCTACATCCTTATCTCACTTGTGGTACAATCTAATTTAATTTGGGTTATTTCCTATATTTACTAAGCCTCCCCAAATTTTCCTTGATCTCCATACCACTCTAATTTGATATATCTATTCTTATCCACTCATTATCTCTCCTATTTTATACATTGTCAAATCCTAGGAGTATCTTGAGTAGGTGCGCTAACCTCTTAGTCTAGTAGGGTCTCCCCCTTGATCATTCGTCAGATTGATCTAAACCAATAAGAGCCCATCCGGTGTGAACACTACCCTTTATCCGTCGTGGATGAGGCCCTTGTGGTGTCACTGGTTAGATACCTTAACTTTACCGTCCCAGATGAGATACCTTTAGTGGGTAGCTACACTTTGTGTGATAACATATTTTGGCGTCGTTTTCGGGGTGGTAGAGGCTGATCTCTGGTGTCTGCAAGTAGTACTTCACTCTTGTCTTCTAAATCATATCACATATGTATAAAGTTAAGTGAATGAATTTTCCTTTGCCTAATTTTACACTCACTTGTTTCTTTATTGCATCATACTTCCCCAACGACATATATTTCAGTGAGTTCATTTAGTATCTCACCTGGAAACTCCACAACGTGACTCCACTGAGAATCGAACCCATCCCGCAAACCATAATGAGCTTGAATGTATTTCCCCAATGCATTGAATAATTAAACAAAACAATAACTAAACTTAAAAAGAAAAATGAAGAATGAAATAGACGAAAATCAAATTCTTGGTATGAGAATGATTTTGAGAATGATCATGGTTGTGATCCTAATTATCACAATCCTTATCACTCCCACTAGTTTTCTCATCCCTGTAATAAAATATCCCTGATAAATTATATTGAGCCGATTAGTAAGCATCAAATCCAACCAATACCTCAAAATCAGAGCAATTGATTGAATGATTCTTGTAATCCATTTAGCCACTCAAATCAAACCCCATGTAGAGAATCTAGAGTAGTTAGAACCCAATCTAATCTTTCTCTTTTTGATTTTTCTGAAATAGTTGGGGCACCTCATTCTATGCCTAAGTATTACATTAAAAAGTATCCTCATTTCTATGGAATCAATGCCACATCTATTCAAAATCATATGCAAATGATTTGGGATCCTATGCAGGTTAGAGGTGCAAATGATGAAGATGTTTACATGCAAGCCCTTGGAGAATCCTTATATGGGGATTCTCATTTATGGTTTGATCATTTAGCACCAATATCCATCACTTGTTATGATATTTTTATTGATTTATTAAAAAATGAAAGGGGTGAGAACATTGATGAACATTCAAAGCCTCATTCAAGCAATTATTGTGATGTTGAGGATAAATTGGATGAAGATGACTAGGATCATGATGATGATATAAGTAATCATTGTCCTTATCTTATCAATTTCTCCTCTACCAAGATAATAGTGAGTGTTCCTGTGATTAAGTTTATGAGTGATCCATCAATCAATATAAATTCCATAGAGTATCTTAGGAATAACCATGATAGACATCAAGATGAATTTGAACATGAAATTAATCGAATCATACGAGATACTTTGTCATCATTACCTGAACAAGGTATATATCTAGATCTCATTCATAAAGGGGATCTCATTGTTCATCATAAAGAAGACTCCAAATTTGAGCATCCTATCTTTGATTCAATCGAAGATATTTCTGGAGAGCAATTCCATGTTTATTGTTTGGTTGATTAAATTTCAAATCAATGTTCAATTGGTAAAAAATCTAATTTTAATCCCACTCATATTTTTCGGAAAGAAAAAGATCAAAATGATAATCAAACTTCATTTCAGGAGTCAATTATAAAAATGTGTGAGGATGTCGATGAACCTAAAAGTGATCTCATCATATTACCTTCCCTCCAAATGAATGAGTATAATGAAAAATATAACGAAGAACATTTTCTTAGGAGTGAGTCTGACCAAGAGTATTATTTTTTAGAACCCTAAAGTTGCCCACTTCTTTATAAAGAATCCTCAAGGAATGGTTCCCTTAATTTTTATAATATCCCTCATTTAGTCATCAATATCGATAGGGTGATCCTTTCTTATTCGCATGCTGTATACTTTCTCCATGTTCCAAAATTTGATTGTGTCATAAATTTAAAAAAAATTCCCTCTCATATTCCAAGATCAATTATTATAAAGGAGAGCTCATATTTTTAATCCACCCTCCCATCCCAACTCTCAAAGTCATATTGTATGGGTTCATGTTCTAATCAAGTTTTAACTTGCAAATTTTTTGGTAAATAGTCTCAAGAGTGCCAAGTGGTCAATGGTAAAACATTTCATCTCCTTTTTTCAGTCATTCTTGGTGCATCACGATTTTAATTTACCTAATTACTTTGATTGGGTGATTGAAAATCTCTATAAAGATCAATTCCATATTTTGTCAATATTTAAACATCAGATGGTGTTAATGTCAATTTCTGGATTATTAATATCTAATTTGTCCCCATATTGTTTCATCATTGATCATAATGTGAATATGATTGAATTTTCTAACTAGAAAGATGAGGGAAACAATGATAGCCTAGGAGGGGTGAATCATGTGTTGTATTCTTTTCTTTCATAAAATTTAAACTTGCATAATTTTTATGATCCTATTGGTCATTGGATGGAAGAAGTGTGCAATATTCAATCTCATCCCTGGCATGATTTCATTTCGCCTTACCCTTGTCGTTCTTTGATCTTAAAACAACAAGTTAGAATGGCTTCAATTTTCATTCACATTACTTGCAAGCCATCTTTGACTTGGTGTCTCATTAACGCTTAAAAAATATCCATTCAAAAAATGGTTACATTGGATCTATGATTTCACTTAGGACTTGTCTGATCAGTTAGTGTAGGGTAGGTAGGTAATTGAATAAGCTCTTTTGAGAAGTAGGATTGAATCTTCAGTGTTGCATGGTCCTGAGTCTTTGATTTTTCTTTTCTATCTGAGTATTCTAGGTCATTGAGTATGGCCCTCTTTAGTATGAGTCTCCTTGAAATGGCTTGACAATTATTAGATAGATATATTACTTTCAACTTTTACTTTCTAGCAGTTACTTTTCAGTATGTTATTTTCTTCATTTATTTTATACCACATGTATTGCCAGGTAGTGTTGTTTCCATAATGCACAGTAACAGGTTTTACTAAAGATGGAGCTGTAGAGTAGGTACATATTTGATGATTCGATGAGTGTTGATGTGTACGAGATATATCTATGAGAATTTATTCATAGTGATATCTAGGAGCTAGAGAAATATTGGTGCAAGGGGTTAGACCAAAACCAACCCAACCAGCACCTCCAGGATCTTCAGCTTCCTACACTTGGCAGGATCTCAAAATTTAGCTTTAAACGCCAAATTCCAAATTAAAATTTCCTTCCCACAATTTTCCTCCTGCAATTCCTCCTATGAAACATGGATTGTGGGATGCGCGATCTCAAATTCCCAACGTTGTGTTCCAAAACTATCCTTCCACGATGACCTTTTTGCAAGTGGGTTGCAGGATGCGAGATGCCAACTTCCCAAAGTTTCACCTCCGCAACGTTTCGCCCACAATTATTTCCCACAATATTTTTCCATCGTTAGATATTTTCGTTGTAGCCTTCACCATAGCCATTGATTTTCATTTTTATGCATATCTCCCAAAACTTGGTGGATCCGTTATCTCCCTCACAACTTTAGTTGTGGATTCCTCTTGGACCCTTAGATCTACATCTGCGGGCCCAATCTCCACCGCCCCTTTTCTGCAAAAAATCATTAAGTTAGAAAATGTGTATTCTGCGTGGATTTGATATATGAATTGATCAATCTAGATTTCAACCCCTTCAATCCATCAGTCTAGTATTCCTATGCATGCATATACCTATCATTCAACGATTCCAGCAAAATCCAACTCTTAAACCAACAATTGCAGAGAAATCTACAAATATTCATGAAAATGCAAAAATCGCTCTGCATAGCTATGCTGCTCAAATTAATGCATACATCTAAGATAAAAACACTCAAAACACATGGATAACTTCTATTAGGGAAATGAAAGCAACTACTCACAACTCTTTTCCCTCTTTTAGCCTCCTCAAATATTTACAAGTCGGTACAGACACAGGTCTGTCCACCTCTTTGTAAAACACATTTTTATTTTGAAAGATGGAACCCTTTCAACCTTTACAACCTAGCTATTTAATATACTATACTACCCCTATACAAGTGTTCCTACAACTAAAAAAAACTACTGCAAATCCTTGATATAAAAATGTCTCTGTCTAAAAAACTAGTTCAGCGGTTGATCTCCACACAAGGAGTCACGATTCCCTATTATTCCTACAGCTCTAACAACCTATGACTAGGCAGAATGACTCATCACTATATAGAATATTCATAAAAACATAGGTTATTTTAAATGTAATAGTCTAGGGACTGTTAAATCAAAATGTGTAGACCCTTCCTAGGCCTGATCGAGCATTGAACTTGGAATTTGAAATGGAAAGCAGGATGCTCCTGAATCAGACTCCCCGGGAAAAAAAAATATGCCCTCCACGTCATAGTATTCTAGCTGCAATATACCTGGATTCCAAAATTTGTTTTGTAGTTGTTGTTGTTCATTAATCCTATAATGAACTTCCTGGTATTCCACAGTGTTGCAGCTACAACTGTTCTCCCCAATTTTTCTCAAATTTTGGTCCCCTCCTCATGATCTAGTGTTGCTTTGAATCGTTTGGATCTGTGAAATTTCTGGTCATGCTTTAATTTTGAACAATTTGTTGAAGATTAACTCTCGTCTTGTTTTCGGAAGTTGCTTGTGTTTTGAAAATTGTGTGGGTCGCATATTTTGAGTTTGGTTTTGCTAGTCAATCAGATCAATTGTTCTTCGAAAGGACGCTATTTCGGAAGTAAAACAGGATATTGACTGTTGCTAAATTTAAATTTGTTCCAAACACTTAATATTTTTCATAGATCAGGCATCAAATTATGTTTGAGTCGGAAGGTAATTTGCTTGCACTCCCGTCGTTGCAGAGAAATAATCAGCTTTGGCTTCGTCATTTGTCTCCGATGCATCTGTCTTAATCGACTGATTTGTTGCTTTCGCATCAGATTGTCTTGCTTCTACATTCTCCGTAGTTGTGGATGACAGACTGTGAAGTCTCCCGATTATTGCTTTGACTTTTCATACCCCGCAATTTTGTTTTCGCCGCTCCTTAATTCTTGGGCTTCCACCGTTGCAGCTACTGAAAGCACTATCCTTCTGATCGTTTAGTCGATTTTCCTCCGATCCTTATGTCTTCGCTCGCCGATGCATGTCTACCTTCTAGTCACATGTCTATCACCTTTTTCTTCCGCCATTGTGGCTCTCAAATCAGCTAAGCACCCCATGAAAAGTGCTTCGCCCGCTGATGCGTGTCCCATGTCTATAGTCTTTTTCTTTTCCGCCATTGTGGCTGGGAAAAGCATTTGGCTTCCGATGTCAATGTCAATCCAATTTCCAATTTGAATCTTTCCCACCCACAACTTATATCATAACTCTTTCGAATCTAATAGGCCTAAGTGTTTTCGCGGTACCCGTCTCCTGTTAAGACTCACTTATGCGGCTGTGAATGAGTTTACCCTGTCGATGTTAGTGTTCTAAGCCATTGATGAGTTCATGGTTTCCTTTCGTTGGTGATTTCTTTCAAACCCATAGGTAGACGAGATAGTGGTGTCGGAGTTTGTTAAGCTTCATAACAATAATGCAGCGCATGACATTTCTTACTGCTTAGCTGTTGTGGTTGATATAGTTTAACGTGGTTTGACCTTCTTAAAAATACAATCCTAATGAATGTTAATTGTCGTTTAATTGCAGAAGATTCAAGAGACTGTTCAGACAACCATGGCAGGGAGATAGTTGGCAGAAGGGAGCTGGGTTGTTTCGGTAAAGGTCAAATCAAAGACGACAGGATTGCAAGGAGGGTGAGCAAAGGAGAAAGCAAAATCAATAGCAACAAAGGTACAGATCTGAAAGGTCTGTCAGTTACTCAATAGATCATGAGTGCCCACAGAAAGACATGAAACGTTTGAGGAACTGAGAGGTCACACGTTGGGGGGGCAGCCCAATTGGTCTACTGTTTAGTTTAAATATTTGAAGAAAATTGTGTGGGTCACAGATTTTGAGTTTGGTTTTGCTAGTCGATCAGATCAATTGTTCTTCGAAAGGATGCTATTTCGAAAGTAAAATAGGCTGTTGACTGTTGCTAAGTTTAAAGTTGTTCCAAACACTTAATATTTTTCATAGATCAGGCATCAAATTATGTTTGAGTCGGAAGGTATTTTTCTTGCACTCCCGTCGTTGCAGAGAAATAATCAGCTTTGGCTTCGTCATTTGTCTCCGATGCATCTGTCTTAATCGACTGATTTGTTGCTTTCGCATCAGATTGTATTGCTTCTACATTCTCTGTAGTTGTGGATGACAGACTGTGAAGTCTCCCGATTATTGCTTTGACTTTTCATACCCCGCAATTTTGTTTTCGTCGCTCCTTAATTCTTGGGCTTCTGCCGTTGCGGCTACTGAAAGCACTATCCTTCCAATCGTTTAATCGATTTTACTCCAATCCTTATGTCTCCGCCTGCCGATGCATGTCGACCTTCTCATCGCATGTCTATCACCTTTTGCTTCCGCCATTGTGGCTCTCAAATCAGCTAAGCACCCGATGAAAAGTGCTCCGCCCGCTGATGCGTGTCCCATGTCTGTAGTCTTTTTCTTTTCCGCAATTGCGGCTGGGCAAAGCATTTGGATTCCAATGTCAATGTCATTCCGATTTCCAATTTGAAGCTTTCCCACCCACAACTTATATCATAACTCTTTCGAATCTGATAGGCCTACGTGTTTTTGCGGTACCCATCTCCTGTTAAGACTCGCTTATGCGTCTGTGAATGAGTTTACCCTGTCGATGTTAGCATTCTAATCCATTGATGAGTTCATGGTTTCCTTTCGTTGGTGATTTCTTTCGAACCCATAGGTAGACGAGATAGTGGTGTCGGAGTTTGTTAAGCTTCATAACAGTAATGCAGCGCATGACCTTTCTTACTGCTTAGCCGTTGTGGTTGATATAGTTTAATGTGGTTTGACCTTCTTAAAAATACAATCCTAATGAATGTTAATTGTCGTTTAATTGCAGAAGATTCAAGAGACTGTTCAGATGACCATGGCAGGGAGATAGTTGGAAGAAGGGAGCTGCGTTGTTTCGGTAAAGGTCGAATCAAAGACGACAGGATTGCAAGGAGGGCGAGCAAAAGAGAAAGCAAAATCAATAGCAACGAAGGCACAGATCTGAAAGGTATGTCAGTTACTCAACAGATCATGAGTGCCCATAGAAAGACATGAAACGTTTGAGGAACTGAGAGGTCACACGTTGGGGGGGCAGCCCAATTGGTCTACTGTTTAGTTTAAATATTTGAAAGTTAGAATGGAGACGGGCTTTTTCCCCCGAAAAACTTGTAAACTAATGCTTGTAAGAGGAACTATTTCATTTTACAATCAGAAATTGAAAATTTTGTCGATTGGAGAAAGTGCTATGTGGAACATATCAATGCATTAAAATGAGTGATGTTAAATGGGAACTATTTCGTTTTCAACTATGTTTCATTAATTGTGAGAACGTTCTAAATTCCTGAACCTATGTTCTTATCTGAATGTTCTTTAGTTTTCTTTATGATGTTTTCCACTATGAGTAATGAGAGTCTTAACTGTTGATGAGCTATCTTATCATGTATACTTTTATTCATGTTTATATGTTTGGTTATAAGAACAACTATCTATGATTTTCCATAACATATGGACAATAGTGCATTACTCATGAATTAATATCCATCTCTCTAGAGATAGCTTAGCTAGTTTTACTTTATGACTGTTTGTATGATTTATATGCTTGTGAGTGCTAAGACGAGAGGTAAGAACCTGCACATCATGTTGTGACTACTCCTAGCATCCTTATCACCCTACATTGTTAAATAGGCACGTGCATTTCATACTTTAAGTCAAAAAATGCAAAAATATACACGGTGGACCGGGCCACAACCGGTAAAACCTTTTATTTTTGTTACTTGACCTACGGTAGTCGGACCGCAAACTGGACGGATTCCCCATACCAAACAGTCATGGGCTAGTTGGGAACGTTAACTAGGGATAATCCCTTGCTATTGTTTCCTGTGAATTTCTAGGCCTCAACAGTTTCTGGTGCTAGAAGGAGGGCCGGCAGTGCATGGCTGGCCGAGGAAACCCGTTTTCCCGATATTATTCCACCAGTAACAGTTCAAAAAGCAGTGGGATTCATAATCCAATTCCGAAAGAAAGGGGTAGAGAACATTTGTTCTCTGTCGACAATGAAGTTGTTAATAATCTGAGGAGACACACCAGGGCATATGTGAAGAAGATTGGAGGATTTCCAATCATCCCTTAATTGCCCAGAAGAGAATATAAAAGGAAATATCGTCCTATATTGGAAGACTCAGTCCTGGTTGGGGATTGGGAAGAACTTGTAGAAACAGCCTTACAGGAAGTTGTACTGCCTTTGAACCAAGAAGGTCCCGATAGCCCTCACAGTTCTCCTGTTCACACTCCTATTCGTTCACCCCCTCACTCTCCACCCCATTAGAGGAAATTTCAACTCAAAATGGGCCTTTTAACTTTTATTCAAATTCCATGTCATCATGTGTTATCCAATGAAATTGATTTAAATTTGAATTACCGTATAGGTCTTAAACACTTTTTTAATATAAATTTGGGGATAGGTATCATTAAAAAAACTACTTTTTTTGTTTGTATTTTTGACATATCTCCCCATGTTTTTATTCAAATTTCGATCAGGAGAGCTCGTTGGATGCGGAATTAAATTTTGCATCCAACGAGCTCTCCCAATCGAAATTCGAGTAAAAAAACGGGGAGATATATAAAAAATACAAACAAAAAGTAGTTTTTTTCTTTTCTTCCTCCAAAATTAATAAATATTATTTTATTATTTTAACTATTATTTTATTAGTTCATTTTAGGAGGCCCATTTTGAGTTGAAATTTCCTCTAATGAGACTCATGGTGGGCATAAACGCAAATCAACCACCCAACCCACCGAATCCACCACCTTCCTGGAGAGCCAGATCACCTTTAAACCTAACACCTCCATTACATGATCTACCTCAATCCTTTGAAAATATGCTGCCCAAATTCGACCCAAGTGAGAAGATACTCATAGACGACCACTTACAAAGTTTCTATATGGAAATAGAAGGGTTAAGGGCTGGGGAGTATGAAGATGTAGTTTGCAGACTATTCACGCACACCCTTAAAGGAGCTGCAGCATCGTGGTACTTTGGTTTTCCTGCTAACTCTATCCTTGATTGGGATACCTTCGATAGAATTTTTAGAAGTAAATATGCAGCTCAGAAGACTCATGCAGCACTCATGAAATGCTTGTGTGCCTTAAAGAAAGAAAGAAAGGATAAGGTGCACAGCTTTACCCAAAGATTTGTCGCATACCTCAAGAATTTTTCTGAAGCCGACAGACCTTCGGATAAAGTCCTCATTGAATACTATACCTCAGCCTTAGGACCCGAGTTGGCCATGTTTTCCAAAATAAAGGCCAAGCCTACTTTGGCGGAGACCTATGAGGAGGCGGAAATAGTAGAGGCTGAAAGGGAAAGCATCGAAGATTATCCCGAACGGTCAGGAGAGAAAATGGAGGGAAGAAAAGCCTTGTTGTTTACTAAGCCTAAGGAAGAGCAATCACCAGATTTTGAAAGTATAGAAAAAATGATGCAGAATCTTTCTAAAAGAATCATAGACCTGGAGAAAGAGAAGGAAACTCAAAAGTTTTACAAGCCCTATTATAAGAAAAGAGAGGATAACAATCAGTCTCAACCTCCTCCGCACAATTCAACATCTATGAATTTAACAGAGGTAGGAATGGAAATTTTTTGCACCTTCCACCAACAACCCCACTCTGAAAAGAATTGTCCTCAATGGATAAAATCAATGACGTTGATGATGAATCAGCTGTTGGATTCTAAATTAACAGAAGATGGAGATGAAGAAAGAAAAGAAAGTACCACTTCAACAAAGGAACAAGAAGAGGAGACCATGGTTCTGTGGAATTCTGTTTCGTTATTCAATGCTGAAGAAGAAAAGAATTGGGGATACGAGAGCGTCATGGAAATGAACGTTACAACAAGGAGCCAAGGGTCGGTTAAAGAAGACAGTCTCATACTCCCAAAAATCAAAAGGCTACAAAAAAATGTTAAGAAATTTCAAAATAATTCCGCAGCTAATAAAATTCCCGAATTCACCATTACCATCCAAGATCCTAGGCAGGATGATACGTTGGCCAAGCCCAATGAAGAAAAGACGAATGCTGATAAACCGCACCCCATTGAACCACAGATGGATTATGACATCGTGGAAGATATAAAGAAGGTAAAGGCAAACGTTTCACTATTTGAAATGTGTAAAGTGCCGCAGCAAAAAGAAAGACTATTGAAAGCACTCGAAGCATTGGATGAGAAGCTTCCCACTGACAATTGACCTCAGGAAGAGGAAGAAATCGAAGAAACCAGCATTGGAGGTAAGTCTAAGAACAAACACCCACCTTTCCTCCTCACTTTTGAAATTTTTAATCATAACGTATATAATTTCCTGGTAGACTTAGGGGCGTCAGTTAACATCATGCCAATATCAGTCTGTAAAAAGATAAATGGGAATCCTAAGACATCCATGTGGAGGGTTTTTCAGTTGGACAGGATGAATGTAAAGGTAATTGGTGGGATGGAGGATGTCCTAGTCCACCTGTCGTCAAATGATAAAGTGTGCCAAGTCATTGATATCGTGGTGGCCAATATACCAGATGCTTATGGGCTTGTCCTTAGTAGAGAATGGTCAGCAAAGCTAAATGGATATTTTGCCTCGGATTGGTCGTATTTGTGGCTTCTGTATAAAGGAAGCCCGAACCAAATTAAAATTTTGAGGGAACCTCACATGAAATACAACATTACTCAACTTGAGGAAAAGAATGAACCAGTGGATTCTGTGTTGGGAAATTATTTTATTGAGTTGGAACCAGGAAATTACCAAGCAGAAGAAGCCAGCAACATGTCAGACACCCAGCCTGATCTCCTTCGATTCTCATAGGCTGATGAAATCGACTGTAAAATAGTAGACTTAGCAGTAGGAATAGATTCTCATGCTGTAGTTAGCGATTTCTGGACATTGTTTTTTGATGGCTCTAAGACGTCATAAGGGTCAGGGGCCGGTTGTGTCCTTATCAACCCCAAGAAGAATAAACATTTTCTTTCATGTAGATTAGAGTTTGAATGTACGAATAACATAGTTGAGTATGAATCGTTGGTGCAAGGATTGAGGAAAGCAATCGAATTAAAGGTAAGTAATCTGAAAGTTTTTGGAGATTCTAAAATAATTGTAAAACAGATTCGGAATCAAATACATTGTATTTCTCCCCACTTGAAAGCTTATCAAAATGAGGTATGGGATCTACTCAAATGTTTTAACGCATTTAATATTGTTTCAATTCCAAGACTTAAAAATGTAGCAGCTGACTTGTTAGCCACATCAGCTGCTAGGCTTGTGCCTACTAATAATCAGTGCTCCGTTGAACTGCTTTTCAGGCCCTCAATCCCTGATATGATTACCAACTTACGAGTGTTCGATGATGATCAACAGATTATAGAATGCTTAACAAATGATGAGGTATTTAAAGGAGAAATTATAGATGATGAAGAACATTAGGCTGAGCTGAAGTATGATAATTTCATTCCTAAAGGAGTCAGAACCTTAGAAATAATGTTCAATCTAAATGAAAAGTTTAGAAGGCCAGCAAACGTGAAGACTCATAGCTCATCTCTACAGTTCGAATTGATAAATTTAGGGACTGAGACAAATCCTAAATATGTGAATCTTGGCAAATGTTGTTCACTAGCCGAAAGGGATAAGTTCATCGGTCTTTTTAATCAATATAAAGATGTTTTCGCCTGGACATACGAATATTTGAATACATATGACACTAGCATCATCCAGCATGTCATCCCCATTAAATCTGGAGTCAAACCTTATCAGCAACCTTTAAGGAAAATGCACCCCAAATTGGAACCTCTGATTCAGAGTGAAGTTAAGAAATTATTGGATGCTAGGATCATTTTTAAGGTCAGACACTCTGAATGGGTCTCAAATCTGGTACCAGTGAGGAAAAAATCTAGAGAAATCAGGCTATGCGTGGATTTTAGGAATTTAAACCGCGCCTCAGATAAAGATAACTATCCTGTTCCACCTATGGAGAAACTACTACAAATGGTCTCAGGTTCTGAACTATTTTATTTGTTAGACAGTTTCTCAGGCTACAATCAAGTATTAATAGCCGAAGAAGACAGACTGAAGACAACATTCCGGACTAGATGGGGAACCTTCACTTACAGAAGAATGCCCTTTGGGATTATAAACGTCGGAGCTATGTTCCAGAGGGCTATGGACATAGCTTTCTGAGATTTGATTGGTCATAGTGCTGTAGTGTACCTTGATGATATTACAATATTCTCAAAGAGAAGAGGAGAGCACGCGTTTCATTTAAGGCATATTTTCCAACGCTATCAGAAATATGGCATCTCACTCAATCCCAAGAAGTGTGTATTCGCTGTTACAGAGGGAAAGTTGCTGGGTCATATAGTTTCAAAGAATGAAATCTCTATAGATCCGAAAACAATTAAGGCCATTGAACAAATCCCCTTACCCCATAATAAAAAGGGGATGCAATCATTTATGGGAACCATAAATTTTGTACAAAGATTTGTGCCAGATTTCGCTCAGATTGTCAAAACTCTGCAGCAAATGGTGAAGCAAAGTGCACAGTTCAAATGGACTGATATTGAGAAGAATGCATTCAGCAAGATTAAAACTGCTATTGCACATGCACCCTCCCTAAAAATCCCAGATTTTGATAAAGATTTTGTTCTATATACTTTTGCATTTGATGATTCGCTAGTAGCTGTGCTTACTCAAAAAGAAGATGGGGGGGATGAATTCCCAATATCTTTCACGAGCACTGGTCTACAAGGGGCCGAATTAAATTACCCAACTATTGATAAACAAGCTTATGCATTATTCAAAGTATTGAAACAATTCAGGCCCTACATATTAAAAAATCGAACCAAGATTATCATCCCATACCCAGCTGTGAGGTCCCTTTTTGTACAGGAGGAGTTAGGAGAAAGAAGGGGAAATTGGGTAACAGACCTTCAAGAGTATGACCTTGAATTCAAGCCAAATTATATAGTTAAAGGGCAAGGGTTGTGAAAACTAATGACTAAAAATGGGAACAATGAAGAACACGCCTGGGAAGATGAGGCTGAATTACATTTGATGGATGTATGTCCTTTGTTTACAGCTCCCGAATCTTGGTATATAGACCTTGTGCATTACCTGCAGGAAGGGTTGTTGCCAGAACATTGGAATTCTAAGCAAAGAAGAGCGTTGCATCTCAAATCATCCTCCTATCAAATTGTTGAAGGAATATTATTCAGAAAAAACTACGATGGAGTCCTTCTTAGGTGCCTAGAGAAAGAAGATGCAAAGAGGGTAATGACCGATTTGCATGACGGGCCAGCTGGGGGACATTTTTCAGGAGATACTACATCTCACAAAATTTTCAGAGCCGGTTACTATTGGCCCATGCTTTTCAAGGATGCACACGCCCATGTTTGGAAGTGTGATATTTGTCAAAGGTGTAGTGGAAGGCAATCTAAAGCAGCCGCACCACTGAAGCCTATGATGATCACGAAGCCGTTCGAACAATGGGGGTTGGATATTATTGGGGAGATAAAGCCAAACTCTTCCCTATAACATAAGTACATTCTAACTGCAACCAATTACTTCACTCGATGGGTCAAAGCCATCCCGCTGCACAAAATAAATGAATATGCGGTCATCAACTTCCTGCAGGACCACATTATGAATAGGTTTGGAGTTCCAATTTCTTTAGTCAATAATGCTACTTAATTTTCGTCGATAAAATTAACTGCTTTTGCTCATGAGAAAGGAATAAAGTTGCATTACTCTGCAAATTACTATCCAAAAGGAAATGGCCTGGCTAAATCTACTAACAAAAATCTTCTTAGAATTTTAAAGAAGACTGTGATAGAAAACCAGAGGAGTTGGCACTCAGTGCTACCAAACGCCCTTTGGGCTGATAGAGTCAGCCCCAAGTATTCGGTAGGAGTGTCACCGTATACCCTTGTGTATGGTAAAGAAGCCATTCTCCCCCCAATATCATGCTACCCTCCTCCATAATAGCTCAAGAGTCTAGAGGGTCGGAGAATGAAGTCTTACAAATGAGAATATATAATCTTCTGAAAGTAGAAGAGGCTAGATCTAAGTCCAAAGAGCACTTTAAACAACAATAAGAGGTAATAAAGAGATGGTTTGACAAGCACAAGGCAGGAATAAAGGACTTTGAAGTGGGAGATTTGGTCCTCAAGTGGGACCACCCCCATGATGAGAAAGGAAAACACATGAAATTCCAGCAGTTGTGGGTAGGTCCTTTTCAGATTGTGGCAAAGCTTGGCCCTTCCACTTATAAGTTGCAAGATCTACAAGGGTGGGAAGAGAAATTACCAGTAAATGGTTTAGTTCTCAAGCCTTATTTTTCCTGAGTCTTGTTTGTGTTCTTCTATCTTGTATATAAATAATCTGGCTTGGTCATCTTTTTGAGTCATGTTTTTAGTTTTGTTTTAGTTTAAGTTTTTTATTGATTTCAACAAAGGAAATAAACCCGCAGTTGCATGGAGAACATCAATTTTTTTGGGAATTATTAACATTCTTGGGTATAAGACTATGTGTTGTTGTTTGTCTAAAAAGAACTTCTTCCATTTTGGCATTTTTCTCAAATAGATATGTATGTGTTGAAGTCCTGCTTAACCCCTGTAAAATAAACCAGAATCAGAGGGTCTGGAATACTATTTTGAGGCTCCATCCATGTCACATTTAAAAATTCCTACGAGGTGACAGTCAAGGGCCCATGGAAAGGAGCAAGGTAAACAGTATATTAAATACAAATTATCCCATGCCAAGAAATGAACGCCAAAAGGCAGATAAGAGTCAAAACTCCTATGAAAGCATTATACATCAAAACAAATGCTGAACTTATAAGTACTAAATCACCGAAAGCTCCTCTCCATCCATGAGATGAAATATGAATATGCCTCTCACACAAAAGGACACTTGGGATAGAGGAGCCTGAATTAAAATTCAGAAAGAAAGGCATGCAGGAGGACTCATATGAAAAGGACAAAAATCCAAAAGCACAAAAGTGATAAAATGGCATGGGAATGAGGAACAAATGAATATTCCTGTTTACCACATGCTACAATCCTGTGGTGTCCAAGCTTCTAGCTTCCTAAAGACAAAATTAACAATGAAACTCATCTTTCGGCCTCAACAGAGTTATCCGGACTCGAAAATCTTGGTTTCCACTCTCCCAAATTGGACTGTCATCAATTATTAAAGGTACATACATCTGCCATTTGAGAAATCTAGATAGCTGGAAGAATTCAATAAGTTCGTTCATTGTTAAATAGTCTGACACTCAAGGAAGAATCATCCAGATATCCAGGTTCACCAGGTAATCGCCAATTGTTGCAGCTACAACTGTTCTCCCCAAATTTTCTCAAATTTTGGTCCCCTCCTCATGATCTAGTGTTGCTTTGAATCGTTTGGATCCATGAACTTTCTGGTCATGCTTTAATTTTGAACGATTTGTTGAATATTAACTCTCGTCCTGTTTTCAGAAGTTGCTTGTGTTTTGAAAATTGTGTGGGTCGCAGATTTTGAGTTTGGTTTTGCTAGTCGATCAGATCAATTGTTCTTTGAAAGGACGCTATTTCGGAAGTAAAACAGGCTGTTGACTGTCGCTGAATTTAAAGTTGTTCCGAACACTTAATATTTTTCATAGATCGAGCATCAAATTCTATTTGAGTCAGAAGGTCTTTTGCTTGCACTCCCGCTGTTGCGGAGAAATAATCAGCTTTGGCTTTGTCATTTGTCTCCGATGCATTTGTCTTAATCGGCTGATTTGTTTCTTTCACATTGGATCGTCTTGCTTCTACATTCTCCATAGTTGCGGATGGTAGACTGCAAAGTCTCCCAATTATTGCTTTGACTTTTCATACCCTGCAGTGTTGTTTTCACTGCTCCTTAAGTCTTGGGATTCCACCGTTGCGGCTACTGAAAGCACTATCCTTTCGATCATTTAGTCGATTTTCCTCCGATCCTTATGTCTCCACTCGCCGATGCGTGTCGAAATTCTAGTCTCATGTCTATCATCTTTTTCTTCCACCATTTCGGCTCTCAAATCAGCTAAGCACTTGATGAAAAGCGCTCCACCCGTCGATGCGTGTCACATGTCCGTAGTCTTTTTCTTTTCTGTCATTGCGGCTAGGCAAAGCATTTGGATTTCGATGTCAATGTCCTTTCGATTTCGGATTTGAATATTTCCTACCCACAACTTAGATCATAACTCTTCCGACTCTGATAGGCCTACGTGTTTCCGTGGTACCCGTCTCCTGTTAAGACCCGCTTATGCAGCTGTGAATGAGTTTACCCTGCCGATGTTAGCGTTCTGAGCCGCTGATGAGTTCGTTGTTTCCTATCGCTGGTGATTTATTTCGAATCCATAGGTAGAAGAGATATTGGTGTCAGCGTTTGTTAAGCTTCATAACAGTAATGCAGCGCATGGCCTTTCTTGCTGCTTAGCCGTTGTGGTTGATATAGTTTAACGTGGTTTGATCTTCTTGAAAATACAGTCCTAATGAATGTTAATTGTCGTTTAATTACAAAATATTCAAGAGACTATTCAGATGACCGTGGCAGGGAGATAGTTGGCAGAAGGGAGCTAGGCCGTTTCAGTAAAGTTCGAATCAAAGACGACAGGATTGCAAGGATGACGAGCAAAGGAGAAAGCAAAATCAATAGAAACAAAGGCACATATCTAAAAGGTCTGTCAGTTACTTAGAAAATCATGAGTGCGCACAGAAAGACATGAAACGTTTGAGGAATTGAGAGGTCACACGTTGGGGGGGCAGCCCAAGCGGTCTACTGTTTAGTTTAAATATTTGAAAGTTAGAATGGAGAGGGGATTTTTCCCCTGAAAAACTTGTAAACTAATGCTTGTAAGAGGAACTATTTTGTTTTACAATAAGAAATTGCAACTTTTGCCTGTTGGAGAAAGTGTTATGTGGAACATATCAATGCATTTAAATGAGCGATGTTGAATGGGAGCTATTTCGTTTTCAATTGTGTTTCATTAACTGTGAGAATGCTCTAAATTCCTGAACCTATGTTCTTATCTGAATGTTCTTTAGTTTTCTTTATGATGTTTTCCACTATGAGTAATGAGAGTCTTAACTGTTGATGAGCTATATTATCATGTATCCTTTTATTCATGTTTATATGTTTGGTTATAAGAATAGCTATCTGTGATTTGCCATAACATATGGACAGTAGTGCATTACTCATGAATTAATATCCAACTCTCTAGAGATAGCTTAGCTAGTTTTAATTTATCACTATTTGTATGATTTAGATGCTTGTGAGTGCTAAGACGAGAGGTAAGAACCCGCGCATCATGTTTTGACTACTCCTAGAATCCTTATCACCCTGCATTGTTAAATAGGCACGTGCATTTCATAATTTAAGTCAAAAAATACAAAAATATACACGGTGGACCGGCCCACAACTGGTAAAACCTTTTATTTTTGTTACTTGACCTACGGTAGCCGGACCGCAAACCGGACAGATTCCCCATACCAAACAGTCATGGGCTAGTTTGGAACGTTGACTAGGGAGAATCCCTTGCTGTTGTTGCCTGTGAATTTCCAAGCCTCAACACACAGTCACCCAAATAACTTCCTGTACCTAATCATTATCATTCCTCTTACATATCTACATGAGATGCCATATATTATCTATCTCCTCATCCAGACTGCTTCTTTGTTGAAACATCTTTTTCTGGATTCCCTTCTCCTCTATGACTTCCACTTGTTAAGAAGTATAGAGAGCTTCCAAATCCTTCCTCCATTGCTGCATAACAATAATGTCATTGCCGCACCTTTCAACATCTTTAGCCCTATATTGAGCTGCCATAATGTCCCTCAAGAGAATTTCTTCCTCTGCATTTTCCTTTAGCCAATGAAAGGAAATTTGACTGCTACCAAGAAACCATGCTTCATCATTCACCATCCCAGCTATCCATTTGCAAAATACCTGTAACAAAGTCAACAAATAGATATGTAAAATATAGACATTCCACATGTCCATGATTTTACCTTCATCGCCATCCTCTTCAAACTGTTGGGAAATGTTCAACAACTTTCCTTCTGTTCCACCTATGTAACTTGTAGTTAAACATGTATTATTAGTTTGAAAAACATAAGGCACTTCATCCTCAATTGATGCCTTCTCATCCATCTTTTCATGTTTCACTATTTCTTCAAAATAGTCTTTGAGATCCTCAGTAGACATCACTTCAACATCCTCTTCTCCCATCTCATACTGATATGAACACCTTTCCATGTCCAAGAGTTTAATATCAAACTTTGTATTAGCATCCTCTTTCTCTTCTTCAAGGTACACACCTTGCTTAGGTTTTGTTTCCGCCTTTCACACACCTAGGTCACGTGGCAGAAATATTCAAGCCACTCAGTGTGTCCTTGGGGGCAAGTCTCGAGTCAAGGCTGTCACCTTATTCTTGACTCCTCCATTTAGGCTCAACTCCTAACGAAGCCAAGGGGGGTAGACCCTACTAAGTTATTAAGGCTAATTACTTGGTATGGTGATGTTAAACTGAATGAATTACTTAGGAGTTTGAAATTTAACCATAAACAACCATAGATGACAAGATACAAAATGAGCGTACGAAATCACAATGCTGAGACACAATATATATATAACAAGAAAATAACCAGTGCCTTAAAATGGAGTGAAAATAAAATCAATGTACTTGCATGTGCTTGGAGTGAATGTTTTGCAATTGCCTCTTGGTACGTTTTAAGTTAATATGAAAATATGAGTTGATTAAAATTAGGCAAAGGGGTGGACTCCAGATATACCTGAGAGTACTTGGAGTATGTCCAAAACTAAACCTTCATGGCTACCCACAAGGAATATGTGGGCTGAATGGAGTCTCTAGGGCTATTGTTCATAACGCACCCATTAGGGTGTGATAGAGATCGGCACCCCGAGGTCACTTTTCAGAAGTTCCCGCTTCCTTTGGGTATTTTTCCACCATAATGGTTTGATCTAAGTGTTGGATTTTCACCTGATGGTTTTTTAGTTTGGGAGAGTGAATCCTAATTATACTATTCACTCAAGTGCTTTTGATACAACTTGACTGATCGGATGAACCGCAGCCAAGTGCAGAGCATTGTTATAGCTGATTTTACCACTTCAGGTGAATCACACTTGTATGGACTTTTCGCTGTCCCTCTGCAGACTCCTTAGACCCCATGGACCATTTTTTGTCCTTTGATGTTTCCTTGACCATCCCTAAAAACATGTGAAAAATGATACACACGAATTTTAAGCCTATAATCACATATATACGCTGGTTTGACCACTAAAACCGTGTACATTGGGATGTGTACAAAATCCAAATCCTTTTGGATTTTTCCTTGACATGGATCCGACTCACTTGACTCCTGGCCCTATGCCTTGAGATCACTTGGATTCAACCTTTCATTACCCCTTTGAAAAACTATATAAGGAACTCTATGGTACATTGAAGGCATATGAGAGAATTGAGAGGAAAGAAACTATAGTCCATTGTTGCCAGAACTTGTGCTTGAGTCTGCATCCCTTTATCCCTTGGAGTACTTTTGTGTTCTTCCCAAGCTTACCTTTTTCTTGTGAGCTTGCTATCGAGAGATGGAGGATTGAGGTGGTGGAGGCCCAAGTGGGGGATTCAGTTTCTCCGATTCGTAGACGTGTTGACAAAGGTTGTATCTATTGTAATCTCTTATTTATATTAATAGAAATATCTTTTCCTATCCAATAATGTGTGTTTGAATGAATATTTTATCCATGGGATGTTTTCAAATGCTTATACATTGTTGATTATATATGCTAGAATAGATCTAACACCATGATATATAGTATGCTTACATTGTTTACTTGTTGTTGAGGAAGTAATTTATCAATTCAAGCTGAAGTTGGAAAGCTCAACGGGGATCTACTTCAACCGTCCGGAACAAGGTACGAGGTCTGATCCTTTAGTGTTAGACATTTATTTTCTATTGCATATTGGAAAGGATTGATTTCTGGAGTCAAGTTGTCTATTGTGGCACCCCAAGCCATAGGAATTTCTCTTCGTAATAGAATTGGCGACTCCGCTGGGGATGTTCCTTGTTTTTATTTGGGGGTTTGCAGGCACAATGGGTTTGATATTATTGATTTTCTCTTTGTTTCTCCTTGTTTATATGTTGCATTTTATAGTATGTTCATCCATTGACACTCCCATTTATTGGTTTAACCCTTGGCCTACTTTTTACCACTGTCTTCTCTGTATACGCAGGTTTTTGGCCAAACACTGCGTACATATGCAGATTTTTGGCCAAAAGTCACGTATATACGTAGTTGTTCTTTAAACAGTCACGTACATCCTCCCTTTTGGTGAGTTTGATGTTGTGGGAAGTTGTTGGGTGGGTTGTGAGTGTGGTTGGGTCTTCCTTGGGTCTGATGTTGTCTGTTGGATGCTTCTTTCATGACCAGAGACCGCTTTTTCATTGATTTTTCTTTGAAAGTAGTTTTAGTCATTTATCCTTTTTGTTTTGCCATTAGTGCATTACTCTTTTTTTTCTTGGTGTCTTGCTGGGCTTGTATTTTATACTTGCTACAGAGACTGAGAGTTTTAGATGACTTTTATTGCATTTTTCATTCTTTTATATTGAAAAAAAACAAAGTAGTTGCACTCTTAGTTGCATCATAGATATGGATTTGAGGAGGTACTTGCATTGGATTGCTTGGATGAGAGTTGTATTTAGGATTTCATATAGGAAGGATTGCATTGACATCGAAAGAATGATTTTTTTTATGCATCTCATGTAGTGGCATACCCTGTTTTTCATTTGACAAAGATTGCAATTAGCATTGTTTGTTATGGTGTGCATATTTATTTCACTGCTGATTCATAATGTCATTAGTTGCATAGCCATTTCCCTTTGAGTAATTACAGCCAATTAAAATCAACGCATAATAAAATGAATTACACTCTTTTCTTTGATAGGGTGCACCAACAAGATTAGGTTTTAGGGTCTTGGAATAGTTCATTGTGAGTAAATTCTCCAATACCACTAAACACAACATGTATGTGTATGTCCAAGTGAGAGTGTGAAATTACTTGGTAAAACCAGTGTTTCTCAGGATCCTCCTCTCAAAAGGGAGTTAAGCACGAGGCAGTGTGAGCGTTTATTGATTGGGATGACCCCTAGTCATAACTGAGTAGCACCGGAGATATTTATAGGATTGTATTCGTATGTGGGGGCTCTTTCAAGAGATTCAGACTTTGCTACCCTGCCCATATGGTCAATCCCTCTTACAACTATCTGCCTAAGCATTGATTATATTGAGGTGACCTTAGTGGCCTTACCTAGGATATCGAGGGGGTACTTTGCAGGGGTTATTCTGTGGGTGTCCCGACCAGGTAGAGGTCAGACAGCACAATCGCTTTATGCATTGAAGATGAGGGCCACTATAATTGGTTACATACCTTTGCTTGTAGTGTATGGGAGTTTCGAGCTTCTCCTAGGAAAGACATACCTGTTGCATTCGGGAGCTCACATATCCTCCACTTGGTTTGCTTGTATTTTGGTTGTAGATTTTCTTAGGAGTGTGCTCTTTGTGCACTAGTTGGCCTTTGGGATCGCAGTTAATTGAGTATATTTATGCTCTCTTGAGTTTTGGTCCTTTTATTTTTGGCGTGCCTGGTATCTTATCACCTGTCCTTGGTCCTCGTACGGACCCTAGTGTCATACTTGGGGGCATCATATTCCATCCTCTACTCCATTTGTGGAGGATTTTTATTCCCTTCGCTCGGTCTTTACACCAATGGTCACTCTCACGGGGGTGGTAGTGGATGCGATAACATTGGGTCCACACCTTACTTTCCATTTTATGTCCCATTGTTCACCGCATTGTTTCCTTTGGGTGTAGTTGTCATGATCATTCCTCCCTATATCATATAGTTTGGATTCTTTATTGACTATTTCGGGTTGTTTTGGACTAATATGGTTGTCATGTAGGGTCTAGTTTTGTACACTCTCTCTGAGGTTTTGACCTGTTCGTGCCTATCATAGGTATTATGTCTGAACTGGCATATAGGTTAGGATTTCACATCCGCTTGCACTTATGCATTTCCTTATGACCATTCCATATTAACCTTAGGTACGAACCCATTCCATGGTATCACAGAACCTTCATGTTGCTGTTAGAAGTCGTACTATGTGAATGGTAGAGCTTTTGTATACATGGGTGTCCTAGTTAGCTCCCTTTTGCATTTGGTATGCATGTTGTGAGTCCTCTGTTAGGTCCAAAAGTCCCTTTTAGTCTCGCCATGACATTTCACAAGAGCCTCATACTCTTCTTGATCTTTTGTTGGCCTATTTCCCTCAGGACTCCCTTATGTCAAGTTGTAATTGCGTTATCGTGATCTTTTCCTACCTTATTGAGCTTTATGCCAACTTCCCTGACATTGCACTTCAGCCATATAGCTTGAGCTTGTCTCATCCCTATCCATGCAGAGCCATTTTATATATCCTTTGCATCTTAATTCCCTTTTTACTGGGAGGGGATTTTCCCCCGAGTGTCGATATCCTACACATGTATACTTGCATTGAGCATAGGTATGTTCCACTACTTGGAACTAGTTTGTTTGCCCTTATGACACTTGTCTCCTCCTAGTCTATAACTATAAAGCAATTTTATTATTTTTCAAGTTTTTTAAATATTTGAAAAAGTCCAAAAAAATAAAAAAACCAAAAAGACGAACAAGGAAAGATGTTATCTTTGGCAGCTATCGAGTCATGTCGCCTTCGAACAGAACACTACATATCACATCCATTGGTTTGGTTTATAGTTTGAATTTAGGAGCTGTACTCATTTATCTGAGTTTATCTCCACTGACTGGTTAAGCTTCCAATCCCTATGGAGCCTCTGTCAATGCCTCATGTGTCGCAGAGATGTCCCAGTTTGTATATCAAGTCTATGCTACCTTTATTCAGTCACCATATGCCGTTATGCTCTGGTTCGAAGCAAGTTGAATCCTGTGTCGGCCATTCCTTAGTTATCTTGACTTTGCATGTCAGTCATTCCTGGTACAGCTACTGGTTTATGCACCTTATGATCGAGTCCTTCCACATTATACAGCTTTTCTAAGTACCTTGTGTTGGATGATGGGGGATGCCTTAATGCCCTCCTTCCATCGGATTTCATCCCATTGACTTCAGATCATTTATTGTGGGATTGGAATCTAGAGTCATTTTGAGTGTCTTGAGACTTGCAGTCATCAGTGGCAGGTTCTCTCGCCATCGACAGTTTTTGGGAATACATCAATGTCCCTTGATCGATGGATCCTCTCAAGTGTTCAATATCAACACATTTATTCACACTTGTTAGTTTGCACTCTAGTACCTTGATTCCCATTTTCATCATCGGTGGGTGATCTCATGTCTGTTAATGGTATACATTAATGACCGGTAATCAGACGATGGACAAGCGGTTTGTGTAGAATACTTTCTAGATTGGTGGCATCTCTTATATGCTACCTCCTTGATCATGCCAGTGTTCATGAGATTTCAGCTCTCATGACTTGATTCCAGTATATGTCAGATATTTCCAGCCACTATGGAGATCTTGATCTATTATATATCTTCAGCCATTATGGAGATCATGGTCCTTTGTATATATTCATCATGGAGATTTTGATCTATGTATATTGTACGTGGCGATGACCACATATGTGATATCTTGTATCATGCCTATTCATGGCCATTGTACTCTTATGTATCCGGGACTGTTATATGTATTTGCAGTTATGTGTAGAGTTATATTATTGTACTATGCTGATTGGGTGGCTAGTCTTCCATTTGGGATTCTTCATCACTCCACTTCTGGGATGAACTTATAATGTATTTCGGCCATCATATGACCCCTCTGACCTCACACATTAGGGGGCATCTGTTATAGCTGATTTTACCACTTCAGGTGAATCACACTTGTATGGCCTTTCCATTGTCCCTCTGCAGACTCCTTAGAACCCGTGGACCATTTTTTGTCCTTTGATGTTTCCTTGACCATCCCTAAAAACATGTGAAAAATGATACACACGACTTTTAAACCTATAATCGCGTATAGACGCGGGTTTGACCACTAAAACCATGTACATTGGGATGTGTACAAAATCCAAATCCTTTTGGAGTTTTCCTTGACATGGATCCGACTCACTTGACTCCTAGCCTTCCTTATGCCTTAAGATCGCTAGGATTTGACCTTTAATCACCCCTTTGAAAAACTATATAAGGAAATATATGGTACATTGAAGGAATATGAGAGAATTGAGAGCAAAGAAACTATAGTCCATTGTTGCCAGAACTTGTGCTTGAGTCTTCATCCCTTTGTCCCTTGGAGCACTTTTGTGTTCTTCCCAAGATTACCTTTTACTTGTGAGCTTTCTATCGAGAGATGGAGGATTGAGGTGGTGGAGGCCAAAGTGGGGGATTCAGTTTCTGTAATTCGCAGATGTGCCGATAGAGGTTGTATCTATTGTAATATCTGATTTATATTAATAGAAATATCTTTTCCTGTCCAATAATGTGTGTTTGAATGAATATTTTATCCATGGGATGTTTTCAGATGCTTATACATTGTTGATTATATATGCTAGAATAGATCTAACACCATGATATATAGTATGCTTGCATTTTTTACTTGTTGTTGAGGAATTAATTTATCAATTCAAGCTAAAGTTGGAAAGCTCAATGGGGATCTACTTCAACTGTCTGGAATAAGGTACGAGGTCTGATCCTTTAGTGTTAGACATTTATTTTCTATTGCATATTGGAAAGGATTGATTTCTGGAGTCAAGCTATCTATTTTGGTACCCCAATCCATAGGAATTTCTCTCTGTAACAAGCATACACACCGCAGTCTTGTCAATTTTAGTAAATTTTGAGATGGATGTTCTTGTTAAAAATAAAACCCTCTAGGAGCCTCTTTCCGTCTAAGTGGACCTCAATCTAGGAATCAAGCAGGGGTTGATTTAATTATGGTTACTGAAACAAATGATGATATAAAATGAAACATAAAAATATAAGCAAACCACAATTTTCTAATTAGACTACAACGAACCTTTCTTCACCTTTCAGCTCAAAAGGAGGCTCATGGGGTAAGTATTAAAGTTACTTTGAAGCCAATAGGAATGGAATATGGAATTGATTTTAAATAAAATTATATTACCCTATAGATTAGTACTACTCTATATTGAAAAAATATGAACGAAAGCAAAAAATGACACAGACGCAAATCCCCCAAGGGGGGATGGGGAATGGCCTCGAAAGAGCCTATTCAGAATTATTTTTATTACCAGCGGTTACAATATCATAAAACTAATGTGATGCCTCTTGATTCTTATACAAAATGAAACCAAGAGCTTACAAAGTGCAAAAATTAAAGATTTCAGTCAAAAAGGGAGACCCCTGGGAGGATTCAAAAGGCCCAAAAGTCATTTTCGAACAGCAGCTCCTCCTATTTTCTATTATACCTGATAAAAAACAGCAAGCGTATTAGACTGAAATAAGCCCAAAATCACTCTGAAATTACCTTTGGGTGAGGTTACTTTTAACCAAAAAAGGCTAAGTTAAAACTAGTTAAAAAAAGGTAAAAAGGGAACCAAGGAAAGCACGCTTTCCTTGGGATCTTGGCTTTCCTTTTAGGAAGCCAATATTATGTGCACTGATTGCTAGACTTATCTTTTATAATAGAAAATAGAAATCTAATGCATGCAAGCTACAAATTCTCTTTAAAATGCCATGCAAAAAGGACGATTTCCCTAAAGCTATATCTAGAATGCTTATGAAACCTTTTAAGAACAAGATCTAGATTATGGGCTTTGAGAAGATAGCTATATGTTAAATTTACTTTAATATAATATATCTAAACAATATCAAAGCTGTGAACAAAGTAACCAGGCAAAGAATTAATTTTGAAGGAGGAAGAAAAGGAGAGAAATGCTGGTAGCCTTGAAGATCCACCGTGGAGCTTTCAGGTGGAATGTCGAGGGACTATGCCTTTGGAAGGTTTTGGAGAGAGTGAAGAAGCAAACTAGATCAGCATCCTCTCCAATATAGGAACTTGTAGCTCTGCTGAAATAAAAAAAACATGCTGAAATATTTGCGAGATCTGATTAGTACATACACAGAGATTTAGAATAACATGCATATAAACTTATAAAACATGTTGAATCTAGATATCTAAGCATGCATTAAAGGAAAGAGATGGTCAATAAACTTATTGAAAAGTACCTTTCCTATCAAGATTATAATAATCTTATTATCAATATGAACAGTGAATCCACAAGCAATCAACAAATTATGAACATAGATACAGGTTACCTCAGTAAAAAATGGCAATGATCATCCACACATACAATGGCATAACACCGTCTTGCCTCCAAAGCCTCTATTTATTTCAAATGAACAATAACAATAGTACAATAGTAGTAGCACCTCAATCTCAGTTCTAACTAACTTGGAAGAGGAGGCTTATGCTTGGAAATATACAAAAACTACGAGATCCAGTCCAGGGGGGCACAAATCCCAAGGAGATATACCAAATCAGCTGATGGAGAGTCAATCAATGCAGATATGAAGCTAAACTGAGCCATATATGAGTCTTACTAAGTGTAATTGTCAATCAAAGAGCTGATCTGACTAACACCTCAGCTTGTTGACTAAAGCATCCACCAAAACTCATCCAGATGAGCCAAAACGTGTGGAGGAGAGAGGGAGGGTGAAATTCCCCATAAAGGATGCTCAATATCAACTCTGGATCTGATTTGATCACCTCCTTTAGTCAAGGATTTGTTAGATCCAGACAATCTGGTTCAGATCTGACTAATTTCAATCAAATCGGCTGAGAATCCACTGATCTATGATTCTGGATTTGCTCCATTATTCATCAATTTATTAATTAAAATAATCAATAATTGATTTTTGGAGCTTTTTGACCTGAGTGATGGAAAATCACTCAAAATTAGGAAATAGTGGGTCCATGGGTTTACATGGTGCTCTTAGCTTGAAAATTAGCACCTACATGACTGAAACTGATTATTTGGCCCACTTTTATTATAAAATCAATTTTTCCAATTAAACTATTAAAAAACAGCCTACGTTTTGGAAAAAATAAATTTTAATAAAAAACATTGAAAAAATTAAAAAAAATAAAAAGTTGAAAAAACCTAGGGGGACTTAGACAGGTTCATATGACTCGACCATGATGCCTAGCATGTTTATACATTGACACATAGACTCTAATAACATCAATAGGCCTAAATGCCAAGCCGACCACCCCAACTTTGGAGTTATGGAGTGAAAAACTTAGAAATTATCAGTCGTTTATTCAACAACCAATAATAACCAAGGGAAAAAACACCCTGGGCTGATCGGATTGACAAATAAAGTCTAAGATACCGAGTCTTTTATAGACACTATCATGCTAGAAAATTTATTACAATTCCCCCATGGGGTATGAACATGTGATATAGTACAACAAAGCTTCCCAAAAGTAAGACTGAAGGTCTTCTGAAGTCCGAACAACTTATCCTTGTCCAGCTCACCAGGCTCACTTGATAAAAAAACCACTAAGTACAACTTAGGTGGTAACATTCTGGCTCCAACTGTGGGATGTGTGCTCGATCTAATATTTAAGGCAAGGAGAGGATATGAGAACACTAGAATATCTGGTTTATATACCCTGTAGAAACATATCAACTTGACAAGAAAAACCTCAGTAGCACAATTTTTATAAAAAATCAAATGAACCATTAAGCTGATTTATTTAAACAAAATAAATGTAACTAACTAAAAGAAGCAAAGTTTTATTATAGCTAAGTATAAAATAGAAATGCAGAAAGTAAATGCTCTCTTTCAAGGAGCTTATTTTCCTACTCTAAGCATGATATAAAAAGGGTTAAGTGTAATTAGAAATCCAATGTAACCACCTAAGCATTTTATTAACATAAAAACAAAATTCCTTGTCTTTGGTTACCAGACAAAGTAAGGATATGTTATTCAAAAAATGCAAACCTGCGTGATGATCTGGAATGGGCAGGATGGATGGGAGATCATAAGAATATATTACTTCATCAAATTTATTCCCAAACTGGTATGTGCTTGCACAGGCTGCTTGTATCCATGACTGGATAGGGTTGATATACAAATCAAAGTGATGAGGCAGATTGACTACACCATCATACTGATCATCAAGGCTTATCGGATGATAACTCATTGTATAAGCCCCAAGCGGCTCTAAAGCATAAGGAAAATGCATATGTGAATATGATAGTTGAGACTGATATTACACTGACTACATCACATCTGTCTTTTCACAGCAATGCTTCTCAATGTCTTCATTATTGATACCTTTGTACGGCTCTGAATGATATGACTCTGAATGATCATATAAGAGTTTTGAATTCTGCTTTTCCATACTAAGATTTTGCAAGGTCTCTAGATCCATGCTTCCCTCTATGGAAGTATAGTAGATTGGACGTCCACAAATTTCTAAATAGACACTCCCCTTGCTGGATATAGCATAGATAGGATTCTTAATAAGATATCCACAAAAATATCAATAGTCATCACCATCATTTATGTTAGATGTGATGGATTCCCCATTGCTGATATCAGGTTCCGATATCAAGTTTTCTTTCTCTTCATTACTGATACTGATATATGGCTCAGATTGATCATGTGGATAAACTGCATGCTCCTTTTTTAGATCAAAGTTTCTCAAGGCCACATGGTCCATGCTCTCTCCTTTAGATATGCCATAGATAGAAAAATCAACAAAACCATCAAAAGTTTCTGGTTCATTATTTTCCTCTTTATTCATGTCATAGACTAGATTTTCCATGAATGTCCAGGACTCCTCATCAACATCTTTGTCGGGGATAAGGGAGTCTTCGTCACTTGTATCATGCTCCAAGCTATAGTTGTCCTCATTTTCATACTCATCTTCTTCAGAGAAAAGGTCACAAGGTAGTAAACCTTCCAGACTATCATCATTATATGGAGAACACATAGGAGTCCCATCATGTATATTACAGTTTTCATCATAAGTTTCACTATACGATTCTGCAACGGTTTCATCCTCAGGCTTGTACTATTTAGATGGTGACAAAGGGTTGGCATGGCCTAGCATGTATATATGATCAAGCTCACTTGAAGTTGTTTCCTGATTACTGAGCTCGGGAAGTCCAAGTTCCATGACTTGATTTGCAACATAACAAGTGCTTTCTTGGTGGAATTGTTCACAGGGTCTACACCATGGAATTACTTATTTTACCATGTTAGTTGAGTCTAACTGGTTTGGAATCCTAGGCTCCTACTGAGGAAAATTATCTTGATACATCTGATTTTGCTTGGGATGAAAGTTCCTAGGTTTATTATTCCTTTCCATTGTGATCAATCTATTATGAATGTGATTCAAGTGTGCAGAATGATTGGCCATTGGTTGGTTTTGACTAGTAAACAAGTCTTTTATCATGTATGTTACTTTTTCCATGGGATCTTTAGAGGCTCCCTTTTCTTCTGATTCGACATCTTTTCCCTTTTCTTTTTTGTATGAAGTGTTTTCCCTAGTGTAACCTGGAATGTTAAATTTTCCTGAATACTGCATATTCTTTTCTATTTTCTCAGCCAAGTCCTGAGCAGTTTTTAGATTGGTCGTCTCTTTGTCTCTTAATTGGTACCTCAAATCACCAGTGAAATCTTTGATGTAAGATATGCGGATGGAGGCATCCTTTGGGTTGATTTCGTTAGGGAGGTCCGCAACCACACGCCTGAACTTAGTGTTAAATTCATCCATGGTTTCATTCTCCATCTTCTTAATGTTATGAAGGGCAGCAAGCAAATGTCTTGGTTCTTTCTTTTCTCCCCATTTCTTCTTAAAACCCTCTAGGAATTCACTAATATTTTTATATGAATCATCATCTAGGTCGAAGTACCATTATTCAGCATCATCTTCTAAGGATAAAGCAAAGAGATTCATTTTGACATCGTCATGCTCATGGGAAGCATCATTGCAATAACTGACCAGGTGCTTTTCAAACTTTCGAAGGTGAGACTTGGAGTGATGGCATTATTTCCCTGAAATATGGGGAGCTTCTTGATAGCATCTTTTGGAATGGCATGGGGAGCACCTGCTATCTGAGAAAAGTCAAGGGGCTTGAATAATTCTGTCATTGGTGAACATGACTCTCTACAAATATGTGATGGATATCTGAGAGGGATTGGTCTACTAAATTTTCAAGGTTTCTACGAGAAGTTTTCCTATTCAATCTTTCCCTAATAAACCTTTCGGGATCAGGGAGAGAATTGAATAATTGTCGAGGATTTATTTAGGTAGAAATTCTTGAAGGGATGTTAGATAGTGGAGTTGCCAGATGGATCGATTTTTAATTTTTATGTTTTTTAAAGACTAGATCAATCAAAAGTTTTTATCTTTTTAGTTGTTTAGAAAAAAGTTAAGCTAAGTCGTACTCGGGAATAAAAATATTTATCCCTAGAAACGGCGCCAAAAAGTGTTGCCACCTTTCACACACCTGGGTCACATGGAATAAATCTTAAAGCCACTCGTTGTGTCCTTGAGGGGAAGTCTCAAGCCAAGGCTGTCACCTTGTTCTTGACTCCTCTGTTTAGGCTCAACTCCTAACGAAGCCAAGGGGGGTAGACCCTATTAAGTTACTAAGGCTAATTACTTAGTATGGTGATGTTAAACTGAATGAATTACTTAGGATTTTGAAATTTAACAATAAACAACCATAGATGACAAGATACAAAATGAGCGCACGAAACCACAATGCTGAGACACAATATATATATATATAGCAAGAAAATAACCAGTGCCTTAAAATGGATTCAAAAGAAATCAATCTGCTTACATGTGCTTGGAGTGAATGTTTTGCAATTTCCTCTTGGTACGTTTTAAGTTAATATGAAAATATGAGTTGATTAAAATTAGGCAAAGGGGTGGACTCTAGATATACCCGAGAGTACTTGGAGTATGTCCAAAACTAAACCTTCACGGCTACCCGCAAGGAATATGTGGGCTGAATAGAGTCTCTGGGGCTGTCGTTCATAACACACCCATTAGGGTGTGATAGAGATCGGCACCCCAAGGTCACTTTTTAGAAGTTCCCACTTCCTTTGGGTATTTTTCCACCATAATGGTTTGATCTAGGTGTTGGATTTTCACCTGATGGTTTGTCAGTTTGGGAGAGTGAATCCTAATTATACTTGTCACTCAAGTGCTTTTGATACAGCTTAACTGATTAGACGAACCGCAGCCAAGTGTATATCATACACACCGGAGTCTTATCAATTTTAGTAAATTTTGAGATGGATGTTCTTATTAAAAACAAAACCCTCCAGGAACCTCTTTCGGTCCAAGTGGACCTCAATAGGGGAATCAAGGAGGGGTTGATTTTATTATGGTTACTGAAACAAATGGTGATAGAAAATGAAACATAAAAAGATAAGAAAACCACAATTTTCTAATTAGACTACCATGAACCTTTCTTCACCTTTCAGCTCAAAAGGAGGCTCGTGGGGTAAGTATTAAAGTTACTTTGAAAGAAATAGAAATGGAATATGGAATTGATTTTAAATAAAAGTATATTACCCTGTATATTAGTACTATGCTAGATTTAAAAAAGATGAACGAAAGAAAAAAAATGACACAGAAGCAAATCCCCCAAGGGGGGATGGGGAATGGGCTCGAAAGAGCCTATTCAGAATTATTTTTATTACCAGCAGTTACATTATCAGAAAACTGATGTGATTCCTCTTGATTCTTATATAGAATGAAACCAAGAGCTTACAAAGTGCAAAAATTAAAGATTTCAGTAAAAAAGGGAGACCCTTGGGGGGATTCAGAAGGCCCAAAAATCACTTTCGAACAGCAGATCCTCCTCTTTTCTGTTATAACTGATAAAAACCAGCAAGCTTATTAGACTGAAATATTCCCAAAGGAACTCTGAAAGTACCTTTGGGTTAGGTTACTTTTAACCAAAAAAGGTTAAGTTAAAACAAGTTTAAAAAGGTAAAAAGGGAACCAAGGAAAGCAAGCTTTCCATGGGATCTTGGATTGACTTTTAGGCAGCCAATATGATGTGCAAATATTGCTAGATTTATCTTTTATAACATAAAATATAAATCTAATGCATGCAAGCTACAAATTCTCTTTAAAATGCCATGCAAAAAGGACGATTTCCCTAAAGCTAGATCTAGAATGCTTATGAAACCTTTTAAGAACAAGATCTAGATTATGGGATTTGAGAAGATAGATATATGTTAAATTTACTTTAAGATAATAGATCTAAACAATATCAAAGCTGTGAACAAAGTAACCAGGTAAAGAATTGGTTTTGAAGGAGGAAGAGGAGGAGAGAAATGTTGGTAGCCTTGAAGATCGACCGTGGAGCTTTCAGGTGGAATGTCAAGGGACTATGCCTTTGGAAGGTTTTGGAGAGAGTGAAGAAGCAAAATAGGTCAGCATCCTCTCCAATCTAGGAACCTGTAGCTCAGCTGAAATAAAAAAACTTGCCAAAATACTTGTGAGATCCGATTAGTACATACATAGAGATGCAGAATCACATGCATATAAACTTATAAAACATCCTGAATATAGATCTCTAAACATGCATCAAAAGAAAGATATGGCCAATAAAATTATTGAAAAGAACCTTTCCTATCAAGATTATAATAAGTTTATTATCAATCTTAGCAGTGAATCCACAAGCAATCAACAAATTATGAACATAGATACATGTTACCTTAGTAAAAAATGGCAATGATCATCCACACGTATAATGGCATAACACCGTCTTGCCTCCAAAGCTTCTCTTTATTTCAAATGAACAATAACAACAGTACAATAGCAGCGGCACCTCAATCCTAGTTCTAACTAACTTTGAAGATGAGGCTTATGCTTGGATATATACAAAAACTACGAGATCCAGCCTAGGGGGCACAAATCCCAAGGAGATAGATCAAATCAGCTGATGGAGAGTCAATCAATAGAGATCTGAAGCTGAACTGAGCCAGATCCGATTCTTACTGAGTGTAATTGTCAATCGGAGAGCTGATCTGACTGACACCTCAGCCTGTTGACTGAAGCATCCACCAAAACTCATCCAGATGAGCCAAAACATGTGGAGGAGAGAGAGAGGGAAAAATTCCCCATAAAGGATCCTAAAGATCAACTCTAGATCTGATTTGATCACCTCCTTCAGTCAAGGATTTCTCAAATCCAATCAATTTGGTTTAGATCTAACTGATTTCAATCAAATCAGCTGAGAATCCACTGATCTATGATTCTGGATTTGCTCCATTATTCATCAATTTATTAATTAAAATTATCAATAATTGATTTTTGGGGCTTTCTAACCTGAGTGATGGAAAATCACTCAAAACTAGGAAATAGTGGGTCCATGGATTTACATGCTGCTCTTAGCTTGAAAATGAGCAACTACATGACTGAAACTGATTATTTGTCCCACTTTTATTACAAAATCAATTTTTCCAATTAAACTATTAAAAAATAGCCTAAGTTTTGGAAAAATTAAATTTTAATAAAAAACACTGAAAAAATTAAAAAAATAAAAAAGTTGAAAAAACCTAGGGGGACTTAGACATGTTCATATGACTTGACCATGATGCCTAGCATGTTTATACATTGACACATAGACTCTAATAACCTCAATAGTCCTAAATGCCAAGCCAACCACCCCAACTTTAGAGGTATGGAGTGAAAAACTCAGAAATTATCAGTCGTTTATTCAACAACCAATAATAACCAAGGGAAAAAACACCTTGGGCTGATCGGATTGACAAATAAAGTCTAAGAGACCGAGTCTTTTACAGACACTATCATGCTAGAACATTTATTACAATTCCCACATGGGGTATGAACATGTGATATAGTACAACAAATCTTCCCAAAAGTAAGACTGAAGGTCTTCTGAAGTTTGAACAACTTATCCTTGTCTGGTTCACCAGGCTCACTTGATAAAAAACCACTAAGTACAACTTAGGTGGTAACAGGTTCACACATCACATCAAATTCCTCATGCTCAGCTGCCATGAGCCTTTCCTCTTCCTTCACCCAAACACTATGCTTGCACTTGAGATCCCTAACACACAACCTCTTTGCAGGCCAGTGCACCTTCTTCTTAAACCTCCATCCATAACACTGACCTCCTGTAGCTTCCTCATGCAATAGTTCAATCACCTTACTAAGCCTTTCCTTCAGCTCAACATCCTCTCTATCAAATTTGATTTGACTCATCCTCTTGACACCATTTGCTTCAGCATATTCCCTTGTTCTATTGTGGATTCCTCCCAAACCCTTTAGATGAATTTCAGTATCCAGCTTCCATACCACATCCATGAGCTTTCCCACACTCATGATGAACTGTAAACAAGCCCACCCTCTCAACACCTCATCAAGATTCCTCCTACTTGACTATTGGCATTTTCTTGGTTCTCAAACAGAACCTTTGATCACTCCCTATGCTCTCTATAGGCTTTGAGCTTTGTAATCATTTCCTATAGCACTTTGCTGTGAGGGTTCCCGTACCACAATGTCCTTCTCAAATCCTTTGGTCAGAAATCAACATTCAGTCCTCATCCTGCAAATTAATATTGCAAGCCTCCTCTAAATATTTGTGCACCAGCTCTGATACCAAAAATGGTGCAGGGGGTTAGACCAAAACAAACCCAACCAACACCTCTAGGATCTTCATCTTCCTACACTTGGAAGGATCTCCAAATTTAGCTTTAAATGCAAAATTCCACACCAAAATTTCCTTCCCGCAATTTTCTTCACACTAGTCCTCCTCCGCAACTTGGATTGCAAGATGCGGGATCTCAAATGCCCAATGTTGCGTTCCACAACTCTCTTTCTGCAACGACCTTCCCATAAGAGGGTTGTGGGATGTAGGATGCAGGATGCCAACTTCCCAAAGTTGCACCTCTGCAACTTTCCTCCCACAATTCTTTCCCCGCAATATTTTTCGACCATTAGATATTTTCATTGCGGCCTTCACCACAGCCGTCGATTTACCTTTTTATGTGGATATCCCAAACCTTAGCAGAGCCGTTAACTCCCTCGCAAATTTAGTTGTGGATTCCTTCTGAACCGTCGGATCTACATCTGTGGGTCCAATCTGCACTACCCGTTTCCCGCGAAAACTTGTTAAGTCAGAAAACTTGTGTTCTGCGTGGATTTGATCAAAGAATTGATCAATCCGGCTTTCAACCCCTTTGATCCATCAATCTAGTCTTCCTATGCATGCATCTACCCTATCCTTCAATGATTCCAACAAAATCTAAATCTTAAACCAAAAATTGCAGAGAAATCTACAAATATTCATGAAAACACCGAAATTTCTCTACACAGCTACGCTGCTTAAATTAATGCACACATCTAGACTAATAGCACTAAGAACACATGGCTAACTTGTATTAGGGAAATGAAAGAAAATACACAAATCTCTTGGCCCTCTTTCAGCCTCCTAAAATATTTACAAGTTGATACAAACACGTGTCTGTCCACCTCTCTACAAATGTAGTTTTCTTCTGAAAGATGGAACCCTTTCAACCTTTACAACCTAGTTATTTAATCTACCCTGCTACCCCTCTACGAGTGGTCCTGCAACTAAAATAAAATACTACAAATCATGATGTAAAAATGTCTCTGTATAAACAAACAATTCATTCATTGATATCCATGCAGGGAGTCATGACTCACTATTATTCCTACATCTCTAACAGCCTATGACTAAGCATAATGGCTCATGAATATCTAGAATATTCATAAAAACATAGGTTATTTACAATGTAATAGTCTAGGGACTATTAAATAAAAATGTATAGAACCCTTCCTAGGCCTGATATAGCATTGAAATTGGAATTTTAAATGGAAATAAGGATTCTCCTTCATCAAATATTCACAATCTAAGTTATTCACAAAATATGCAAGAGAACAATAAAAGTGAACAAAATAACGCACATAGATGGTGTCAACAAATGATATTTATATTTGTGTACAACTTGTATATATGTATGTTACATACTTATAATACAATGGGTAAAATTTGTGATCCCTTGGAGGCCACCTAGATGCATACAAGTGTCGGGCTAGGATTTAACCACTAAACCCCCCTAGGTTGGCCAATAGGCTCCCAAACCTTACCAAACAGTCACGAATGAAAGTGTAAACATGTATGGAGGAATTTTGGTTAATAAATGAAGGAATGATAGCCATGGTTGAACACATGTGTGATTTGGAGAGTCTCTAGGATCCAATAAATGCCCAAGAAGACCACAAAGCAACTGCATTCACACACTAGCTCCCCTAGTCAAACATATTCCATGAATTAAGGGATAAGGAGTGATCTTTAGTCAATGATGGAGCCTGGGTTGTCAAGATGATCAAAATAGAGTGCCTCAAATCTCATGATGATCAAAATGGAGCACCTCAACTGTGAGTTAATGATCCAGCAATCATCTAATAGACCAATATTGGTCAGTATAACCTAAGTAGGATCATATAACATAAGTACAAGAAAAATGAAAATGCCTCCTAGGTGTAATACCATGATACTAAGGTAGATTAATTCTCTAAAATTTCCCCTTAATACTAACTTAGAACAACTTATACCAATTTTTTATTGAGGCCTTGGGAACTAAGGCTCAAGTCCCTTCTTACAACAAAAATTTTTATTTGTCCATGTAAAATGAGGAAAGAGGCAAAACATCATGGGGAAAATCCTCCCTCAAGAATGGACATGACATAGATGATAAAAAATGTCTTCAACAATTCCTCTTCTTTACTTGAATGATTTGAAAGAACAACTTCTTGGTGATGGACTTGGTGAATATGTTGTGGATGCCAAGGTCATGCATCAATGCATCAATGCGTTGTAGACAAAGACCATGTGGAGAGGCCCTTTGATGGTCATCATTTGTTTATGTAGGAGAATCATAAGAATGTATTTTGATGAAAGAATACTATGATATAGAAGAATAGTCAATCATGGGAAATATATCTCTGCAAACTCTTTCCCAGATAACATCAAAAGACTCAACAAAATCTACCTCATGTGTAGTTGCCATAGCATGGATAAAACCATGAATCTTCTTCCCAATTTTATGAAGCACCTTAATAAATCTTTAACAAATCTCATGAGTCTTTGAAATATCATAATATATTTTATATACAACATAAAATATCATAGGTATGGTGTTTCCATGAGCGAATGGGTCCATAGTGGGGGAAGACTGAGAAACTAGATCACACTGACAATTGAGAGAACCTGGAGGGTCTGGAGATAAACTTGAACCATGGGTGGTGAATTCAAGTCCAAAAATATGGAACAGAAATCCCATGAAGGAAAAATCCATGTATTTCCATGCAATAAATGACATACAAGACATAAAAGAAACATACACAAGTGACATAGCATTGGAAACTAGGCAATTTTTAGATTTTCCAACTAGTGAACTTGAGCATTGTAGGGTATTTTCGGAATGAAATGGTTTGGGAGATGTGTCTATGACTGACATATGTTGTATATCAGCCTATATATCACCTTCAGAAGTGAAATAGGAAGGTTCTTAATGGAGTGGGAAAGAGCGTTCATAAGACACATCATAAACTAGTAAAAAATGACTAGTTTCAGGAGGAAACTTCGGTGACCTGTTTGGGGTTTTTTCCAAGGAAGGAATGGAGGTTTCAGATTCTGATATATCAGAATGTGAATAAGAAATAGAGACATATGGAATATATATATATATATATANATATGTATATATATGTATATACATATATGTATATATATATGTATATGTATATATATATACATATATATGTATGTATATATATATGTATGTATATATATATATATGTATATATGTATATATATACATATATGTATATACATATATATACATATATATACATATACATATATATGTATATACATATATACGTATATATATACGTATATATGTATATACATATATATGTATATATATACATATATATATATATACATATATACGTATATATATATAGATAGATAGATAGATAGATATAGATATACATATACATATACATATATATACATACATACATACATACATACATACATATATATATATATATATATGTGTGTGTATATGTATATGTATATGTATATGTATATGTATATGTATATGTATATGTATATGTATATCTGTGTGTGTGTGTGTGTGTGTGTGTGAGAAATGGGTTTCACCCATGCATACAAAGCATGCACCGGCTTACCATTTTCTTGCTTGCGCTCCCATCTTATTGCAAAATATGGAACATAAACATTGTTCTCCTCAAGGGTCTTGGTCATGATGTCCAAATTATTTCTGAAGAAATATATTTCATGAGTTGAAACTTTGCAATAACCGCATTCGGGTCTCTCTCTCTCTTTCTTCATCCTCCTTGATTTCGATCTCTCATCAGTTGAACTGGAGCTTTATGTATCTGAATGCTTCTTCTCTTTCTCGCTTTGTTGCTTCAAATCCTTGAATTTATTCTTGGATTTGAATTCATTTGATACACCAGAAACAAGGGCTTGATACTTGGTGGATTTGATCGTACCCATTTGCACTAAATTGTCCTTGTCCAGAGTCAATGAATCCATGAAGTCTTCTAGCGCATGCATCCTCCAATTTCTAGTTGTAATCTTGCTTGAGTGGAATGTCGAAACAAACACAGAATACTCATGCCCTAGCTTAGAAAGGATGGAAAATATAAGTTGATATTAATTTTTCTCTATGCCAAACTATTTAATCTAAAGCACCAATGCTTTGGACTTGGTGAACAAGTCTTGGATTGTCTCATAGTGAGCTGGACTTAGTGAGATTAGCACATTTTCAAGTTGATGGCCTATCATCTCATCAGTATTCCAAAATACTAAATCAATTTTGAGCCAAACTTCATTGGGTGTGCCAATACTATCTACATGGAAGAGAAGACCTCTCGAAGTGCCGAGACAAAGAATACCAAAATCCTTATCAATTCTATTGAAGTAATTAGCTTTCTCCACAATAGAGTTGGGATTTGTATCAGTTCCCATGGTGACTCTATATAGGCCTTTTGACCTCAGCTGGATCAACATTTTCGAATTCCATTGGAAAAATAGTTGAATGAGGTAAAAAATGCATGAGTATGATACATTCTTCTTGCGCACTGTGTGACAGAAACACTATTATACCTGCAATGAAAACACTCAAATTTTTTGGAAAATGCAAAAAACAACTCAAACACTCTTAGTTTTTATTTTCAGCTCCACAAAGCTCTGATACCATGTGAGAATTGATTCACATTGAGATATAGGAGCTAGATAAATATTAACAATCTAAGTTATTCACAAAATATTCAAGGGAACAACAAAAGAGAACAAAATAACACACCTAGATGGTGTCATTAACTGATATTTCTATTAGTGTAGAACTTGTATATATGTATGGTACATACATATAATACAATGGGGAAATTTCATGAGTCCTTGGAGGCCATCTGGATGCATACAAGTGCCATTCTAGGATTTGAACCCTAAACCACCCTAGGTTGACCAATAGGCTCCCAAACCTTACCAAACAATCATGAATGCAAGTCTGAACATGTATGTAGGAATGTTGGATCATAAATGAAGGCATGCTAGGCATGGGTGAACACATGTGTGAGTGGGAGAGTCTCTAGAATCCAATAAATTCCCAAGAAGACCACAAAATAGCCACATTCACACACTAGAACCCCTAGTTAAACATATTCCCCGAATAAGTAGTGGTCTGTAATGAATGAGGGTTCCTGGGTTGTCAGGATGATCAAACTAGAGTGCCTCAACTGTCAAGATGATCAAAGTGGAGCACCTTAATTGTGAGTTAATGAGCCAGAAATCAACTAATAGACCAATATTGATCACTATAACCTAATTTGGATCATATAAAATAAGTACAAGGAAAATGAAAATTCCTCCTAGGTGTAAGACCATGGTACTAAGGTAGATTAATGCTCTAATAATATATGAAATTATCACGCACTCTATCCCTTAGAGTACATGTACCAATTGGAGCCATATGTTGTCACTTATTTAGTAGTCAACCTACTTTTGTTTCTGAGCAGTACTAAGTAGTTCTTTGGGTCAATCCTTTACTATCAGGTCAACAAATGATGAGCAAGCAGTTGATGATCTCCCACTTTTAGTAGATCCTGAGTATCTAGACAAACCAATTATATGCCATGACTGATCCTCATGACCCAAGATTCGATGACTGAGTTATCCATTTTTCTTTTATGACTCAAAGCAGAGATTGTTATAGTTCCCATGATGTGTAGAAACAATAGTTGATCCAGTGATCTTCATATTGGTTTAAGATCCAACACATATATATGATGTAGGGGATATTATCGTTTGTACATGCAGATTTTGATGTTGCTCTGTTACCTATTTTAGTATTGAGACTATGCTGATTTAGATTATATGTTGGCAATACTTTATCTTGGTTTAATTGGAATCTAAAGCATAAATGATCTAGTGGTTTTATCGAGAGATTCTTTTGTATACTCATTGGACTTTCCCTACTCCTAGTATGGATTTAGTATTTTCCCTTCAGGGACATAGCTTGCTAGTCTTGGAATCATTTCCAGTATCTCCATCCTTTTGTTTCCTTGCCATTTTCATTCGATTATCCCCAACTTGTAACTTGACTAGTGACATATGGAATTTCCCCCACCGGCTTTACCTCTATGTTAGGATAGGTCACCATGTATAAACTTATGTATCGGTGTTGGTTTATGTGATGTTTATCACATGGAATGTATACCTATAGGTATTGAACACAAGTATTCCTATTAAGGAAAGTGTATTTAGACACTAAGGCATCAGAGCTTAAAGTTATTCTAAATGGATTCCCTGCCAGCAAAATAAAAGTGTCATTAGACACTACTGGAAATAGAAAAATAAAACTAGCTAGTGGCCAAGAGATCTGCAATAATCCATTGTATGGTGTAAGGCTCATTTCTCCCCACAGGGTATCAGGTAGGTAAGCCCCTCGATGCTGAGCCTTAGTCATTTTATGGAAGCCCAAAAGGATTTCCAGGGAACCTGCTCTTGGAGGCTGGAAAGTTATCAATAAAAAATGAAGTTGATGGCTAGAGGATGAGAACTTACTCTTTTTTTAATGTATGACTCATTTTTCCCCACAGGGGAACAAGGAGAGACTAGGCCAAGAAGTTCATGTCTTTTTCATTATCTGGAATCCCAGAAGGCTTACTAGGGCACCTTCCTTTAGGGGTCAACTAGTGGAATAAATGCTGAGAAAATAAAGTATTTAAAAAAGGTTGCATGTCTAGAGTCTAGTGGAGCCTTCTCATCATTCCACCCTTTTGTGAGATACCACCATGCCATATTTTTCACCTAGTCCAACTTATATGTTGTGTGGATCCCCTTGTCCTTTAACCTAGGTTCTTACAATGTTGAGTCATCAAGTCATCGATTGACCTTACATGTTGTTTATGATCCCTTCACCCTTGACTATCAAAATGGCTAAATCTATAAATGAGTATACACTAGAAGTTCGTGTTTTGGATAAACTAATCATTTTGATTTGGATTATTATATATGTACTGTTATTATACTTTCCAACAAAATCTAATCGTACTAGAGTGCCACTGCTAGAATAGATAATTGAGCATGCATGTCCACTTGTACTTTGCAGTATCAGATTTTAGCACTTGGGTCATCATTGGTTCAGTTTTGACTGGGTCAACCTAGTGTTGTCCATACCATGATCAGGATATAGGATGATTTGTATAGAAACGTTTATGGTTGATGATTATGTGTGGTCGACATGTTTCCATTAGACATATTCATACTTTAGATGGTGATTTGTTATGATGGATTATATTATTTCCATGATTATCAACATTTACAAGATTTATTATTATTATTTTTCTGACATTTGTGGGGCCTTTAATGTACCTTTATGATGGACATATGGTGTATGAGTACTTATTTCTAGTTGACTTGGAAATTCCGAGTCCATTGGTGCAGCTGGTTTTCAATTTCCAACAGGTATAGGAAAGATAGCGGTCTCTTAGTCTTTTACAACAAATTTGTCCTAGGGAAAATGAAAATAAAACACTTTGCATATGTTGAGGAGATATATAGGAACATTGGAGTGAATTTGCGAGGTGAATCTATTCATTTATACAATATACCTAGAGTTCTAGGCACATCTATGCAGTTACGTTTTTGCGTAGACTTTTCACAGGTGAGATATTGGTTTTTTTATGTTCCTAACGAAGCATTTTAATAATTAAAAATGGTTAGTGAGGAAATTGATTTGGGAAATTGAGGAAAAGGATTGGCATGGAATTGGTTCAAGGCATAGTTTTTCGGTCACCTTCATAATATGACATCAGTTTCACTTCACTCGGGGTCCACGTATCCTTGATTTATGCAGTTTGAGGTTGTTTTGATGTATTTTGAGGGAGATCCCCTAGTTATTTTTATCACTCCTTTATATTATTTTTTACCACACATTGTTATTGTGCCATGGGGATATTCTATTGAAGAATAACATAACCTCCTAGCCCCACCATGTGCTACTTTGTGGATTAGTCATATTTTATGTGGTGCAGCCCCTCATCGGTCATACACCCCCTTCTATTTGTGAGTTGATACATGTGAGATGTACCTAACTAATATTAGCCATAGAATAGGATAATTTTATCTTATGATATTGCCCCTTGATCATTTTGGATCTAGGTATTATGTACATGAGAGATCTATATATTGAGATGCTCTCTCATTTGTAAAGGGAATTTTGGCTCTCAAACTCTTGGATTAATAAAATATTTTGCAGAAATTCTTGGAAGATTTGTAAAATGTCTTGTACAGAGATTGGAAAGTCTTTTTATCTCTAGAATTCTTGCAGATCTACGATTTTAAAATATTTTTGCAGGTTTCCATCCATCTGGTGAAGGAAGTGTTTGGGTAGGGGCACTATTGTGACTGAGCTCCATATAATCCTCTTAAATTATCTTGGATTCAGGGATTATATTTATTTTGTATTATGTCCATCTTGATTTTCTCTTATTCATATTTCTCCATCATTTCATCTATCGTTCGGTAAATTGATTCTCGTAATGATCTCTTTTGTAGGAGGAGGGAGCGCTTGGAATCTGAGAGGAGGTATCAATTTCACTTGGAGAGGCATAGAAAATGGTTGTAGTTGATCAGAAAGGAAATATCATTGTCATACAAGGTTAGTAGCAATTATTTGTAGGTACCTATGCATATATTTTATTTTTCTGGGCTTTTATCTGATTGTCACAACCAAACCCTCTTTTCTTAAAACCGTAGTTTCATAGACCTGATAGACCTAGATATTTTGTGATGACGGTCATCAAAACCCACTTGGATATTAATGAATAAACCCTAGATCTCAATTTTCACAAAAATCAAACTCCATATTCCCTGGGATCTAGCACTAGTCACTCTAAGTGGGGGCGCCCTCTTTGGGTGGGTGATTTTTTCTTCTGATCTATCAAATGGGTATGCTTGGACCCAGCTAAAAATCATAGATATAATATTCAATCATTTTGATCTAGTCATATCATGCTCCAATATTCTCTTTTGGGTCCACTTTTTCCACTTATGCAAAAAATCTAGGTGGTCCCTTTAGGGTTTCCTTTCATTTGGCTAGATATCCCTAGATCTACTTAACTCATTTGTGGTAAAATATCATTCAAGTTGGGTTATTTCTTATGTTTACTAATCCTTCCCAACTTGGCCTTCATATCCATACCACTCTAATTCGATAGATATAGTCTTATCCACTCATCATCTCCCCTCTTTTATACATTGTCAAACCCTAGGAGTGTCTTGAGTAGGTGCGTTAGACTCTTAGGCTAGTAGGATATTCCCCTTGGTCATTCTCTGGATTGATCTAAAGTGACAAGATCCCATTTGTTGTGACAACTACCCTTTATCCATAGTGGATGAGACCCTTGCGGTTTCACCCGTTAGCTGCCTTACCTCTACTATCTCAAATGGGATACCTTTAGTGGGTAGCTACACTTTGTGTGATAACATGTACTCATGAAAAATATTCCATGCTGCACTTTTAGGTTAGTAAAATTTTACATGAATATTAATGTGTCTCATTGCAACATTCATCTTTGTTGACTTATGTCAAATTGCTACATTCCTTAATGGTTATGTTTCATTGTGAGGTTCAATAAGGGTTATCTTGTATTGTAATGTTCAATAAGGATTATGTTGCACTAATTTTGGTTGAATTTTATTAGCCATGGTTTATCTATGGTTGAGTGGTTATTTCTCGTTACATCATAAGGGTCATTTCACATTGTCATGCTCATCAAAATATAAGTTGCATCGTGTTTGGTTGACTTTGGTTCATGATGGTTGTATATGGTTAATCATTTTGTATTGTGCATAACGTGAATGATACAATGTGAAAACCAATCCAAGAATGTAATAATGGGACATTCCACTTGAGAAACATAATTTCCAAGAATATTATCTCAAGCCAACATATTTTTTAATTAATAAATTTTATCTCATAATAATTCATATTAAAGTACTCATAACAGATAATTATTGAATGAATTTATGAGTTATAATATAAATCATAATCAATATACTTTATGGTTAATATTATTGATTCATTCAGAATTTATTTATTCATCACATTAATAAAATATATCTTTGATAAATTTAATTAATACACATTTTATTAAAACTTTTTAATTGGATAATGTTATACAAGAACTAATTAATGTTATTAAAAAGTGTTAAAATTTTAAATAATCTTAATTGATCCCACCCCCTCCTCCCCCCCACACACATATAATTCATAAGATAAGAAACTTATCTTTAATGGAGAGACAAATGGGGGGTCTAAGGCTATGTGAAGCTCAGATGAAGTCTAGTGTTCGCAAGGGGATGCAACCACATCCCCGCGCATACCATACCGTAACATGTGTGAAATTTTATTAACTGATTTCCATGGAATACTATAATATATATGAGGTAGACTATTTTGAAGACCCATTCAATGGAATATCAGGTTTTACTGCTCCCTATTGGATTTAGTTGAAGGATTACAATACAAAAATGGTTGTAAAAAAAACCACCGACAGATTGACAGTTTGGGACACTCACCTCAAGAAGGAAATGAAGGAAAGGATAAAAACCCTAATGACTCAGTCTCTGTGACGGTTGCAAATAGAACACATATTCCCTCGGTGGTCAGACCACTTTCCCCAAAACTAGTAGGAACTCCTCCTTTGTTTCATTCACATGAGTTAGAAATACTAGGGTTAGCCTTTGTTGTGTACCCCACGATCATTCACATATACCCTAAGAGTAAATTCTCCCTGGGTAGACCCCCTCTTTCACTTTGATCCTAATATCCGTGAGCCTGGTTGGCCCTTTTAATTAGGATTGGTGCATTTTTCACTCAATAGGGTTCCTTTGTAGGATTCGGTTTAAAATCCACAGGGGTTTATAGAATCATTCTTGAAACCCTTGGATCAACTAGGAAAACCAATTGACTTAGGCTCTAACAAAGAAGATGGAAATAGATCTGGTTTTGGAAGCAGTCATGACTCCGAAGATGTATCTGCTCAAAGGAGGAGAAAAACAAGTGCTTAAAAATGTCGACAACCCATTAAATATGGTGTAGGGTCAATGTATCGGTATCCCAATATCTAGAAATGGTGGAAACAACTATGGTTAGAAGATTGAGAGGAAAGTACCCAACCCTAGAAGCCATGGAAAAATGGGCTTATGAAAATTGGTTAAGGTTGTTTGATTATCTTCCATAAGGAATGGAACTACGAGAAGAATGAGAATTTTTACCAAAGGAAGAAAGGTTTCAAAGCTTCTCACTTCTGGAATTAGCAAAGGAATCCATCCCAAGCTATGACTAAGCCAGCTAGAGTGAAGGATGATAGGCTGAGAGATCCAAAGGAGATCATAGAACCAATCCAATGTCGGGGATGTGGAGGAAACCATATGCATAGGAAATGTCTGCATGAGAATGGGCATGTACAACAAGCTCACAACATCCAAGGATCTCAAATGGTGGGTCAAGTAGCAAGAACCACCCCTAGAATTTATGCAGCGCTAGAGGACCGCTAGGCAGATCATCAATCAACTGTGGTTGAAGTTGAAGGTAAGATTGTTGAGAAATATGTTTCTATTTTGATTGACCCTGGATCTACTCATATTTATATCACTCCTAGAATTGTTTAGATTTATGCTTTTAATAAATTAAAGCATAGAAAATCATGGTTAGTTTAACTAGCCACTATAACCAAGAGAAAGGTCGGTGAAGTGGTAGAGAAATGTACATTAGTCATGGATGGGTTAGTCACTTATGTAGACTCGAATGTTATACCACTTGGTTCCTATGATATTCTCATTGGAATGGATTGATTATAAGTGCACAATGTTAAAATTGATTGTTACAACAGGCCATTTGAATGCATGAATGAATAAGGGAACCCAAGGGTAGTAAGAGGCATTACAAAGGTGATCTCTGTCAGGAATATTTCATCAATGCAGCTGAAAAAGTTCTATAGGAAAGGTTGGAGATTGTATGCAGCCCATGTTTTGGAGGAAATGGAAAATGAAACTCCTAGGTTGGAGGAATTTCATGTATTGCAAGAATTCAGGGATTTTTTTCTTCATGAGGTTCCAGGACTTCCTCCAAAGAGTCACATTTCTTTTACAATTGACCTTGTTCCTATAGTAGCACATGTGTCCAAGAACGGGGTCTTCACTTAGTGAAACCATTTCATATCACATTCATTCGTGGCATATGAAAAAATACTGGTATTTTCAAAATATATTGGAAAATACCTCCCAAAATCATTTTTTTAACCCCCTCCCAATCTGCCTTTCCAATTTAAAAAACCCCTATTTTCACTATATATTGCATGTTTCCATTTCTTCGTTTACATTTTTTATACCCCTTTATATTTCTACCTAGTATATTGACATGATACCCCACATGAATTCTACAATGCACCTTGCTTCTTCCAATGTATATTGTGGATGCACATTACTTCACCCACAATGATCAACATCACAGAGATCACATTCCTTTCCTAAATTAACACTAGTTTGTCACTCTTCCTTTGAACTTTTTCCTCTCAACAATGGACAGTCACATCAAGGTTCTACATTATTTCCAAAACATGGATAAACACTCACTACTTGAAACTACTTTACTATGTTTCAGAAGAAAGAGAAAAAACATCAAACGCTTGAGTATATCTTCACAAATATTGCTAAATTCAATTGACAAATAGAGATCATTTTTTGACCTTTTTCCTTTCAACAATGGATATTCGCATCAACATTCTACATGATTTCCAAAACATGGCTAAATGCTCAATATTAACATCAAAAACCCTAAAACCATGCCCAATAACATAATAAACTCTCGGCTTGTAGTCTAAAAGTTTTCCACCCCATTTAGTGAGTGGTGTGGCAACTATGATGATTTGACAACATGAAACTAAAAAAGCTCCAAGGAAATTTATAAAGGTGGCTAGACAATTAAGCCTGTAGTTGAAAACTACACATGGATGGGGAATACATAGAGTTTTGGATGTATTTTTTTCCTAACAAAGGAAAATGGGTATGTTTCAAGTAACATGCACTAGATACCAAGTGAAATAAAATACCCGAAGCCTTAAAACCATTAACAAGGAGTATCAGACAATGGGAGATATGTCTGTGTTTTTAAAGTGGATGGGAAACAACATGTCAAAAATTCCATTCTAATATCATGATCAAAATGAAAATGAAATAACTTTGCAAGTCTACCACCAGCTATGATACCATATGTGCCACTCTTGTGTGTAGGATCTATGGCTCTAATCCAAATCCACCAAGATCCACCTAGAATCCACCATGGAAGCATATCCCCTGGAGAAGGAAATGGAACCGGAGCCTATGAAATAGATCCCATGAAAAATGAAGTGGATCTTGAAATTTTGAAACAGATCCCAAAACTTCCAGTTCTTTATTGACCCACTAATCCCCCAAAAATTTGTTTTTATTGGAAATATTTCCAAAACCATATAGTACTAAAGGTTAAAACCCTAAACCATACAAACTACAGTTCCTTCTTAACAAATGGTGGAAAAGAAAATGCAACTGCATGAATTTCCAATCCAAGATGATCATATTAGTCTTTAATACATCAGATACAGATTCTATGAATTATATTTTATAGAATTACTAGCCTTGTCATATGAGGAAAAGGACTTGCAAGGATTTTGGTTTGTCCAAGTTGAATCAATGGCACAGTTTACATATAGTAGACAATTCCTTGAAATCTTTGGGACATAAACGTACTCAAACAAATCTATAATATTTTTTATATATCAAAAGAATGCATGTTAATTCTAAAATATATATCCTTAATCAATCATCACAAATAGGACAATATAACTTACAATAGACTATGTTAAGCTTCAATTGATAACAATAGGAATTCCACATTAAAACCTTCAGAATTGATAACAAAAAAAAATTACATTGTTTCTTATTATACTATTAATTGAGGACCTGTAAAACGTTGACTCAGCAATGACATTAATTAAGTCTAGTTTTTTGTATTAGTTGCAAACTTATACTCTTCAATTGGATTAACAAGATTTCTAAAATCTACTTGTTATCACCAACCTTGTAGTTGCCTATGTGAGATGGATCCAAGATGGACGACAGAGGGACAAGCAACTAAGGAGGTGGAATCAAGATTGCCTAGACTCCCAAATGGATGGTTATCACACCAATCAAGGTAGTCTTTACTTGATGTTGTTTTATCCCAAAACAACAATGGGGGAGAGCCAGATCACTCCCGATAGGAGAGATCAGACCTAGACACCAGATCAGATCAAATGGACTTGAGGTACGTCAGGTGTAAGGTGATGGAAACCCTAGATATATGGATGATGTCACTAGATGAACCAAGGCTCTAGATCAGGGCTTAGGAGATATGAAATTTGATCCAAGTTAGGACTCAAGTGACCTATGAGGCAAATACTAGATCTAGGGTTAAGGTACTTGCAAAAGGTGAAAATATCCATTGCCTTGGGAAACATAACCAATTCAAAGAAGGTAAGAACAGGTTTGGGGCTATCTAGTACTGAGAGATAGACTCAAAATAAGGTATGATAGTTTCAAAGCACCCGAGCCACAAGGAAAGATTCAAAACGCAAGAGGAAGAGGAAACATGAGGGGTAGCGCTAGGGTTTGAATACCAATGTTTTTCAGATCTAGGGAAATGGATTCACTTTTAGCTCAGCATTGAGGAAGAATCACTTAGGGTTGGACCCAATCTACAAAACCCAAACATAGTTTTCCTCAATATCAAGCGGTTTGATTTATAATATTTTTTGTCTTTTTTATATTTAGGGTTTTAAGGTAAAAGTGGAGATGGAGATGTGAACGGATTGAGATCTGGAAGAGAAGCACTAACCTATAGATCTTACCTAGAAAACCTTGTATACTCCCTGATGATGATGATCACTGCTATACCGATCAATTTGAGAATATTTGAGTGAGTTCTATGCCCAATGTTTTTCCCCAAGAAGCCATTGTGCCCTCTCTCTTGCACAACAAACATCAACCATATCATATTTGTTGCATCATGAGAAAAAAAAAATGCTACAGAAAAATAGCAAGATGAAATCATAGATCGCTTTGATACTAATGAAAACCCCCTGATACAAAATGCATCCAAGCCAAGCGAGTTGAGGAAACCCTGGAAAAACACCCAAGTTGAAGTCGCCCTCCTGTAGACAAGACAATGTTTCTCGAAAAAAATATGTAGATCTCAAAACAAATACTCAAATGCTAGGAAGAAAAATATTTTTCAATCACCATCTAAGAACACCAGATGTAAAGGAGATACAAGAATTTCCACAAGAAAATATTTTCTATTATCCGGATCCAAGAGCCAAATGCCCCTTACAAATGAGATGCTCTCTCCTTTAAATAGGAATGAGAGAACCAAAATCCTAACCACTTTTCAAATGGGTGGCTAATATTAAAAGATCCAAAAGTTGTAATAAATGATTGAGATGAGCTCAACATAAAGTACATGAATCAATACAATAATATAATATAAAAATGGACCAAATCACCCTAGGAGAGAGGATCCCACTAAATAAAAATAAATGAAGCACATGGTGGGTCCAGGGAGTGTTGACTAACTCCCCTAGGGTGTCCCCATGGAACAATAAAAATAATATAAATTTTAAAATGCAAAATAGTGCCTCTCTAAGGAAATCGTGAGCCTCCAAAAGCTCCATAAAATAATATAATATGCCCAAAAAATAGATGTGGACCCATCCAAATGCTGCGACTGTTGGAGAAGAAGTGGAAGACAACACCCTTATCATCCAAACTCATCCCATTCTCTTTAATTACCTCAGTAGCCCAAATAAAATTCTTTAGTAGCCATTTTAATTATTTTTTATCTACCTCGGGAAACGTGATATGCCAAAAACATCCTCCTGGGGTTCCTGCGTTATCCAACTGAGCCCACCAAGATCTCAGGGATGGAGGTAATATGGTACCAATGAGTGGCTGGACCCAACCTTCCTCATACAATGTCCTAGGAGATCCAAGAAAATCATCTCCCTGTTCAGACAGGCCATCCAGTATGGAAAAATGTTGACCGAAATATTTCACCTCCTGCAGACAGCAAGGTGTTCCATTGGTCTGAATGGTTTAGATCCATAACAATTAGATCACAGAGGCTGTTAACTCCCCCTAGACATTGTAGATATCTAGAATAAAAGGATTTGATAGATCAACTGTGTACCTGCAAAATAGTTCAACACGAAACAGATCAAAGCAACCAGAATATGATCTACTAATCTATGCTAGTGACTAAGGAATCTAGCAATATATATCTGAAATCAAACATCAACAATATATATGGGAAATAAAATCAACTTGCATTAGAAATATGAATAATTTTACAACAAATCATTAGTGTTGACATGCATCTCCATGAAACCGTCTCTTCATCCCCAAAAGCTCTGACTCTAGCTCTCTATGCTCTCTCCAAATGATCTTGGGCCAAGAATCAGTCCAACAGCATAACAATACCTTCAATGTTATCTTCTCAACCATGGCTATGAGCTCATATTTATAGGGATTTAATGGATAGAGATGGTTGAGAAATTAGTGGGTGAGGTGGCCTCTAAGATCCTAGGATGAGGGGTCTCAAGCTCAACCAACCCACAACAGTAGGGATAAGGGATATCTCGAGGCTTATCATCTAGAAGCCTTGAGAAGCTTCTCTTTTTCCCATTTTACCCAGGGTACCGCACTTCTCCTTCTATGACAGAGTGGTTCTAGTAATAACCACCTATGGACCAAGGGAAATGGGCGGTGGCACCGCTTGTGGACAACCGATGAAAGGCAGTGCGAGCAGGGGTACCGCTCCTAGACAAAGGGGCATGCACGGTGCTGGGAATTTGTATGACAGACTGATAAAAAACCATTTAGTCTTCACTCCAGAAGCTGGGAGTCATGGCAAGTAGGTATGTGAAAGGTCTTATCACATTATGGTGATAGGATTTTGGTATAACAGGATGTCCCCTAAAGCATGAGTCTTAGAGTGATACGATAAACAAGAGCTTTGAGAACAAGTGGTTGCTAGGAGATAAAATGTTGGCTCGATCGGAGTATGCAGTCAAGTAGGCATCTGTAGTACATCAATATGTTGACTCATAGACACAAGTAACCAAACTCATAGTTGTAGACCAATACAAGGTAGATCCATGAGTGGAATAAACAAGCATGGCTACTAGAATACATCTTAGATCCATGTGATAGAGGACTCAAAATTTGACATAGCTACTAGACATACAATGTACATCTATGTCATACAGACGCAAATTTGAGTATAGCCACGACCATAAAAATGCAGATCCATGCTAGATATACAAAACTCCATCACAACCTGGGGAAAAACAAATGAGTGCTTTTAAACAAATACCCAGGGTGTTCGTCTTGTCTTCCACAAAGTACGATTCTATCCATGTGATTCCAATGATCTGAAGTCGAACATGGTAGAACCCACTTGATTACTGGCCAATGATGTGAACCGTTAACAAGTGTGAGGGAGATCACCATTAATGTCAATGATTCCCAAGGTACTCTAGTACAATCTATTGAGTGCGAATAGATGTCCTAATGTCGAACACCCAGTCGATTCTATCGATCAAAGGTCAATGATGTGAACCTATGTCGAGAGCGAGAGAATCTATAATTAAGGCATACAAATATCAAGGTACTAAACATTGTTTCTAAAACTATTTCCTGGATGATGAGATGATGTCGATGGGAATAGTCTCGTCGAAGGAGGGCCATCATGAGTCCCACATCGACGACACGAAACTCAGAATATAGTTCTGGAATGATGTGAATGTAGTAACCATATGACTGACTCAAAGATACTAACACAAAGGATGTGTATACTGTAGAGGTAAGACTTCTTTAGATCCGCTTTGAACATCAGGCGGAACGACAAAATGACTTGGCAGCATGACTAGATAGGATAGATACAAAATGCAATAGTGGACAATGCATTCTTTTGAAAGACTCAAAGGATTGGCATGACTCATGAAAGTGGATCATCACAGAGATCAGTTGAATACCCAATTGACTGACATGATTGTGCAGACAAGTGTCATGTTCAAAGGTAACGACAAACAAGTGCCATTATTTGCAACATGATTCCCTTTCCCATTTCCCCCATCATGATCGATGAGTGCCTCTTTTCGGTTTTACAAGTTCAAGGAGGGTAACAAACACTCGATATAGCTTGTCAGAAGACAAGTCTAGTCTCATATGTTTTACAAACCTGAGAGAGGAGGGGTTCGTTCCCAAAACGAGTATCTCAATGTTTAATTTAATGAGTCCACCAAAAGAAAACTTAGTATCGTTCATGTTTAGAGAGTCTGAACGAATACGGAATAAGACTCCACGGGGGTCCTTGTTCGTATGAGTTAGTCTTTAAGGCCCGAAAAAGTATAAAAACATGCCTTAGAGAACTCTTCCAGTCATGATTGGCTGGAGTATTCCTTTCTCATAAATAGTCCTGTTTGAATCAAGAAAGAGATAACCTACTGTCGGATGGACGACTCTTCAAATAATTTGACAAATGTGAAGAAGACAAGATTGCTCGACAATCTTTTCGTATATAGGGAGCCTAAAAAGGGTTTAAAGAGAACTCCATGAGGTTTCTTTACACAATGTCATATTTTACGAGCCTGGAAAGAAACTTGAATTGGACTTGAAACTTTGATACTAGATTTTAACGAGCGTGACAAAGTGTCGTAATAAATGCTCAACGACCTTTTCCTTTTTGTGAAAGTACAAAAAATCCATAAACAAACTTTCCAAAGATTTTACTAAAGTCAACATGCAGACGACTCACAAACAAGTGTTAAATGCATCCAAAATCAACATTAAGGGATTATGACATATATATTTTGACTAGAACATGATGTAATATCAAAATTATACTAGTTCAGACCCAAAAAAATGCCTATATAAGGCAAGTAAATAGTAAAAAATCAAACATTTCACTATTTACCTCTAGCAGAGAGCACTTGGAGCATTTTTTAGCCAGATTTTCCACAACTGATACTGAGAGTTTCCACCGTCCGTTTTCAGTCTCGTCAGTTGCAGGTAACATCTAAGACCCTGATCTTTAATTTCATAGCTTTTATTTTGGGATTTGGTGGGGTTTTAGGCCTATTTGGCAAGCCCTAAAATCCAACTTGCGGGCATCGCGGCTACCCCTTGCGGGATAGGCGGTACCACCCGAGAACCTCGCCAAGAATATGGTGGACAGGCGATGCCACTGCCTGTCTCCAATGAGGCATGGGTTTTTCCGTTCGTGGAGAAGTTAAACCAATGATATGGACAAAATTTACTTATTCTTTTTATTTGCAATGACTCAAGGATGATATTAATACATACCATTGTTGTTTTGGCAGTTCTATGCTTCAAAAATATGGTGATATGGAAGGAAATAATGCATGATGATGAGGATGTTGCTGCTGAAAGGAATCCATTTTGTATTGCTGTAGTCCGAAACTGTGGGCTTTTAAATTTCTTCTGGACACCAAGCATGGTGTCCCACAAGAGACTACTGGAACACATACTGAGAATGTGGAATCCAGAACAACAGTATTTCGAGGTGGGGGAAAACATACTTACAGTGGAGGTAGACGATATCTACTTCCTAACTAGCCTATTGAGACGGGATACCCCTATCTCACTGACAGGTTCCCGTGGTGGGAACATTACCACAAGAGAGCTCATAGATCGGCACTGTGCACCAAGTATAGGCACATCGGGGAAGAAAATCACCATTAAGGCAGTGACAAACAGGGCTCTGTGGATTTTTCTATTTACCATGCAGAGGGTGGTAGGGAACCAGGGTGTACATCAGGCTTCTAGGGCACATATGTTGTATGCCCTAGAGGCTATGGCACCTACGGTGTTCAACTGGGTGGAAGCATTGCTTCCAATATTCAAGGATCAGCTGACTAAATGTCGATAGGGAGAGCTGAAGCAGTTCAGCTTTGTTTCCATCTTAGATTGCTTCTTCTTTGAGCGGGTCCCCCAGATGAGGCCCCAGGTGACTTTTCGGAGTCTAAGAGCATGGGACCCCCACATGCTGAGGTGGGTCTAGGTCATGGCTTGCACAGGAGTAGGTACGGGCAGAGTGAAGTTCAATGATGCATTCTTTAGATGACTGCAGGATCAGATGCTCATGGTCAAGGACTATGCCTATGCGGGAACAAATTTTACAGGTGATCCTAACCTACCACTCCCACCTGGAGGGCAGTGGGGTGACATTGGTAAGAAACAAGAAACCCTAAAGATGGAAAATGTTTTTATGTTTTTTATTTTTTATATTTGTTATGATAAGTGACGAGACCTGTTTTTCTCCATGTAGATGTTGGAGCAGCAAGGCCTGGAGGAGCATCTCCATTCGACAGGCGAGCTAGATCTCGCTTCGTGCCATAGGGTGATGATATCACCAGGGAGCTCAAGGAGAACCTAGAGAAGTTGACTCTAGACATCCTAGATGCTGACATAGATGACCTCTCGACTAGATATCAGAGATCTACGGTGGGAGTACCAGGCCGATTCATCAGGCTACTACGCAAGGTGGCTCGAGCAGTGATGTGCTATCACGAGCACCACTAGTGGATGAGACATGTATACAGAAAGTTGATAGCTTTAGGATTTTTGTATGATGATTTTGCCTGAAAGCCTACATGCTTCAGATGAGGTCTCAGGACCTATTTTTGTAAAACTTTTTCGTATATATACATACATACTTTTACACGGTGTTTATACATTTCAAATGGAAAAAATGCATTTTCTATGAGTTCTATGTGTCTTTAAATGTTTGTTTACAATGTACCGTGTTTGATTTAATGTCATGAATGGGAAATATGCCAATCTAGGATGTAATTAGCCAATGAATCAGCAACTACATTATGTTCCTTAGGGATATGCCTATATGTAATGGTTCCAAATGATATTTCTAACAAACGTACCCTCCAGAAAAGGTGGAGGAGCACCAAGTTCCTGATGGTGTAAAAATGGTTTAAATGACAAACCACGAACTGAGAGTCCATCAAAACTACTAGATCACAGACATCATGGGAGGTAGCTTCAGTCAGAAGACCGATGATTGCGTCATACTCGGCGATGTTATTAGTAGCGAGACCTAAGCAAACCGCTCCTGAATTGACCAAATCTTCATCTAGGGAATAGAGAACCCAAGCAGCCATGGCTAGATTCAAGGTGTGGTGGAAACCACGATTAGTGAAGCCATAGAAATCCATATGCATGACCAAAACATGGTATAAACAGATGCGAACACCAAAACTCAAAACCATCTTGAAAATACTGAAAGCACACTGAAAGTCAATCAATATACATATATACAAGATACCATCCAATAAGACCTAGGCATAGTACCTTTTCAAGTACAACCCATTGGGAGGTTGCCCCAAAGGGATCCCATCAAAATCAACTAACTCATGGTCTCCTTTCTCTAACACCTTGGAAATAATGAAATGTCCATACCACATGGACTCAAACTTACCATTTCCTAGCTTGTCATATCTCTGATCATAAGTCAAAACTAGGTCACCCTCATTGAAAACACGAGGTTGGACGAATGTATCATACTACGCCTTGACGCATTTCTTATGTGCCTCATTAGCTAAGGCAGCATCTCTACGAGTCTCATCAAGGTTATTTAAGTACAAAAATCTTGCTTCCTCTGCGGAAGTGTCTAGGAGAAGTTCGAAGATGAGTTGTAAAGATGGAATCTGACATTGGATCAGCAAGACAGCTTCAATTCCATAGACAAGCTAGAATGGTGTGAAACCAGTATCTGTTTTCACGAAAGTCCGATAAGCCCAAAGAGCAGAAAAAAGAACGATATTCCAATTGGATTTATGATCTCCAACCATTCAACGAAGCATAGTTTTCAAAACCTTGTTAATGGCCTCTACCTGACCATTAGCTTGCGGATAATATGGCGTAGAGTTTTCATGGCAAAAACCTAGCTTGGCACTCAATTCCTCCATCATTTGATTACGAAAATGAGATCCGTGATCAGTGACGATGGACTGCGAAACTCCAAATATAGCTATGATATGATTGAACAAGAAGAGAGCGGTAGTCTTACCATCTTCTGCATATGTAGGCATGGCCTCAGACCATTTTGTGAAATAATCCATGGCTACGATGATGTAACCATGCCCCCGGGCTGAGGTAGGTTTACAATGCATGAAATCAATCCCCCATTTGGCAAAAGGGCCAACGGTAATGACGAGGTGAAGCGGAGCAGGATGGGTGCACTTTTTAAGACAAAAATGTTGGCAAGAAGGGAATTTATTAATAGCCTCCTGATAGTCTTTGAAGACAGAAGGCCCAAAATAGCCAGCATGAAGGATTTTCTGGGTTGTAGCCATCCCAGATAAATGACCACCACATGCTCTAGAGTGGCAATTATTAAGCACGTGTTCAACTTCCTCACGAGTAAGGCATCACCAGAGAATGGAGTCAATCCCACATCTATACAAGGTATCATTCAAGATAAGGTAATACTTTGTGGTGATGGATGCGGCGACGATCGTCGTGAGATAGATGCGGCTGAAAATGCTGGGTCTGGAGATAAATCAGCAAATCTCCATACCAAATACCAATAGTGCTAATTAGGAATAGGAATTAATCTGGAAATGAATCATTGGGCTCAGATTCCGTGGTAGCACAGGTAAGGTCACATATAAGCTTGGAAAAAACCAAGGATTTATTTTATGTAGCCTTGGCAAACTCGAGATTGAACTCCTGAAGGATGACGATCCAGTGGGAGTACTTGCCCCCGAGTACCTGACGAGTTAGAATGTAATACATCGAGTTCTGGTCTGCCAATACGGTGGTAGTGCGAAGCAGAATGTAGTCATAAAATTTTTGCACAGCCATGACCGTGGCCAAAGCTAGCTTCTCCACATGTGAATAACGGGTTTCAGAATCAATAAGATTCTTACTGGCATAATAAATCACATCCTCCTGACTGTGGATATTGTCCTACACTAAAACCATGATGATGGTAGTAGTGGAGGCAGAAATTTACAAGAGAAAATCCTTTGAATAATCCAGGGGGTATATCATGAGTGAATGAGACAGAGCGTGCTTAAGACTATCAAAGATGCAATGGGCCTGGTCATCCCAGAATAATGGAGTGTTCTTCTTGAGGAGATGCATATAACCGTGTGTTTTCTCAGCAAAATTGCACACAAAATGGTGGAGAAAGTTTGCCTTCCCCTACAAAATTTGGAGTTCAAGGATGTTGGCTGGGGCTAGTAGATTAATTATAGCGGCAATATTCAAAGGCTCGATCTGGATGCCATATTTGGATACCACAAACCCAAGCAGATGTCTTGTCTCAACACAAAAAACAAATTTATTCGGATTGAGACGTATATTATAATGATGGCATCTCAGGAATATGTCTCTAAGATGACCAGGATGGTCCTCCCGTCACTGTGAATGAGTAGGGAGTGTTAGGATTATTAATCCTCCCTTGTCCAAATTTGGTCATATGTCTAAATCAGGAGTCATGTCTAAATCAGGAGTCCATCCAGTCTATTTATAGTCATT
>LPNX010423876.1:373235-399460 GCA_001517045.1 Pseudotsuga menziesii
GGTCGCCAAGGTACAGTTCAAAAATATGTTTAATGTTGTGAAACGCATAGGACATCACACGCTGGAATGTGGCTCCAGCGTTTTTCACGCCGAAAGGTAACTTCTTATATGCAAACTTTCCCCATGGGAAAATGAATGCCATCTTAAGCTGGCCAGCGAGCAATATCTCAATCTAATTATAGCTGGAGAAGCCATCCATGAATGAAAAGATAATGCTTCCAACACAGTTGTTGATAATCTGATCGATGCGCGGGGTAGGAAAGTTGTCCTTGGGACAACCTTTATTTAAATCCCTAAATTCGATGTAGAATCTAATGGTGCCCTGCTTTTTATTGATAGGGACAACGTTTGATACCCATTCCGTCAGAGGTACACGATAAATAAAACTAGCTTTCAAAAGTTTCTTAATCTCAGCTTTAATAGTTGTGGCCTTCCTAGGATGGACTTGCCTAAGTTTCTGCATGACAAGTTTATCCATGGGATAAGTTTTAATCTCGTGGACCACAATGGAAGGGTCAATCCCCAACATCTCTTCATAGGACCAGGAAAAAATATCACAAAATTCCTTAAAAAGTGCCTTATATGCTTCAGATTCATCTGTGGTGCAGTTCTGCCCAACATGAACATGCTCAATAACATCAGGCCTGGATGATATGTCAATTGGGTTCATCTGAGTAATGCTGCAAAGGTTTCCTTTAGAATCTATGTCTTGCGACAATATAGGACTTTGCGGAACGTTGACAATATCAGTAGGAAACAAGGAGGCAAAATCATGGCTACCCAAACTAGTATTGGGGAGGAACATGGATCTATGATGGTGATCCTCCCAAATGGGATCATCCATATTCATGATCTCTACAATGGACTCGTTGGAAGGAAAAGTCTCATAGAGAGAGTCTAGAACCGGAAGAGAAGGTTCTAACCAGTACGGTAAATGGTAAGGATTCAAAGCCACTAAATGAATATCATAAGTGTGATCATCAAAAAAAATTTGAATAGTGTCATACATAGCTTCGTGCAGGCTCAACGAGGTCGACTCAACAAAATTTGTGCCCTGGGGCTCAATATCAAATGAAGTGATCATATGTACTATCGCGGTATCCGTGTTAGGAGGAGTAGAGGGAAAAATCCCCATAAGGGATGAATCCTTCAGCATACCTACCCCAATCGACTGGTAAGGAGGAGGGGACTTCCCTAACATGGGGATGTTATTAGCCGTGGAGGTAGTAACATTCGACGTATATAAATCAAGCTGGTCAATGGTAACAATTCTCCCGAGATGCGGGAATTAGACCGTTCGAAATATTGTTGAAGCAACAACATTCATGGCATAGAACCAATTCCTTCCTAAAAGGAGGTTATAATCTAAAGGGGCATCTACCACTTCTACTTTGATGGAAATGGTTTTTCCCCCTAGCTCGACCGCGAGGGCTAATATGAGGCCATGGGGTTGGAAACCCCATCCATCAAAGGCTTTAAGGGTCGTAGGTGATGTAACAAGCTCAGGAGAGCCAAGAGCTTTCCAACAAGTCAATGATAACACTGAGGTCAAAGCTCCTTCGTCAAGTACCATTCGAAAGACTTTCTTTCCCACTACTTTCGTAATGATCTGAAAAGCAATTTTATGTAGTAATCTAGGTTTATAGTTCTCAACATTGAAGTGAATCAAGTTAGTGTTATTCGAGTCTATAGCTCCTAATGCGGTCAACAAGATCTTGCGTTGTGTAGGGAAACTTTGGAGTACCTCTAAGGTAGAGATAGTACAAGGTTCCTGAGCGAGCTCTTCAACCACATTATAGAATTGAGCAGCTCGGGCATTGGGATTAAAGATAGCCTTTCAAAGAGTATTCTTTGGTGGGTGAAAAATCATGTCGATAGTAGGCTTCTTGATAGACAAGGGAACAGTAGATGAGGATTCTAGAAAACTAGTAGAGGGAGCTTTCCCTGAAGAAGATTGATCTTCTTGCTTATTTATGGGTTTATCATAATTATGGCTTTGATTTTGCAGATGGATGGTATTTGAGGACATCATATGAATTTCCTCCGATGAACTAGAGTTACCCTGGTTCGACATGTCATCTACTAGCTATCGTTGAGAGGGAAAGGCGTTTGTAAGTATTGCAGGTGCGGGATTAGACTTCAAAAACTGGGAGATTTTGTCCCGACAGGGACACTCCTTTGAGAAGTGGTCACCACCACATAACAGATAAGGGTATTTAGCCTTCCTTTTCCCTATGTTGTTGTCTTTATTGGTTTGTTGTGGGGTATCCTGCTGGTTTCCAGGATTTTTATTTTGATTTTTACCTTTCTTTTTATTACTCAAGGTTTGAGTAGTTTGAATAGAATTGACCTCGGCAAAAACCTTGGGAGTCTAAGGAGTAGCAGTTTGGGTTTGCTTGGTAGGTTTCACTGCGGATGGGGACTGGATTGAACCAACAATCCCATCAACAGGTACTTCTGCTGATGGCTTGGTAGGGTCAGTGCTGGGGCGAGGAGCTTGAGGAATCAGGCCATAAAGAGTCCCGAAGTGGCAATAGACCAAGTCTAGGTACTGAGCCCAACTAATAGCCTACTCTTCGGTAATGGCACTGCCCATGGCCACATCTTGGGAAATAGGAGGCAACAAGGACTTAGTGAACCAATCAGCTAACAACTGATCCAGAATAGGGGCCTTAATAAGCCTTCTCTGCCTTCTCCACTCATGAATATGATCAGAAATGTGGTGGAGGTGTTCTATCACAGAGAAGTTCAAACATCAGTGCCTGTTTCATAATGAATAGGGAGCTGAAAGTGTGTAAGAAATACAGTTTCCAACGAGCCAAAATCCATAAATGAATGTTGTGGGAGTTCAATATACCACTTCATGGCCGTATCATTCAAAGTTATCTAAAAGAGTCATAACCGAATGGAATCATCCATGAGGGAGATCGAGGAACACTACAGATGAAAATTCATAAAATGGTTCCGTGGATATTCACCCTAATTCCCATCGAATTTCAGAGTATCCGATGGTAACTTTAACATGGGAGGCCATGAGGGATTGTGTCCAATGGGATCATTAATCAACTTGGACAAATCAGGCAATTCCAAAGTTGCAAGGAAAGGTAACTATCTATTGGGATCCACATACTAGTAATATTGATATGGCATATAATTACCAGTAGGGCCATATGTAGAATGATAAACAGGTTGCTGTGAGGAAGAACCACCAAAAAATCTTCCCATGGGGGGTTAATTTCCGAAATTAGGACCTCTAGGACCACCAGGGATTTCAGGAGGAGGACCGCCAGAGCCACTGGGACCGCCAAAGCCATCGAGACCCCTAGGACCACTGGGACCACCAGGACTGTTAACCCAAAAATCCCCCACACAGCTCTCAATGGCCTACACCACCCAAGGACACCATCTCACAACACTCATTTCACTCCATAAGACCTTGCATGACCTTCCATTTGACCCCCACACCTCCAAAAGAGCCCAAGGATGAAGAAAAGGGCTAAAACCCCAAAAAAGAGCCCAAAATAGATCCCGGGGAGCTAAAGCACTCAAAAAGGGGCTAAAACCTTGAAAGGGGATAAAATTAGGGCGAAAGGGGCTAAATCCTTGACCAAGGGCTTAAAACCCTAAAACCCCTTTGAAAAAATATATAATAAGGGTGGGGGATCACTCTCAAAACACTCCTCATCTGCATATTCTTATGCTGCCCATGGATTCTTTAAGACCTCTTGCTCTCAAACCACCCACTCTCCCCCTCTTTCATCTCCATTTCTCCAAGCCATTGCTCCCCAACCAAGAGAGAGGTGCTCCCATGAGCTAGGGAATGGTGGTCCATTTCCACCCAAGTGAGGTATAACTTCTTTTATGCATGTTCATTTTCTTATTTTGTTTTCTAACCAATAATTTTATTTGCAGGTTTTCCATTAACTTTGTTTGCAGGTTGTTTCATAGTAGTATAGGTTTATTTGCAGGTTTTGGAGGTGGAACCCTAAACCACTATGTGTAGAGGGGTTCACAAGGGATGCATATTCATATTTATTTCTATTATTTGCTCTTAGATTTAGCTTACAATAGTTTCCATTTACTTGTTCTAGTGTAACTTAGCCTAGTTTCAATTCGCAGCTCTGTTTCAGTCATTTTTACTTCCATTTTTTTACTGTTTTCTAAGGGTAGGAACCTACCCTTGTTCCCTATAGGCACAAGGGAGCCATTCTTACCCCTGTAGTGAGGATAAATTCTCACTACATCTTTGGTGACTCCCTTGGGTCGATCCGAGAGGATCCCTAGGCAAAAATTTCAAGTTTTTCAAGTTTTTCAGTTTTTACCCTAGTTTTAAAAAATGTTATGTTAGATCTGGTTAAATATACTTTATTTCCTATTTTCTATCAATCCCGAAGCCTCTTCTAGGCTGATCCAAGTTAGACTGACCCAGTACCAATTACTGTTGGCCAGATCTGACCCCGCAGCACCAAAAACACCCCTTTCCGGAGCAGGTTGCTCTTATCGGGGGAAAAGGTGAGGGAAGGCACACTTAGTTGGCAGACAAGCATGCCCAGGGTGCACTTAATCCTTAGACAGGTGTGACTTCATCCCAGGAGCTCTAGTTGCGGATATTTTGGCATTTTGTGCGACCCCTTTGCTCATTTCTGGAAAAATCATAAGGCCCCCTCGCGGGATTTGGTCAGAAATGTGCGACCTGTCACAAAGAAGTTGTTTTTTAGTTTAATTAGCAGTAATTTTCAGTTTTATAGGATTGATTGTATGGCCCAGCCGCCTCTATCCACCATTACAGGTCTCTGTTTATCTCAGTTTTCAATTTTTGCAAATAAATCAATGAACAATGTGTATATGCTAATCCAATCACTAAGGTTCAATAAAATGAATTAGCCTAACTAAAAGTAAAATAAAATTAACCATCTTGCTGCCCCCTTCCTCCTCTACCCAGTCATCACCCTCCAGGGTATTTTGGGATACGACGAAGGGAAAAGCTCGTATATATCTAAGCACTCCATGGCATTTTTCCTAAACCATTAAAACCAGGTGACCTAGAAGATACAGGGGGTAGAGAAGGAGGGCTTCTCGCGGTGCTAAGCATCCTCCTTGCTTAACCACCCTAGCACTTGGGAGGTGACCTAAGGATCTATGGATGGTCTTAGTCCCATTGTGTTGAGAACCTAGCACCTTCTCTTGGTTGAAGAAGAATACCACTGAGAGGAAGACATTTAGTTAGGCCAACAATTCAGGGTTAATCACTACATTTGCTTACAAATTTCTGTTCATGTTTGCATACAAAACCATGATGTGATCTCTACCATGAATTCATAAACCATATTGCAAACCAAATACCAGAACAAGCAAGCAAACCAACACACCATACCACATAATTAACCCAACTCAGTTCATGACGCTGAGTGAGCCTTAAAAGTTACCAAATTTACACTAAGTTCAATCAACTCTGTAGTATTTGAGGCCATAAGTCCTTGACTACTTTAACTATGGGAAGTACGTGGGATTTTCCCAAAAACTCATTGTTAGGAGTACCACAGGAACCCCAAAGTAGTTGGCTACTGAGAGGAATTGCCAAGCTAAACAGGCAACGACCCCTCCAATTGAGTAGAAGCACCCATGTGGAACAAGCCAAGCGTTGTCTTCTAGTAGTCTTGGTGGTCGAGAGACCACCTTCAGCCAGTAGGAATCCATTGAAACTGGGGTCCAAATTTCATACCAACTAGTTTGATACACACAAGCAAACAAAATTGATCCTTCACGATCTTCCTCATGCCTAAGAGGCGAACCACCACCATTTAGAACACTCAGTCGGCACCATCGTAGTTGCTCTCAGCAATCTCCTACACCATCAGAGGGCCACACAGCCTCTGATTCTGATTTAAACCCATATCAGTATGATCTAGACCTTCACACCACACCATCAAGCCCCATGGCTACTACAAACCTGGATCCATTTTCCAGCCTAACCTTAGCAAGTGGACCCATGTCCACATCACAACCTGTCACCCACAACATGGCAAGCGGTCCAAGCATAGTCATGTAGACTGTCATTAGCTAATTGCCACCACCAATAGTGACCAGCCAAGCTAGTCTAGTGGCCAGACATGGGGGTAGTGGCCCCTCCACACACATTATCCCACCTACCACACACAGGGGCAGTGCACCAACCACCCACATTGCCCCTACCACCATGCAAGGGGGAAATTCCCCTGCCACCAATATCATCCCACCCACAACACTTGGGGGCATTGGCCCATCCGCCATGGTGCCACCACAAGCACTCCCAGCCATGCAGATGCATTATGCACCTGCAAACCCCACTCCCATTGTAGCCCCATCCCACATCAACTTGGGGTCCAATCTTCCATTCATGGCCCACTTGAACTTGCCTAACTTGGCTATATTGACAAATGACCCCATCCGTCACCAACCTTTTTGGCCACCCATGCCAACTAAGCTTCCATCGGACATCCCAAAGTTTGAAGGAAAAGCCGGGGAATGTCCCCAAAATCATATAATGACATTCCATATATGGTGCCCATCCAATAGCATCATAGAAGACTCCATCAGATTGACGTTGTTCCAATGCACCCTCACAGGTGCCGCAGCCAAATGGTAAATTGAGCTGCCACAAGCCAAGTATCCCAACTTCAACTCCCTAGCCTTCATGTTCTTAGAGTATTTTTAACTCCCTGTCAGATATGACGAAGGGGTGGAGATCATGCTATCCTGTCACCAAAACACCGCCACTCACAACACTGATCATATCCATGAGTGGCGGTGGTGCTGCAGCTTGTGCAAGATACAACTTGATGACAGGATATTCTTGGATTGCTTCCTCAAGAATTTGCTCCCACCCATCACAAAGGAAATCACATCTGAACGTCCCCAATCTGAAGAAGAGGCCATACTAAAGGCCCAACAATTTGACCTCATCTACGCCCAGTCGGGATACTTGTATACCGTCATCCGAGACGCTCCCTATCCAAGTACCTCTTACCGCGACGCACCGGGGGCATCCCATGTAGCAGATGGCATTATAGGGTCAATCTACCACTACCTTGATCGACACCACCTATCATTGCACCACAACCAAGCAACACTGCTAATGGTGCTTACCAAAACCAAGCTCTGGACTATGCTAGAATGATGTCTCAGTCCAGAGCGACAACTTCCTATGCACAACCTACGCCACCCCAGCACGCTCAAGCTATGGCTTGGCTAGCACAGTAGTATGTGGAGAAAATTCCCACATTCGTGGCACCACCACCCCCACAAATCTACTATGCACTATCAGTGCAACAAGTCCAAGCCCTTGCACCCACTCCACCCGCCCCATTAGGACAAGTGTTTGCATAGAAAAATTGTCCTGACCATCCTACCCCTAACAATCAACAAGGGGAAGCTAGAAATAACCAGCCTCACAACCATGGCAACAACAAATCGCAGGGAGGTGGTCAACAACAGAATCCTCCCAACAATGCCGTAGCAAACCAGCCATCCCAGAACCCCCCATGACCAAATGCACCAAGAAGCAATGCCCCATTGCACACAAACCAACCATGCACACTATGTGAGGTCTATGGGAACTATAGATTTGAGTGCCCCCTCATGGGTCGCGCCAAGCAGGACATTCGAAACGAGGCCCAACAGGCTGCCAATGCCACAAACCAAGCATAACCCAACCCGGCACCACAAGGACCTCCTCCCATGGTGCTTCGAAACCCACTACCAGTCCAAGTATTGGTGGCAACTACTACCCCTACCCAGGCCAATCCCAAAGCTTCGGGGGCACTGCCCATGGCTAAAATAGGTGTCCACCACCTGATGACCATGACCACTGAAGAGGTCAACTTACAAACTAGACGAAACCAGTATAGTACCACTACCGAACCTATTGACTCGTCAGCAACATCTACGTCTAAGACAAAGAACTTACCTCTCCAATTACCCCCGTTCTTGTGCCCCCCCATACAGAGAATCGCCAATAAAGCCACAGTTAGAGCTGCAGTCAGCTATAGCAATGTGGATGATTTGGCCCAAACGCCAACCTCCATGTCCTCTCTTGAGGTACTTAAAATGTTCCCAACGCAGTGAAAATCCCTACTAGCCACTCTAAGGGCAGTAGACCCCTCTGATTCCAAGCTAATCACATTTGACATAGAGAATGGAGAGCCGAACATGCCTTCCACTATCACCTTCCAAATCTCGGTATCTATCTAGAACTTGGTTGTGCACCGATGCATAGTGGATGAGGGGGCATCCACGTGTGTCATGTCTACCTTGGTTTGGAAAAATCCTAGATCACCGATTCTGCAACCATCCTCCACGACTCTATGGGCTTATGATGGACACCCTACTAAAGCCCAAGGAATCCTCCCCCATGTCCCCATCACGTTAGCTGGGAAGATAGTCATGATCAACATCGAAGTCGTCAATGATCAACTAGATTACAACCTCCTCCTTGGGAGGAGCTACATGTACGCCATGTGATCCATCGCATCAGCTATCTTTCACTTCATGATGTTCCCCCATGAAGGGAAGCTTATGAAAGTTGACCAGCTCACCTACCATGATCCGCAAGGGTTAACAGCACCTGCCAACGTTATCCCTACCATCACCACCACCAAGCCGCAAGGGGCGACTGCACATGCTAACTTCATCCCTGCAACCAACACTGTGGTTGAAAACATACCAGCTTCCCAACTGTTGAATGTGGGCCCTAGGTTGTTTACCTATCCCACCATGACAGCTCCTTTCCCGTTGGCGTCACCACCAATGACACAAAAGCAAACTGCAGACTTGTGCATGGTCTCATCAAGCACCGTTGCACCCAAACAACAACCGAAGCCACATCCCCAACCATAACCACAACATCATCTGTAACTGCAACACCAACAGTAGCCGCAGCATCACCCGTAGCAGCAGCATTACGCGCAGCCGTAACCACAACCTCACCCCCACATGCAACCAGCTGGGAGTTATGTGGGCTCATCTCTGGTCCATACAATTCCCTTCTTCTTTCCCCCGCCTGGTGTCATGAGCAAGCCGGTCATGGCCACCTTAAGCCTACCCAACCTTACGTTGGGGATCCCAGTGTGGTATTTGGACCCACTAGCTCAACCAGCCATGCCCCAGGTTGTGTTAACTCTGGTACAACCTATTGCGATTGAGTCTTGCCCCCCACTCAGTCCACATAAGCCAATTGCTACACCCACACCTGCACCACCCCAACCCAAAAATGTGAGGGGGAAGAACACCAAAGCCACCGCATAACCACAGCCAATCCCACCTTCTGCCATCTGCGAACAACAGGGCCATCCAACTCAGGATTTCCCTGAAATCCTAGTGATCTGTGCACATTTGGATGCCATGGATACGAATGAAAACATTCCCGTGGTTGAACTCCCACCGCGCCAGTAGTAAAGAACAAGGAATTAAGGACAAACCATTCTTGTACCCTTGACGGCTTGTATGGACATTACTCCCACCATTGCCAAGACCTCCCCAAATTTTGAATGCTTCTTGCTGACCTCCGTCACCATTCCCTTGAGTCTGAGATCACCTTGATCGAAGAAGTTCACCCACCACCACCTCCTTTGTCCAACACCATCTCTATTTACATGATGCCTAGTTCCCCTGACCAGCTCATTCCCATCTCCAATGACGGTCCATCAGACCTCTCACTTCGTTTCTTCAACAATGATGAGGAGATCCTAGAAGCTTTGACCACCCCGAAATACCCTTGGCACAACATGCGCCATCGCTCGTTCTTCCTCCCGGAAGAGCTTGTGTCGCAGTCTGACCAGTTTTCTGTGGAGACCAAATATTTCATCCATGGGAAGGTTAACTAGTTCAAGAACCCAATCCCAGCACCTGATGCCTTCGAATAAGGGAACATGGTGAACATTTTTCCAACAATTAAAATTGACATCTCCACCAACTTTGAGATCGTTGAAGAAATCATGCTGGGGGCATTTTTCTCCCTGAAAGAGGTCGATGCCTACACCGCTCTCTTCCAAGAATTCTGGGGCATATTTACCTGGTCATACACTAAAATGCCCAGCTTAGATCCATCCATCGTGGAACACCACATCGACACATGGCCTGATGTGGCACCCGTCCGCCAAAAGCAATGGCCCATTGCATACACAACTTGGGTTTCTAATCTTGTTCCCATGAATAAAAAATAGGGTACCATTCACGTTTACACAGACTTCTATGATCTCAATGGGGCATGTCCCAAAGACAACTTCCTCACACCATTCATCAACCAAATCATCGATGCATGCGCCAGACATGAGGCCTTCTCCTTCATGGACTTTTTTTCTGGATACAACCAGATCCAAATTCGGAAAGAAGACCATTGCAAAATGGCATTCACAACTCCATGAGGCACATTCACCTACCAAATCATGCCCTTTGGCCTCAAAAATGCTGGAGCCACCTTCCAGAGAGCCATGATGCACTACTTTCGTGATCTTACTCACATCATGTTGGTGTGTTTCGACAACCTCATCGCGCAGTCGCAAAGCCACACACAACACATAGATGACTTGCGACAAGTCTTAATGCAATGTCACTAGTACAAGATCCGCTTGAACCCATTCAAGTGTGTTTTCTGTGTCCGCACTCGCCGTCTCCAAGGATTCATCGTGTCACACAAAGGAATGACCGCTGATCCTGGGAAAGTCCAAACAACTTTCCCCCTAACGTCACCCCTTTGAGTGACAATGCCCTTGATTGTATTATAGTCTTTTCATTTTTTGTTTTACACATTTTTCCTCAATTGAGTCTTATGAATCATTTCCTCTCTTTTCTTCCAATGGAGCACTCCTCATATCACTATATGGGATTCACAGATAGAGCAAGCAGGTGGTACTCGAACCTCGCCTTGGCTGCATGGGTAATCTACTCCCCATCGCACGAGTTGATCCACATTGATGGAATATGCATGGGCACCGCGACCAACAACTAGGTGAAATATGATGGTGTCAATGGCCTCTTGGTCACCGCTCTACAATTAGGAATTGACCGTCTCAATGTCTTCTTAGACTCTCAGCTGCTTGTTTCTCAACTGAACAACCATTACCGAGTTTGCGATTCCTACCTCTTTAGAAAGTACCTGCGCACTAAACACATGGTCAGAACATTTGAATCCATCACATTCACACATGTTCCCAAGAACCTCAATAGTATCGCAGATCAAATGGCTAATGATATTCTAAATTAGCACATCCACAACAGCATATAGGAAACATACAACCATAACATAATGCATAATCATGTCTAAAAATACACACACAGTGTAATAATACATCACATAGGCATTTGCATTCCATAGCATAATAAAAAGACTCACATAATAAAACCATAAAAGCTCATCCACATGCATAAAAAAATATATATATATATAGATATAAATCAATCAGTCGCATGTCCAAAACATGTCCAATACAAAAATGAGAAGCCACATATGCTTTCTCAACAGGATATACATAAGCGACACAAAAACCCCTAAGGGCACCTATGCACTAAGGGTCAGCCCCACAAGGCTACTAATCCGATTCAGACCCATCATCTGACTCGGACTCATCATCTTCCAAAGAAGATGAATCCAATGCAAGAACACCACCTCTCGCCATCTGGCGAAAGTGCTCGCACGCCACTTCCATCTTCCTCATCACGCCCGTCAGCTTGGGAGGAAGATTGTGAATAGCAGCAATAAAGTTGGTATTCAGGTGCTTCTAGCCAACATCTGACACTCCAGTAGCCACCTCCTCCATGTATGGCACTAGCACATCCATGTCCCGCTGTCACCTGCAAGAGTTCCTGGAATGGGCCGCCGTAGAAGCTGCCACAGGAGGTACGGTAACAACCCACCTCTGATGCCCAGGGGGAAGCCAAGGACCAACATCTACACACACAACCAAGGACACCATCAATCCACATACATCAACATGAAAATCACTAACCAGCTCAATTATACTATGCACAAAGATTAACATAAAAACATCAAGCATACATACCAGCTGGTCCCCAAGCCTGAATAGGAGGTCAGGGCATCTCTGGATCTCCCTGGAAGTCCATACCCACGTACGGATACTCGTTGATCACCACATGTAGCTAGAGCCATTTCTCCATCAACTCCACCATGAAGAAGTGACCCACTCTACTGCCACCCTCGTGAATCATCATCTGGCACCACCTATGCATCCTTGGCTCTCGCGGACCACTGTCCTCCATAGCCTGATGATGATGAAGTGTAGGTACTTTCTCAAAGAAGAAAGCACATAGAAAGGAGCCAAAGAAAAAACTAGCACTAGTAGTCTTCGAACTATTGATCTAACACCAAACAGCTTGTAAGTACATCTGGCCCCATGCATAATATGTGCCATCAATGGCATGCTCGACTAACTGTAGCTGACCACCATAAATATTGTGGCTCCTCATGGAACCCAAGATGCACTGTAGTAAAGTCCACACTGCCCGTGTGGACAACTCCTCGATGTCACTCATCAGGATGTAGGAACCACGCACAAACACCATAGCATAACAGTGCCACTCACATAAATCCTCTAATGTCTTCCCCCGAGACAGTACAGGATCCAAGTCACCAAATACTCCCAATCTTGGGAGCCCAGTAATGAAGTACACATCCTCCAGTGTAATCTCAATATGTTGTCCCTGGAAGAGGAACACCTCCTCAGTAACATCCCAAAAACTTATCAGAGTTTGCATCAGCAAACCCAAGCTCCACATGAACAGAATCCGCATGAACTTCAGTAACCCACAGCGGGCCAGTGTATCTCTAACACCCCCATCTCATAATGATGCATCTCTGACTGGCTTGCAGTCTCTCTCCCTCCATTTGATCTCCACCATCCTGCACAAGGCAAAAACCCTGATGTTAGACATCCCCACCATCAAAAAACCACCCAAAGAGGGCTAGGGCACACTTAACTGAGCAAAATGAGCGCCTAGGGTGCTCATAATGTCCCAATAGATGCGTCTAGGGTGCTCCTTTTCCATTGAAATGAGTGACTTGGTGCATTTGAAACCCCAAATAGCTCATGGGGGGCCTCTAGGTGGTCAAATCTAGTAAAAAAAGCATCAAAATGAAGAGGTTCAGTGAGAGCTTTTACCTGCAAGTCACAGATCGCAAAACCATCGATTGGATCAAGAGAAATCAGCAAGTGAAGAATTAGGGCCCACCTCTCCAAATCCACAATGAACAGTGACAATTCCACTTCACCATGTCGACCCTCCCCTTTTATAGGCCCCATTTAACCTAATTTCTTTCAATCAACATAACAGGACCATACAGACTCCGTTTGAGACACCGTTCATGCCACTGGTTTCAAAATTCTGCTCTCTATCTAGTTATGAGACCATCATATCATGTTTAAATAGTCAATTTCAAGACCATTTCCCACCATTCACCTCAACTCACGAGCCATGACATAACGATGCGAGTGTCTATGGACCGGTACTCGTATCACATTGCTCGGTCGCAACTCATGCGAGAGATCAAGCCACCGCCCGTTAAGTATTGTACCATATTTTACCTTTTGTATTTATAATTGTCTTTTTCCACCGCACCTTATGCGGACATCTTTGGACAATCATCCAAATAACCTTTTGTTTTTCTTCCATATATCTGACATAGAAGTGTCCTCGGGCCATTGCCCATTTAGGAATGTAATTTTAGCTTTTATTTTGTATTTTTAGCACATAATTGTCTTTTCTGTTTACTGCACCTTATGCAAACCTCTATACCAATGTCCACAAAACGATTTCTTTTCTTGCACTTATTTGGCATATAAATGCCTCTGGACTTGTACTTACATCGCATGTGGTCAATCCCAACCACATTAACACACACACACACACTCTCTTGACCTCTGTTTGAGAGCCACCTCGGTTTACGTGCCTCTGTCGCACCGTCTCGCAGGCCTCTGCCGTGATCTATCCTATGCATGTATTGGTATGTTTGACAGAATTTTGCTCTGTCCTTACTGCGCAGATAACCTTTGGACCTCTATCCACCGTCTCAACAGGGGGCACTGCCCGTGCCACCACACTCGGTTGACCGCATTGGAGTTTTGTTTAAGCTCTTTTCTGACTCCTTAAAACAATGAAAAGATCGTCGAGCACAGTTGCTTCCTTTCCCGGTCGCTAAAGTATAGGAAAGGGCGTCTGCATCATCTCCTTTACCTCCTTTTGTGGACCATGTAGACCATTCCATGAAAAGGACCTCCTTGTCACACTCAAGCCAAGACCATTCCCTTCTGCATACTTTTGTGCTTTCTCGGGCAAAGGTGCTGCACTTGATGAAAAAACTCACCATCGGTTGTTGTTAAGCTCTTTTCCAGCCGTTTCAACAAGAAAAGATCGTCAAGCAAACTTTGTTTCGTTCATGCTCATAAAAGTATTTGAATGACTGTCCAGTCAATATAGGTTTAACCTTTTCCAGCCTGATCGGACTACCAATGGTAAAGAAGTCTCTCATCCCCTCCAGGATGGGTGAGCTCTCCTATGTATACTTTTATCCTTTTTCGGGAATAGGAGACTACCAACGAAAAAGAGCCCCCACTGGAGTCTTCTTCGTTCTTTCAGACTCTCTAAATTTGAAAGCACCATCGAGCACTTACCTTCTCGGGCTCGCCAAAAATCCATGAGATCATACCACAATGGTGTCCCTAAACACCACCCCACAGAAGAAAGTTTGGCAGCATCCCCACATTGGATTGCCTTTGTTCAAAGTACTCTGCAATGTGTCTTCCTTGGATCCCATCAGTATCAAAAGTGTCTTCTGCCTCCAAGTATTTCCCATCTGCAGTGACATTCCTGGTATTACAGCTATGATCCCATTCCCTTGAGTCAGTTTCATTCACTGCCTGGTCTGCCCTACCGCCATACTCTGAACAAAGGAAGTTTGAGTCTCTTAATCCCCCCTACCCCTGTTTAGTTTTTCCCTTCCCTCCCCTCCCCCCTAATTTAGTGAGTCAGTCCACAGATTGCTTCACATCTTTCGGTTATCCCTTATGCCCCTAGTCAAGTAAACATCATCTCCTTGACCAGGGGCAGGTCTCCCTCTGTCGACACCAACACACATATTCCAGAGGATAGACCTAGAGGTCCCTGTACCTTGGTTTCATTGACATCACTGATGAGTTCCTTGGACCACTTGAGAGGATTCCTTAGTGCCTCTTGGGATGGTTATTCCTCACGTGCTCGACTTCAACTCCATCATCTCACCCTTGAGATTCATACATGGTTTGTTCCACACAGTACCTAGTCGAAGACCCCGAATGTCACCTGACTCTAGCACATTGGTCAGTCCACTCGAGGGACCTAAATAGGTTATGTCCCTTGTGATTTCTGGGTTGCGTTGGAGATAGTGATCAGAAGCCCCAGCAGTGCTTCTATATACCTTTATGATTGATACAGCATACGTGTAATGATAGAGACTCTAACTCTCAATCAGCGAGTCCATACAGCTATGTACCGTTCCAGATCCAGCAGACCATTAGTCATGAAGATATAGCATTCCATGAATGCCATGGGTCCAATGTAACATATTAGTATTGTATTCAGCCTAACATGAGAGGCAACCAACATTGTAGCATTAGTTGTATATGATTGGCTCTTTTATTTTAGAGCATAGATCAAATGATTCTTTTCATATTGTCACGAGCATGGGAATTCCCACCTCATCCATATACATGTCACACATTTATTGTATCTCACCCATTGATGGGAACCAGATTAATACAAAACCAAAATCCACCATGCCCCATCCCCAGAAGCACCACCTCTCGACAGCAAATCCTATGATGTATGTCGACCATATGTTGAGCTCCTACCCTCACACATCAGGGGGCAATCTGTTAACCCAAAAATCCCCCACACAACTCTCAATGGCCTACACCACCTAAGGACACCATCTCACAACACTCATTTCACTCCATAAGACCTTCCATGACCTTCCATTTGACCCCCACACCTCCAAAAGATCCCAACGATGAAGAAAAGGGCTAAAAACCCCAAAAAAGAGCCCAAAATAGACCTAGAGGAGCTAAAGCCCTCAAAAAGGGGCTAAAACCCTAAAAGGGGCTAAAATTAGGGAAAAAGGGGCTAAAGCCTTGACCAAGGGCTTAAAACCCTAAAACCCCTTGGAAAAACTATATAAGGAGGGTTGGGGGTCACTCTCAAAACACTCCTTAGTTGCATATTGTTATGCTGCTCGTGGATGCTTTGAGATCTATTGCTCTCAAACCACCCACTTTCCCCCTCTTTCATCTCCATTTCTCCAAGATATTGCTCCCCAACCAAGAGAGAGGTGTTCCCATGAGCTAGGGCATGGTGGCCCATTTCCACCCAAGTGAGGTATAACTTCCTTTTATGCATGTTTATTTGCTTATTTTGTTTTCTAACTAATATTTTTATTTGCAGGTTTTCCATTAACTTTGTTTGCAGGTTGTTTCATAGTAGTATAGGTTTATTTTGCAGGTTTTGGAGGTGGAACCCTAACCCATTGTTTGCAAAGGGTTTCACAAGGGTTGCATCTTCATATTTCTTTCTATTATTTGCTCTTAGATTTAGTTTACAATAGCTTCCATTTATTTGTTCTAGTGTAGCTTAGCTTAGTTTCAATTCGCAGCTCCGTTTCAGTCATTTTTACTTCCATTTTTTTTTGTTTTCTAAGGGTAGGAACCTAGCCTTGTGCCCTATAGGCACAAGGGAGCCATTCTTACCCCTGTAGTGAGGATAAATTATCACTACAAGGACCACTAGGACCACTAGGACCACCAGGAGGTGGACCACCAGACCCTTCGAAGCCTCCAGGAGGTGGGAAAACTCCAGACCCACCAAAACCACTAAGTGGAGGGCCACCAGGCCGTCCAGAGCCATAAGGAGGAAATCCACCAGGTCTCCCAGGACCACTAGGACCGCTAGGACCATGAGGAGGACTTTCAGACCCTCCAAGACCATTAGGTCCTCCTACACCTCCCGCAATATGTATAGGTATCCCTCCCATGGCTAGCATGTAAGACCAGTTGGGTTGCCCCCGTGGTGTAAAAGTGTTGCTATGGAATGGAATTCTAGTAGGATTAGATGGATGATTACCTACATGTATTTGATAACCATAACCACTAGAAGACTGCATGGCAATAGGTTGTTCCCCCAAGGGCTGACCTGAACTAGATAGGGGATTTACCACATTAATGTGGGTGGGAGGGACAAAAACTGTAGATGTTTCTATGTTAGAGGTTTTCCCTTGACTAGGTACAACTCTGGGATCAGATAACGTAGGTCGTGCCAATGATTTCCCCCCGACATTCAAAGGTACTGAAGAAATAGGAATTGAAGGTTGGGCCCCACATGCAAAATACCTGGGAGGATTTGGAACAGACATAACATAAGAGGTGAGAGGGGTGGAAATTTGACCTGGGATGTGCGTTGTTAATGAATGATCTATAATCGGTTCAATGGGTCTCATAGAATCGGCTAGTGAACAATATCCCATAGGAATGAATGTGGAATGAATTGGTGAAGAGCCTAATAGGTTGTCAATCTGCCTTTCTACCTCCTGTGCACGGAGGATAGCAGCACGGTATTGCCTGTGTTTTTCTTCATTTTCAGGAGAACTTACATGGGTGCCAAATGAGTCAATGGCCTGTCCAATAGGTGTCTCCCAAAAAGGAGAATTAGGACAAAAATCTAGACGGGTATCATCAACATGACCTTCCGCGGGAGGATGGAACAATGAATCTTTTTGGGAAGGCTTTTGGACCAAGGGGGTGAGTGTGAAGAATATGGTACTCCACTTTCCACCACCACATTATCTCCCACTTGGGAGGTGGTAGCAGCTCCTTGGTCGATAGCTTCCATTGGATACTCTTCTGAAATAGAAGTAAAATCAGGTGGCAAGCCCCGTACTCTCCTGGACTATCTTAACTCAGCCAGCGTGTACAGTTCCTATCTAACCTAGGGTCTGAAAATATAGAAAAAACACACCAAAAGACTTCCCTACTCAAACTATAGGTCAAAACAAGCAGATTTAAAATGACAGGAGGAGTTCAAAAGCCAGGTCTCTCACTAGGATTTTCAAGCAGGTGCCACTTGTGATATACCTCGAGGGTACGTGCGTAGTAATCTCCCCGAATGTTGTTTTCGGTGTATGGCTCCAAACAAGACAGCCAAAGGGATTTTCTCAGATAGATAAGGTACCCTAGTGGGGTCTCCTGATATAATCAAGGTACGTGGGAGCTTGAATCGGTAGTAGTGTTGTCTAATGCATAACCATACACAAGGGGACTTCCAATATACAATCAAGTATGTGAAGTACCTTTCTATATACCTCAAGGGTACATGAAAGGTCGTTCGATATACCAACGGTACATGGAAGAACCGCGCGAGTCCCAGAATTTAATGCTGACAAGTAACGACAGCTCCTACATTTTATGACACCCGAACACATCTCTAACCTATCACTCAAGTTACTACATAAATTTTAACCTAAAACTACCATTAATTTTAACTTGTACAGTTAGGTGAATGCATGATGTTCTGACAGAAAAGTAAAACCATGTAATATGCTTGTGCAAATGTTCACTTTACTATTCAATATGCCTACTTACGGGAGGGAAGAGAGTGTTTTTTCTTTTTGTTTCAAAACCAAAAATCATTCCAATCAACAGTCATGAACATCAAATCAAAGACAAGAAAACACTTTTACAAACCAACTTCTTCTTTTCGAAAGAAAATGGGAAGGGTGAGAATCTCTTTTCCTAAAAGAACAACACCAAGCACACCTATATGCCAATGCACTCTAACTTTTCAAATTTCTTAAAAAAATAAGCAAATCTAACTTAAAACTACCATTTTTTTTATATTTTGATTGAGATAGCCCTATATGCATGGGAGATGAAAGATCGTAAACGTCTTGAAAGATTATGAAGCCAATCAGAAAACCCAACTCCAGTGCTCAAATATGATGTCCTAATCTCAAGCAAAAATTTTCTTTTTTGAAGGGAAGAAAAAGAAGTCTACTATGCAAGCAAGAAATGAAATCTAGAAGCTAATCTAGTGTTCTTCTTTCAGTATATGCAATGAAAAGAGAGTTCAATGAACACCCTAACTTTCAGAGAACAAGAAATATTTCTTTAAGCACAACCAACAAGCAAGAAGCGGATGAACAATAAAAAATACTAAACAAATTTTTGAAATTCCACTCAAAATCAATCTTAAACCATCAAACCAGCAAGCCACACACATCTGATTCAATAACACAAGCCTGATAAGAGAACTGAAAGCAATGAATATTCCAAATTTTTACAAAGAAAAAAGAGGAAAAAAAAAGTTTTGGACTAATTCCTACCTGGTACCGCACTTCGTAGGTGTTGTAAGAGAGTTTCCAAAGCAGCACCGCGCCTCACAAACCAGATACAGGCGGTGGCACCGCTTACTACTCACTGTGTTGAGGTGGTGGCACCATTCCTCATACAAAGCATTGTCACGGTTCCCTGTAGATGGCCAAAACAAGAAAGAGAACGATGGATCAAATCAAAAAATACTAGATCAAGGTAAATACTGTCGAATTGAAAGTGTTAACAAAGCATAAAAAACCGAAGTGACTCAGATATGAACAGATTTGGAAATTTCCAACCCAAATAATACATTGTCAAAAAGTAGATCTGACTAAAAAGAGTTGAAGAAAATGGATCTTGGATTCGGACAAGAGTTGCAAACTGAGGATGATTAGAATAACTGAATACAACTACTCCCTAGTGGAGTCGCTAGATTTGTTTATCGGAATATTTCACCTCCTACCGACAGCAAGGTGTTCCGCTGGTCTGAATGGTTCATATCTAGAACAAATAGATCACAGAGGCTGATGACTCTCCCTAGATGCTATAGATATCTGGAATAGAAGGCTTTAATAGTTCGCCTGTGTACCTGCAAAATAGTTCAACATGAAACAGATCAAAGAAACCAGAATATGATCTACTAATCTATGCTAGTGACTAAGGAATCTAGAAATATATATCTGAAATCAAACATCAACAATATATATGGGACAGAAAATCAACTTGCGTTAGAAATATGAAGAAGTTTACAACCAAGCCTTAGTGTTGACATGCATCTCCATGAAACCAGCTCTTCATCCCCAAAAGCTCCGACTCTATCTCTCTATGCTTTCTCCAAATGATCTTGGGCCAAGAATCAGTCCACCAACATAAAAATACCTTCAATGTTCTCTTCTCAACCATGGATATGAGCTCATATTTATATGGATTTAATGGATAGAGATAGTTGAGAAATTAATGGGTGAGGTGGCCTCTAAGATCCTAGGATGAAGGATCTCGAGCTCAACCAACCCACAATAGTAGGGATCGAGGCTTATCATCTAGAAGCCCTGAGAAGCTTCTATTTTTCCCTTTTTACCCAGGGTACGGTGCTTCTCCTTCTATGACATAGCGGCTCTGGTAATAACCGCCTATGGATCAAGGGAAATGGGTGGTGGCACCGCTTGTGGACAACCGATGAAAGGCGGTGTGAGCAGGGGTACAGCTCCTGGACAAAGGGGCATGCGCGATGCTGGTAATTTGTATGATAGGCTCATAAAAAGCCATTTAATCTTCACTCCAGAAGCTGGGGTTCAGGGAAAGTAGGTATGTCAAAGGTCTTATCACATGACGGTGATAGGATTTTGGTATAACAAAAAATTGCACCAAAAGTTACACTGAGCCAAAATAATCTATGTAGCTTCCTGAAATTGAAAGCAAGCTGTCTCATTGGAATCAGAGAGTCCAAATCCATCCAAGGTGCATATTCATACACCCTATAGGTCTCTGCATGATCATCTACAATATCCAATATACCAAGATAGAAAAAAAAATATGTAAATGACCATATAATATGACCCAAGCTGACATCCATCCGCTGCAAGTGTTTAAAGGTTAAGACATGCTCTACAAATCATTCAAGTAATAATAATAACAAGTAGAAATCATTTCATGGTTGATCTATCAACCAAATATATAAGGTTTACATTTATTAGCTATAACTCAATCCATACTTTCAAGATCATACTCACTTCATAGTTGTAATCAATTTGCTAGTGAAGGGTGAAGACTAAAAATTCAGAAGGCTAGGGAAAAGGATGACCACCAACTCGACATTGTCACACTTCAGATATAGAAAGGGAATACTCACTCTAGCATATGACAGACAAGCAACAACACAGGGGATGGCAGTGTCTCACAAATGCATCAGTTATTTCAGAGGTGTTTATTCACCTTGACAAATGCTCACAATCAAAACCAATACAAGTGAGGCCAGCAATCCTTAGATATAACTTTAGGAACGATTACTTTTTTGGGCATTCAATTTTTTCATAGCCTTGGTCCATGTACTTATTTCACATATTTTTTATTATTTTAGGCTTTATGCATTCATGTATGTTGAAAAACACTACTTTTTCATAAATGTTCAAGATATTCATTTCATTGTACTTCAAATCCAATTTCATTAGGCTTGCCTTGCATTCATGTATGTTTAAAAACACTACTTTTCATGAATGGGGTTTTTTCATAATATATTCATTTCCAAATACATTGTATTGATGACAGCACTACGTGTTTTAGGTTTAACCAACTCAACCTAAGTAACTCAGAGCCGAAACAAAAATAGGAAATATTATCCAATCATAGAGGCTCTAGTGGGGAAAATTCCTCGATGCTACAAGTCAAAATAGTAGGTCGGGTAAGAAACATAACTGGAAGGTAATGGATGGGTGGAGACAAATGAATAATAAACCAACACTAGCAATCCAAAGTATGGTGAGAATTACTACCTCTATTCTCCCTAAGGAGGGTAAAACCAATGACTGTGGATCAAGAAATTCCAAGTATGAGTAGGTACATCGATACATAATATCAATAAATCCAAGTCCACATATTTATATGACCACCAAATCATGACACTAAATGCTAATGCATGTCACAAGAATGAGTATAAGAGCAATGATAACCATAACACAAGATAATACAAGCTAAGTCATAAACATGTAAATAATCCATTTGAACTGACATCTGTCCAATGATAAAGCACCGATACAACTTTGGGCACTAATAACTGTTAGATTTTTAATATTAAGATAACATAACATTAGGATCTTTAACTGAGAGAACAACAAGCACAATAATCAAACACAAGAGACAATGAACACAGTTTTTTTTCTTGGGGAAACCATAAATGGAGAAAACCATGCAACTTCCTCACAGATAGAATCAGCACCAAAGTGAAACCCAAAAACAGTAAGATGATCCCTCGATAGCAGTAACCTCTTTCTTCCTTGCCCTGGTGTCTTTCTCTTCCTCAGCTATGCACTACAACTGAGTGTCAGTGAGTGTGTGATAAATAGAGAGGCTAGCTCTCTATTTATACTAATTCTCGACTTGAATAAACCCAACTAGGGCCGACTTCACTAGGTGAGTCTAATAACCCTAGTGCCCCAGAACTACGGGGACTTTAACCCTTAGACAATAGAAGATTTAACCACCTTGACTTGACATGACTTGTTTACATTATAGAAACTTCCTGATAGGAACATCGAGGCTTGACATGACTCAAGTACATTACAAATACATCCTGAAATAAACATCGGGTTACAATACATAAGAAATACAAGTGAATACATTCTGAAGTTATAATTACATCAACACTCCCTCTTAACTAGAAAGGTATTCTCTTGACACAATTTATCAGCACAAGTCTTCTTCTCTATATCATCTGGATCATCATCGAGTCTTTGCCATCTTCACCTTCAATTCATCTCTATCTTCAAGTCACCTTCATCTTCAATTCATCTTCACCTAGATCTGGATCTTCACTCGATCTAAATCATCATCACTGGATCTGGATCATCCCTTGATCTGGATCATATCTGGAGCATCATCTCTAAATCAGGATCATCCCTTGATCTAGATCATCTCTACTACATCATCAACACTGAATCTTCACGGGCGCTATCTCATGATTCTTCTCATCACAGGAAGCTCTACAGAGCCAACCCTTTTTCATGCCGATTGTAGGCCTACCCTCCTTGTAGGTATTTTCCAGCACTTATATCTGACCCTAAGTCAAAATGGCCCGCCCAGCACTTACATATGATCATGTAGGAACCAATCCTATAATCATATAAAAAAGGCACGCCCAGCACTCACATCTGACCATGTGGTAACATAGCCCACAACACTGTCAGAAAGGCCCAACACTCACATCCATCAACCAATGTCGAAATGCCTCACCACTTACACTTGGCCATGTGAGGAACCAATCCTCCATGCCGAAAGGCTCTGCACTTATATCTGACAACCAATGTAAAAAAGTATCAACACTTATATTCAACACATGCGAGAAACCAATCCAACATGCATGCTCGAAAAGGCTTTGCACTTACATTCGACACATGCGAGGAACCAATCCAACATGTATGTTCGAAAGGGGGTGCACTCACATTTGATCATGTAGGAACCAATTCGACAGTCATATCAGAATGGCCCCTAGTGTTAGAATATTTAGACACTTAGGAGTTAGTTAAGATCAACTTGTGTAATATATCCGTTAGGTAAAAGTGTGTTTCTTTCGTATGCATTAGTATGCATTTGTAAATATTCTAATCCGACAGTCAGGATATGTTCTAGACATAGAGTGATCCGATGGTTCAAATTCTCTTAGATCATACCTACCATTAATCTATGGCTTAACACCCGATTGGTCTATGATCTCTATTTAAAGAGCATAGAGGGTCCTTGGCTAGTTGATCGATTATGAGAAGCTCATGTAAATTTCTTTCTTTTGCATAATAAATTGCTCCAAGTAGCTATTTGGTTGAGGTTGTGTACTGTTTCCCTCTTGAGGGTTTTAACCATGTGACAAAAATCAGTGTGTTGATCTGTGATATATTTGTGTGAAGCTGTTGCTCAAGGTTTTTGGTCTTTTGGGAGTACCCTGAGTACCCAAACATGGTACCAGAGCTTTTATGAAGAGCCGCTTTCGGTTTTGATCTAGATCTAGAACCGGTGTTGCTGAAAGTTTGAAATGGTTTCTGGTTCTATATTTTTTGTGCATTTTTGGCTTGTGGGAGTTTTTCCATTGCGTCCGAAGCACCGTTTCCATTGGGAATCGTTTTTGTTTCATTGAAAACTATTTCCCTTTGTTCCATGAACACAAATTTCGGCAAATCTGAAGGTATAATGTTACAGTGATGGATTTGTTTTTTGTAAATCTCTCATATCTTATCAGTTTTATTATTAGATATTTTTTGTTTTAGTCTCAGACTATTACCTTCCCTGACTGCATATGCTATTTTCCATGCACCTTGCACGATCGCGGTGAATCAGAAACAGTAAGGAAAATTTTTTTTTTCTTATCTTCTCGGCTACATATGCTCTTTGTCGTGCACCTTGTGTGATCACAACAAATCAGAAACAACGAGAAAACTTGAAAACGTACACTTTCCTGGTAAGCTAACCAAGATCTAAGCCCATTGTATGGGAAAAAAAAATTGTTTTTGTTTTTCGTTTTTTTTTGTGATTTGTAGAAAAAAAATGCAAGTACGAAGAACGAGAGAGAAGAGTTAAAAAAAAAAAAAACCTTCCTCCTTCCATTCTTTTACGTACCTTTCAAACTTAGCTCACTTGGTCCAAAGTTGCTTTATTCCTTAATAGGTCTTGAGTTCAAGTCTTATTAATCTACTTTTTAGTGCATGCAATTTCTATTTTCAAGGATTTATTGTAAAAGTGCGCCTCACATAAATAAAATAAAATAAAAAGTGAGTAACTTAAGTCCTTTAATTTATTGTCGCACTATTTAAAAGTAACATTATTGTAAAAGTGAACCTCACTTATTCTACAAAAGTGATTCACTTCAAAGCAACTTTATTGTAAAGTGATTGTCAAAGGTTGATCTTGGGAAGAGGGGGGTTCTTTTTTTAGTCGGTTAAGTTAATATCTGCCACGTCACTAGTGGGGACATCTTCAACATTTTCTTTGATCAAGCATAACTTCATCATCCAGAATCAGTTTTCAGTACCGTTTTTTTTCAAACCGCATATTCTTTTGAGCTCTTTGCAACCAAATAGTTAGTTTATATTTTTTTAGCCATTGTTTTATAGTATATACGCCCCTTGTGATATTATACTTACAAGTTCTAACTATTTCTCATGGAAATATCATATGGAGGATGTTCTACGAAGTAGGGGAATTTTCAGGATGACCTTAGGGAAAGAAATAGAACCCACTGATGATGATAATAAAACTAAATGGTAAAATAGATGTGATGAATCTCGTGGATTGATTGGGATGTCAATCTCCACTGATTTGCAATTCCACATATGCAATTCCACATATGTGGAATTGATGAACCTGATAAATCTTGGGAAAAGTTGGAATCTATGTTTGGTAAATACAATGAAATTCGAGGTCATCAACTTGAGAATGAGTTTCTTTCCTTGAATCCAAGTGATTTTTCATGCATTCAATACTATTTATCTAAGTATAAAACTCTTAGACTCTTATGTGCAGAATGCAAGATTAAGAAAGAAGACAAACAATGTATTTATCATATTCTTTCCAAACATGGACCTGCATATTCTGTTTTTGTATCTACATTCTGCTCCATGAAAGAATCCTTGACTGTAGCTAGCTATCAAGAGCCTAGTCTTGAATCCATTTGTGATTGCTTAATTAGAGATCAAGATAAGCTCATTCATCTTGGAATAATGAACAATGCAGATACATCTGGGAAAGCCTTATTGTCCCAACAGAAAGAAAAGTCCAAGCCTCCCAAGAAACAAAATTTTCGCAATAATAAGCCAAACAACAAGGGTCCCAAACCCTCTCAGTTAGCTCCTTCTTTAAAAAATGACAAAGGATCCAAGCAAAAAGGAAAGAAGACTGAGCGTCATTGCAATTTTTGTGGGAAAGATAATCATGATGAATCTAAGTGTTTCAAGAAGATGGCAGCCTTGGAAGCAGCAATGACGAAGCACCACATTAGCATAGATTCATCTTTAGAATCTAACTCTCATGGACATGCACTTTTTGCTTCTGGTTACTCTTATACTGCATCTTCTTCTTCTACTTCAAATGAATGGCTTATTGATTCTGGAGCATCTTATCATATGGCTAAGGATCAAGCCATAT
>LPNX010423876.1:403707-419397 GCA_001517045.1 Pseudotsuga menziesii
TTTGTTGGTAATGATAGATCTCTAAGTGTTGTAGGATCTAGAACAGTTCCAGTAGAAAATGGTCATTTCAGTGATGTACTATGTGTTCCAAACATTTCCTGCAATTTGTTATCAGTCTATCAAATTACTCATTCAGGTGAAGGTAAAACTGTGACATTTACACCTCACAAAGTTGTAATCAAGGATTTTAAAAATCCTCAAAATGTCCTAGCTACTGGAACTGTTAATGATATTACCAGGTTGTACAAATTTAACAACTTTGGGTCTTCACCTTTCCCTTCAGTTTTTGTTGTTCATAGTGATAACTTGAGCAAACTTTGGCATGAGTGATTTGGTCACTTAAATTATCGCTCATTGCAACAACTATGTAAATACAATATGGTGACTGGTCTTCCAATGGTATCTTGCAAGGATGGTGTTTGTTCCAGTTGTGTACTCAGAAAACATCATCGGGACAGTTTTGACAAACGTGCTCTTGGCACGCCTCGGTTCCTTTGGAGATTATGCATAGTGACTTGTGTGGTCCTCTTCCATTTGCATCCTTTTCTGGTTTCAAATATTTCTTAACTTTCATTGATGACTACTCCAGACGCACTTGGGTTTACTTCCTAAAACTTAAGAGAGAAGTATTTAACATGTTCTTGGCCTACAAGGCCCTTGTTGAAAAACAATCTGGTCATCAAATTATTAAGTTAAGATCTAACAATGGAGGAGAATATGTTAACAACAAGTTCACTACTTTCTGCACTGAACAAAGAATCTAACAACAACACACTGTTCCATATACACCACAACAAAATGGTGTAGCTGAACAGAAGAATCGCAATTTAAAAGAAATGGCTAATTGTATGATCCAATCTAAAGGACTAAGTCTTCAATATTGGGCTGAGGCCATAAATTGTGCAAATTACATAGTTAATTACACAATCATTAAATTTATACAAGGTATAACACCGGAAGAAGCATGGAGTAAAATTAAACCATATGTAAGTCACTTTCGTGTGTTTGGTTGTGAAGCATGGGCTCACATTGTGGATGAAAAATGGAAAGCATTGTAGCCTAAAAGTGAAAAGTGCATTTTTTTTGGATATTCTGAAGATGTAAAAGGTAATAGACTTCTTCAACCCCATTCATATGATATAATCATTAGAAGAGATGTTAAATTTGATGAAAATCTCTTGGCTGGCGAGCCCAACTTGGCGAATGTGCAATCTTTAGCCTACGAGCCTAATTCAGCGATTGTGCCTTCTTCTTCTTATTACAACTTCCTTAACAGGTTTCCAACTCTAGTTTTCAATGATGATAGTGAGGATGAAAATCTACCTCCACCTACTCATGTTCCTCAAATTGCACCAACACCAATACTTCCTCGATGGGTCCGTTCAACATGTGAAGCAGCTGGTGATCTTGCTGGTGATCCTAGAGATCAACGTCAAACACGTTCTCAATTTCAGCGAGCCTCTTCTCTTTTGGCTCAAGTTTATGAGAATCAAGATCCAGAAACTTTTGCAAAAGCTTCAGGAAATCTAGATTGGGATGCAGCTATGGATGAAGAATATCGCTCCTTAATGGCGAACGATACTTGGGATCTTGTTCCTCTTCCAGAAGGAAGAAAACCTGTTAGATGTAAATGGGTCTATAGAACTAAGTATGCATCAAATGGAAGTGTTGAAAGACTTAAGGCAAGGTTAGTTTCCAAAGGTTTTTCCCAAGTTGAAGGGATTGATTGCAATGAAACCTTTGCCCCTGTAGAAAAAATGAACTCCATTCGCCTTGTTATTTCCCTTGCAGCCTTACATAACTGGGAAGTCCATCAAATGGATGTCAAGTCTACCTTCTTACATGGTGATTTACATGAGGAAATTTACATGGAACAACCTCCTGGATATGTTCAGAATAGCTCTAGCCTTGTTTATCTCCTTAAGAAATCCTTATATGGCCTTAACCAGCTCCTAGAGCTTGGTATGCCAAAATGGATAGCTTTCTCCTTGACACTATTTTTTCTAGATGCCATTTTGACCCCAATGTCTATACCAAGAAAGTAGGAAACCATCTCATCATACTTGTTCTTTATGTTGATGATCTTATCCTTACTGGTAGTGACCCTAAACTTATAACCCATGTGAAATCCAGTCTTAAGTAAAATTTTGAAATGTCAGACTTAGGACATTTGCATTATTTTCTTGGTATCCAATTCTTGCAAACCAAAGAAGGAATCTTTCTTTCCTAGTCTAAGTATGCTTGTGACCTTCTTTGTCACTTCCACATGGAAGATTGTAAACTAGCCCCTTCTCCCTTCCAGTCTGGAGTCAAACTTTTTGCCACTTGTACTTCCCCTGAAGTAGATGCCACCTTGTATTGTCAACTTGTTGGTAGTCTTTTATACTTGACTCATTCTCGTCCTGACCTTTCCTTTGCCGTTGGTTGTGTTTCCCATTATATGCAAACTCCTCATGAAAGTCACTGGAAAGCAGCAAAAATAATACTTCGATATATTCGAGGTACAATTCAATTTGGGATTCATTGCAGTACAGGGGGGAAACCTTTGTTGGTTGGTTTCACTGAATCAGATTGGGCCAACGATCCTAATGATCGAAAGTCTACTGCAGGTTATGTTTTCAGTCTAGGATTTGGACCTGTCACTTGGGCTTGTAAGAAACAACAAGCTCTTGCTCTTTCTTCAGTAGAAGCAAAATATCAAGCCGCACTTAATGCCAGTCAAGAAGATTTATGGCTTCGACAGATCCTTTCAGAGTATGGATTCGAGCAGCAGCAACCTACTCCACTTTGGTGCAACAATCAAAGTGCCATCAAGCTTGCCAAATATCCAGTTCTACATCAGCGCAGCAACCACATTGAGCTACACATGCACTTCATCAGAAATCTTGTTCATAATAGTATTATTGAATTTCTCTATTTCCCTACAAATGATCAAGTTGCAGACATATTCACCAAGTCTCTTATAGAAGTGAATTTTTCTAAACTTCGGTCTATGTTAGGAGTTCAGGAATGTGTCATTAAGGGGCGATAGGCCCTAGTGCCTCCTTCCTTCTCCTAATAGTGTCACTTTTGTAAATCCTTCAATCCTATCCCAAGTTGTTCTTAAGGGGGGATGTTAGGATATTTAGACACTTAGGAGTTAGTTAAGAACAACTTGTGTAATATATCCGTTAGGGAAAACTGTGTTTCTTTAGTATGCATTAGTACGCATTTGTAAATATTCTAATCCAACGGTCACGATATGTTCTAGACATAGAGTGATCTGATGGTTCAACTTCTCTTAGATCATACCTACTATTGATCCATGGCTTAACACCCGATTGGTCTATGATCTCTATTTAAATAGCATAGAGGGTCCTTGGCTAGTTGATCGATTATGAGAATCTCATCTAACTTTCTTTCTTTTGCATAATAAATTGCTCCAAGTATCTATTTGGATGGGGCCATGGATTGTTTCCCTCTCAAGGCTTTTAACCACATGACAATCATCGGTGTGTTGATGTGTGATTTATTTGTGTGAAGTAGTTTCTCAAGGTGTTTGGTCTTTTGGAAGTACCCTGTGTACCCGAATACCCGAACACCTAGTCCTAGACTGAGCTACCTGGTAACTAACCAAGTGCCTCCATTCCCAGAATGGTATTCAACGCTTACTTCTGATCATGTAGGAACCAATCCTATAGTCACATCAGAATGGCTCAGCACTCACATCTAACAAGGAATGAACCAATCCTCTCACCATGATAGAATGGCTAAGCCCTTACATATGACCATGGAAGGAACCAATCCTCTCATGTCAGAATGGCTTTGGGTCTCATCATTTCCCTTTGGAGGAAACCTCAATCTGGAGAACACCAAGATTCTCCCTGAAGTAATGGAACTTCACCCTAGCCAACATCTTCATCAACACATCATAGTATCTATTCCTCCATTGCAACATATTGGAGCTTCACTGCTCCCCTCTGCACCATATCCTTGATATAGTGATACTTGATCTCGATATGCTTCGACCTGTCATTGAACACTGGATTCTTTGACAACTTCATGCAACTCTAGTTGTCACAATGTATACAAGTAGCATCTATCTGGAGATAAAATAAATCAGACAATAGCTTCCGCAGCCATACTGCCTCACAACTAGTTGAACAAGATGTGACATACTCTACTTTATTTGTACTCAGTGCCACACAAGATTGCTTCCTGCTAAACCAAGAGATCACACCTGATCCCATACTGAAACAACATCATGAAGTGCTCTTCCTATCAATGGCACTACCTGCCCAATCCGAATCAACATAACCCTCAAGGTTAATCTTCTAATTTGCCTTGTACTTGATCCCACAATCAATTGTACCTCTCAGGTACCTTAGAATATGATTTGCAGCAATCAAGTGAACATGTCTCAGATATGTCAAGAACTGGCTCAAGGTGTTCACAGCAAAGCAAATTCCTGGTCTTGTGTTCATCAGGTACATCAAGGACCCAATCATCTAACGATACATCGTAGCATCAACCGTCTCTAATGAATCATTACTAAATAGCTTCAGGTTTGATGCCATAGGTGTGGTCATGGCCTTGCAATCCATCATCCTGAATCTCTTCAGGATCTCTACTGCATACTTCTCTTGTCCGAGGGAGATTCCATCCGCATTCAGCCACACCTCCATACCTAGGAAATAATGTATCATACCCAAGTCCTTCATTTCAAACTTAGTAGCAAGATTTACGTTCATATCAAAAATCAACCCATCCATACATGTTACAAATAGATCATCTACATATAGTAGGAGCATCACTTGGTTTCCATATTCAACCTTGTAGTAAAGGTTGGAATCTGCTTTAGTCTTGGAAAATCCCAAACTAGATAGAAAGCTCTCAATTCTACTGTACCATGTCCTGGGTTCCTGTTTCAAATCGTATAGGGCTTTCTTCAATCTGCACACATGAGACTCCTTGTCATGATCCGAAAACAAGATCTTTTCTACTGTACGACGTTAACATGAATTGCATAAAGAGCATGAATGAAGCTCACAAATCCATAAGAAGAGAACCAAATAGCATAGACAATACACACATAAAGACAACAAGTTGATAACGGATTTCATCCAGGATGGACTACATCTCCGGGCCTGCTTCTCAATAGGAGGGCCGATCTATAATCTCAGCATAAGGAAAAATACATGGCAATGATACAATGATACCTTGGTGACAATGGTCAGGAAGAGAACCGCTACCCAAAACACAACTAGACTGCTTCCAGGGACTCTGAATCCTGAAGACGGTGTAAAACAAGTATAAACAATCGTACCTTCCTCCTGCAAAGCTACACAATCTCCCTTCTCTCCTTTAGCTACAAAGTCTCCACTCCAAAGCATGAATGGAAAATGGCATATGAGGGGGTTTATATAGGCTTTAGTTAGCCCTCATCACATTCTCCTCATGATTCTTCAGTTACAACAAATTGACTACTTTGGGGATGTGGTTACAACCTCTAAGTCTAGTTGGGCCCTCTTTAAGTGCCTTTCATGTCATATGGTTGGTAAGTTATCAAACCATCCCAACTATATGTATATATTTAGTACTTTACATTAGAAAATTTTGTTATATCCCCACCAAACTATGTAATCTTTGAAACTTGTTTTAAAATATGTTGAACCCACTTTTAACCATTTTTCCATAGTGGAAATATACCATGTGCATAAATAACTTCGGAGGGTTTGTGGGTCGTTAAAACTATCCGATCGACAAAATATTGGCATTGGCGTGCTCCCGGTTCTGTGCATTGTTGGCATGGGTCCATAGGTCAGGGCTTAGCCCGGGCCCTCTACGTGCCCATTCAAACCCTCGCTCGGACTTAGAATAAATTTCAACCATTTATAATTCAACTGGCATGGTGCGGCGTAGTGGTAAGGGCAGAGTTTATTTTATATGAGGTCTAGTGGTCGAACCCGGTGGAGGCTTCCCCAAAATTTTAATAAACTTGAATTATAGCAGCCAATCTGGTGTTGCCACATGGTATCATACCATTGGTCCAACTCACTTTCTGTACCTCCAGCTATCATGCTGACTCAGTCGCCAACTTAGCCGTCGTACTGCCAACTCAACACCCAGTTAGCTGCCAGGTCACTGTCGTACTACCATGTGTCCAATTCTCATTGGACCGTACTCCTTCCATGTCATCATGCCTATACTGTATGGATGCCATGTGTCACCCTCTAAGAGGTGCCATGTAGCACTCTCTTTTTTTTTGCCAATTTTGCATGTTGACCTCATAGAACAGAATGAGATAACTTTCCCATACGGAGTCCGTTTGAGGTGAAATGAATGTCGTTGGAATCGTCTTAACGAGCCCTTTGATCTAACACCAGTTTTGCTAATATTGGAGGACTTCAAAAAAAATTCCCTCTTAGATCCTCCTGGATCATTCCTCCCCACTGAGAAGCTTTTGGCTTGCAAAAGCCTTTACTAATCAACAAATAGGTGAGGGAATTTCTCCCTCACTTTCTCCTTCTCGATCCACTTGGATTTGCTTGGATGAGTGCCTTTGGTGCCCACTCGAAGATAATCAACATCACCTCTGCGAGAAGTCCTTGTCCTTCTGTCCAAGATGACATCTTCCTTTAGCTCATCCATGTACTCAGGAGAAAATTCATCAACTGATGGCAATGAGACATTCTCCCTTTCATCCATGATCATGGGAGGCTCATAGGGTTTCAAGTTCTCCACATTCACCACTGAGTAGATCTGCATGTATGGCGGTAGCTCTAAGCGAAAGGCATTCGTTCCAATCTTCTCCAAGATGGTGAAGGGACCATATCTGATGGGCTTGAGCTTCTTGCCTTCACTATTCATCCTGTCCTTGCTGATGTGAAGCCACACTTGATATCCCACTTGAAACTGATGATAAACTCTATGCTTTTCATGGTGAGCCTTGTACTAGGATTGACTCTTCTCCAACTGCTCTTGCACTGCTTGATGTACCTGTTGAACTCTCAGAATGAACCTGCGGGATTTGTCTTCATCCTTGGAAGTGCTTGAACCAACCTTTCTCCCATAATTCAAGTCCAATGGATTCTTTGGCAAGTACCCAAAGCATGTCTCAAATGGCGAGCTCTGAGTGGAAGAATGCATAGCCCTGTTGTAGGCATGCTACACATACTGGATCTGTTCATCCCATAACTTAGGATGCTTGTTGCAATAGTCTCAAAGAAAATGGACAACTATCTTTTTGACTACCTCTGTCTATCCATCATTCTGTGGATGGAAAGCGGTGCTCCTCTTCATCTTGGTGTCCATCATACACCATAACTTTGTCCAAAACTCTCCAAGGAATTGGGAGTCCCGATCCAAGATAATGGACGTAGGAAGTCCAAAGTGAACCCATACATGCTGAAAGAAGAGAGAAGCAGCCTGCTCTGCAGTGACCTACTTTTTACATGGCATAAGAATACACATCTTGCTAAACCTATCCATGACCACATACAAGTAGTCATGACCCCTCCTATACATAGGCAAACCCCCCCACAAAATCCATGGAAATGCTTTCCCAAGGATGGGAAGGAATAGGAAGTGGTGAGTACAGCCCCAATTTTCTATTAGTGGGCTTACAAGTAGAGCACATCACACACCCCTTTACATATTTTGTTACAATTTCTTTCATGTGAGGCCAATACACGAGTCTTTGCAAATGAGGCAAAGTCTTACCTACCCCAAAATGCCCTGATACAAGAGAAGTATAAGCTTCTCGTATTACATGGAATCTTTCACTGGTAGGAACACATAGCTTGCCCAAATGATAGAGCAAATTTCCCTACAAATAGTAGTCTTCCACCTGTGTGCCATTGGTTAGCTTCTCATAAATCTCCTTGAAATCATCACCAGTAGCATACTGCTCAATATAACTTTCATGGGATAAAGAAGCATTTTTCAAAACAATAGATGCAACAATAGGAGGCCTAGAAAGCATATCTGCCACTTTGTTACCAATAACCTTCTTGTACTTGATCACTAGATGGAATTGTTGAAGAAATCCCATCCATCTGAAATGACAAGCTTGCTGGAGCTTAGTCTGGGACTGGAGATACTGCAAGGGCTGATGATCGGTATGGATGATCGTCTCCTTACCCATCAAGTAGTGCTTCCACTTCTTGACACTCTGAACCAAAGCATACAACTCTTTGTCATAGGTGGGGTAGTTGATCACTGCTTGAGTAAAAGTCTCTGAATGGTAGCAAATAGGATTGCAGTACTGCATCAATACTACCCCCATGGCATATCCACTGGCATCTGTCTCTATCTCAAATGGTTGTTGCAAATCAGGCAAGGCTAGGACTGGGGCGGTGCTGATCTTTCCCTTCAATGTGTCGAAGGATTTCTACTGCTTACCTCCCCACTGGAAGGCTTTATTTACACTTGTTAAGGCATGCAAAGGAGACACTATGTATGAGAATTTCTTAATTAACCTTCTCCAGTATTGAACAGATCCTAAAAAGATTCTCACTTCAGTAGTGTTAGTAGGCTTAGGCCAATTGACAATTACATCAACTTTTGAAGGATCAATTTTTAAATTTCCACCTCCTACAATATGACCCAAGTAAACTAATGAAGTTTTTCCAAATTCACACTTTGACAATTTTACATACAATTTCTCCTTTTTCAAAGTGTCCAACACTATCTTTACATGCCCTACATGTGCTTCCCAAGTTTTACTAAAGACCAATATATCATCTAGATAAACAATGACAAAATCATCTAAGAATGGCTGGAAAACATCATTCATTACCCGCATAAAGGTTGCAGGTGCATTACAAAGCCCAAAGGGCATCACCAACCACTTAAATAGACCTTGCTTGGCCTTGAAGGCTATCTTCTACACATCACTTTCTGCAATTCTGATCTGGTGGTAGCCACTGCGCAAATCCAACTTGGTAAAGAACACAGCATCTTTCAACTGGTCGAGCAAGTCATCTATGCGAGGAAGCAGGTATCAATTCTTGATCGTGATCTTGTTGAGAGCCCGATAGTCAACGCACATCCTCCATGTGCCATCTTTCTTCATCACCAACACAATTGGCAAACCACATGGAGAGGAGCTGGGTCTGATCACTCCTTGATCCAACAAGTCTTGAACCTGCTTCTTAATCTCTGCCATTTCAACTACGGACAACTTGTACATGCCCATATTAGGAAGAGGAGAATCCTACTGGAGATGAATCTCATGTTGAATATCCCTTTTGGGAGGTAAACCTGTAGGTTCCTGAAATATTTCATCATAGTTAGCCACAATATCAATCATAGCCTTTTTATGAGAAGGATCACAACCTTTGAAAGCATCGGATGCTTCAGCATCTTTTGCTCTCACAACCATGAGCATGTATCTCTTATTAGTGTTGATGAGTCTCTTCATCTGTCCTGCACTAACAAGAGTGGTGTTAGCCTTCATACTATGAGCTCTCACGATGTACTCCACCCCATTTTTGGTGAGATGGTACTTGTTCTCGTGACGGAAGAATACTACTTTTTTATCATACAAGTATGGGATTCCCAATACGATACCGTAGATGTCAAGAGGAACAACATCTAATTCCACCTCATCAATCAACTTTGAAGTAATATCAAACCTTAACTTGCATTTCTTAGTCACCTATAGATTAGAATTATCACATACCCATCCAAGAGGGTAAGGCTTGGGGTGAGGTTTAGTCTGTATGCCCAACTTCTTAACAAATGATTCTGAGATCAAATTTACTTGAGAACCCGGATCAAATAATGTTTCAATATTTGTATGCTTAGACACAACTCTGATGTGAAACAAATCACTTCTTCTTTTATCATTTTCTTTAGAAACATGAGTAGAACTTGAACCAGTATGAGGAGTTTTGTTACCTTGCATTCCCATAGCTATAATCCTGGTTTCGTCACCTAAGTCGGAACACAAATCTCGTTGCGCTATTGCAACAGTATTTTTCTTCTTTTTTCCTCCATAATGCTTTGGCCTCTGTTCAGGATGCAACTTCAAACAACTTTCTTCATCATGCCCATCAGTGTCACAATGTTTGCAATGGAGCTTTCCTCCTTCCTTCTTGGCAGTAGCTATCTTCTTGCTCTTGTCTTTCTTTTTGGACTTGTGGTTGTTGTTGGGATTGAAAGGATTCTTCGGATGGTCTTCTTGCAAATGCTTCCCCCTTCTCTCAAGATGAGTAGCCTGAACACTTGCTTCATCCACACTAGTAGGATTCAACAATATCAAAGTATGGCATAGATAATGATGAAGAGCACCAATGTACTTCAAAAGAGTGTCAGGAGAATCTAAAGAAATATTCAACTCTAGAGCCTTCTTTCTAAATTCTTCAGTAAAATTCTAATCACTCTGACCCTTGCCTTGTCTAAAAATTTGCCAATCCATCATAGCCTTTTGAACATAACCCAATAGATAAAATTTCTTACGTAAAGCAAAAATGAAAGCAGACCACGATGAGAGAAGATTATCCATTTGTTTGCTACCTAGCTGAAGCTTGCTTTCCCACCATACAAGTGCGGTGCCTATCATCTGAAGTGAAGCCAACTGAATATTCACATCTTCTTCTTTGATCTGCTGGACTCAGCAATAGACCTCAATTTGCCTTATCCAATTGTTCAACTTCTCTGCATTCACTTCCCCATTGAACATGGGTAAATCAAACTTCACATCGCACTTCAATAAGGGCTTCTTTTGAGGCTCTTTGTGAGGAACCTTGGAATGTTGAGAATGAGATGAGGAAGAAGCACTTGAACTTGTTCTTGAAGCTGAAGGTGAAGAGGGAGGCTCAGGAGGCTCTTCTCCACCTCCTCCTTGGTTAACTGAAGCATTGCCTTCGTCCTTCACTTCTTTGTCCTCCTTCTTTACTTCACTGCCTTTTCTTTCTTTTTCCATGCATCCTTCATACTCTACAAACAACTTGTCTACTTTTTCATCCATCATGTAGAAGACCTTGTGAAAGTTTGCCTCCATCTTGATTCAGGCATCATTAGCATCCATCTTCCTTCTTCGGTGTGCACGTCCAATATCAGAATTGTAAGGCTCTAATGTACCCTCACCGGCTTGCAGTTAGCCCTCATGAGCATCGACACTCACAATCCAACGTCAAATAGACCTGCTCTGATACCACATGATCCGAAAACAAGATCTTTGCTACTGTACGATGTTAACATGAATTTCATAAAGAGCATGAATGAAGCTCACAAATCCATAAGAAGAGAACCAAACAGCATAGACAATACGCACATAAAGACAACAAGTTGATAACGGAGCTTGTCCAGGATGGACTACATCTCCGGGCCTGCTTCTCAATAGGAGGGTCGATCTATAATCTCAGCATAAGGAAAAATACATGGCAATGATACAATGATACCTTGGCGAGAATGGTCAGGAAGAGAACCGCTGCCCAAAACACAACCAGACTGCTTCCAGCAACTCCGAAGCCTAAAGATGGTGTAAAACGAGTATAAACATTCGTACCTTCCTCCTGTAGAGCTACGCAATCTCCCTTCTCTCCTTTAGCTACAAAGTCTCCACTCCAAAGCATGAATGGAAAATGGCATATGAGGGGGTTTATATATGCTTGAGTTAGCCCTCATCACATTCTCCTCATGATTCTTCAGTTACAACAAATTGACTACTTTAGGGATGTGGTTACAACCTCTAAGTCTAGTTGGGCCCTCTTTAAGTGCCTTTCATGTCATATGGTTGGTAAGTTATCAAACCATCCCAACTATATGTATATATTTAGTACTTTACATTAGAAATTTTTTTTATATCCCCACCGAACTATGTAATCTTTGAAACATGTTTTAAAATCTGTTGAACCCACTTTTAACCATTTTTCCATAGTGGAAATATACCATGTGCACAAATAACTCTGGCAGGTTTGTGGGCCATTAAAACTATCCGACCGACCAAATATTGGCATTGGTGTGCTCCCGGTTCTGTGCATTGTTGGCATGGGTCCATGGATCGGGGGTTAGCCCCGGCCCTTTACGCGCCCTTTCAAACCCTCGCTCGAACTTAAAATATTTTTCAACCATTTACAATTCAACTGGCATGGTGCGGCGTAGTGGTAAGGGCAGAGTTTAGTTTATATGAGGTCCAGTGGTTGAACCTGGTGGAGGCTTCCCCAAAATTTTAATAAACTCAAATCATAGTGGCCAATCTGGTGCTGCCATGTGGCGACATACCATTGGTCCAACTTACTTTTCATACCCCCAGCTGTCATGCTGACTTGGTCACCAACTCAGCCGTCGTACTACCAACTCAACACCCAGTCAGCTGCCAGGTCACTGCTGTACTGCCACGTGTCCAATTCTCATTGGACCGTAATACTGCCATGTCATCATGCGCATACTGTACAGATGCCACGTGTCACCTTGTCAAAGGTCCCACGTGGCACTCCCTTTTTTTTTGCCAATTTTGCCTGTTGACCTCATAGAACAGAACACAATAACTTTCCCATACAGAGTCCGTACACCAGTTTTGCTGAGATTGGAGTTCAAAAATTTTTCCCTCTTAGATCCTCCTGGATCATGTCATGTGTCTCAAAATCGAGTGACTGTTCTACATACACTTCCTCTTCTGCTACACCATTCAAGAAAGTAGTCTTGACATCCATTTGGTGTATCTTCCATTTCATTACTGAAGCCAAATCAAGTACCGATCTGATGGAAGTGTATCTGGCTACAGGTGCAAAGGTTTCTTCATAATCTATTCCTTCCTTCTGTGATAAACCATGAGCCACAAATCTTTCCTTGTATTTCTCTATGCTACCATCTACAGCATTCTTGATCTTGTAGATCCATTTGGAAGTTACAACCGACTTCCTTTCTAGTCTTGGGACAACATCCCAAACATCATTCTTCATGATCGATTGATATTTTTCGATCATAGCATCCTTCCATTCTTTATGTTCTGTCGCTTCTTCATAGTTGGAAGTTTCTTTATTAATAACATCACATAGTAAGGCTACGTATCCGGAGCAAGATATCGTTCTCTTTCTTTCTCTGTGATTCTCTTCTAGAGCCCCATATCTTTCTGCACCTTGAATAATTTCTCTTACCCAAGCATGTTTCCTCTTGTGAGGATTCTTTTCCTGAGGTGGATCTATAGGTCTTTGTGGTTCTTCAAATTCTTGATCTTCTTCTTGAATTTCTTCGTTCATGGTTGTATCATGAATTATGGGTGCATCTGCTTCGTCAGGTTCTTTAGCAGGTCTCTTTCTGGATTTGTTGTAAGCTGTGTCTTTATCAAATGTTACATCCCTGCTGATGTCGATCTTCTTGAATCCTAGGAAGTATATTCTGTAAGCCTTCAAGCTTTCAGAGTATCCCACAAATATACCCTTCTTTCCTGAAGGATCTAGTTTCATTCTCTTCTCTTTTGGAATATGTATGTACACTGGACATCTGAATATTCTAAGATGGCTAACTTATGGTTTATTGCTGGAGAATACTTCTTCAGGAGTCTTGTTCTCGAGTACTCTGTGTGGAGTATGGTTCTGTACATACACCACTATTCTAGAAGCTTCTTCCCATAGATGCATGAGAAGATCCTGATCATGAAGCATTTCTCTTACAGCTTCCATGATAGTTCTATTCTTCCTTTCTGCAACCCCATTTTGTTGTGGATTATAAGGAGTGGACAACTCCATATTAATCCCTAATTCTTTGCATAAGTATTTGAATTCATTTGATGTGAATTATCCGCCATTATCTAATCGAAAGGTCTTGATCTTCTTTTCTTTGTGGTTCTCGATCAAGGCTTTGAATTCCTTGAACTTGCTGAAAACTTCATCTTTGTTTTTCATGAAGTAAATCCATGTCTTCCTAGAAAATTCATCAATAAAAGAAACATAGTATACATACCCTCTTAGTGAACTTGATGACATTGGTCTGGATACATTGGAGTGGATGATTTCCAATATTCCTTTTGCCTTGCTCTCGCTACTTGAAAATGTCTTCTTTGTATTCTTTCCTTTCGCACATCCTTTGCAGACCCCTTCATGTTTTGCTTGAATTTCTAGAATACCTTCAACAGCTTTGCTTGCAAGTGGTATTGTTTTGGATTGCACATGTGCAAGCCTTCTATGCAAAAATTCATTTGGCTCTAATATTTCATGGACCAAATCTTGTTCTGGATGGCCCTTCAATTTTTATAATCCTCCTTCTTGTTCTCCAATCACTATTGCATCATCAATAGTCTTTCCTCTTGACCATATGAGGACTTGGCCATCTACAAATGAAACCCTCATGCCTTTTGCATCCAATGTTGATATTGTAGAAATTCTGACCAGCAATAGATTAATTTCACTCACAACAAATTACAATTGATCATGCAAAATTGTCAACAATGGAGACTGAAAATGGAGCTGTAACACAAAATTATATTAACTCAGTGTACAATATCCAACCCTGTAATATCATAGGCTGCTACATAAATAGAATACATGAAGAAATCGAATGCATGAGGAAGCATCCAAATCTAGCATAAAGCAGGCTTACCCAAAATAGGCAAATCCCCCATAGGTGTAAAAAGATGATCCCAAATATGTCATGAGGCTCACGAATTGGAAAGGGCACATGGGAAAGCTAATGAGTGGTGAAATGGCAGCTCATACATGCTTTTTCATGGAGGAAATAGTGGAGGATGAAAGGGGAATAAAACAGGTTCACCTCACCTAGTCTTGCTTTCCTTATGTGCTTTAAAAACTGAAAAAGCAGTCAACAAAGCAGAAAAAGCAGAAGGGCGCCTAGGAGGCCAGGAATAAAGCAGATTTGATTCCTAAGGCTTTCCCAAGTGCTACATGAGTCAAATATGGCAATTTTGACCTCTATGGATAGGCAATTAGCAACTTGAACATGGTGGGACTCATGAACTACGCAAATAAGACAAAAATAAATGAATTAATGTCTAAGTGGGTAATACTATGGGTTTGATTATTCTAACACCTCCCCTTAATCCTGACTTTATGAGTAATAAATCAAAAATGTAGGGCCTAGCAACAAGGCTTAGTCACCCTTTTACATACTGCAAGTCCATACAACCAAGGAAAGAGGCAAAACCAACTTGGGAAAATCCTCCCTTAAACATGGACTGTAAAACAAAATTGTAGAATATTGTCTCCACTCATGCCTTTACAGCATGATCAGCAATCCCCAGTAGTGATTTGAGATTGCTGAAGGTCTTCTCACAAAATGCTTTGGTGAAGATATTAGCTACTTGTTCTGAAGATGAACAGAAGAGTAGATGAATGGTGCCATCATGCACAAGCTCTCTGATGTAGTGCGTGTGAATCTCAATGTGTCTGGTTCTCTGCTTCTGAAATGGATCTTTGCAGATTCGAATGGTACTCTGGTTATCACAGTAGATGGTAGTTGAGTACTCAGGTTCGAAACCACACTCTCCAAGTAAACCCTGCAACCATAAACACTGAGTTGCTGCATTGACAACTCCTCTGTACTCATCTTTTGTAGATGAGAGTGCAACGGCACTCTGTTTCTTGCTTGACCAGATGATTGGCCCTTCTGCAAGCATGAACACATAACCTAAAGTGGACTTCCTATCTGTGCTATCACCTGCCCAATCACTGTCAGTAAAACCAACTAACTCAAGGTCAGAATTGGCTTTATAGAAAATCCCATGTGTCCTTGTTCCCTGAACAAAGC
>LPNX010423876.1:420235-430591 GCA_001517045.1 Pseudotsuga menziesii
AATCATATCCATTAGAAAAATCAGAATCATCATGTTCAACAAACTCTTTACTTACTTCTTGAGGTTCAAGTGGTGAAGAGGCTTCACCAATCTCCACTTCTGCAAGGGGTTCTTCTTCAAACTGAACACACCTTTCAATGAAGGCTTTGTTTGTGCTCAATTTTATCAACTTGTACCCCTTTGAATCTTCAGAGTATCCCACAAAAAGACACTCTTGTCTTTGGGGCTGCAAAGCCTTCCTCTTCTCTGTCGGGATTCTAGCCCATGCCTTTGAGCCAAAAATCCTGAAATGGGTCACATCTGGCTTGTGCCCACTCCATGCTTCGAAGGGAGTCATGCCATCCAACTGTTTGTGAGGCACCCTATTCTGAATATAGGCTGCACAATTGATAGATTCGGCCCAGTAATTTGGTGGCAAAGTTTTGGCCTCCATCATGCATGTTGCCATCTCCTTCAGTGATCTATTCTTCCTCTCTGCAACACCATTTTGTTGTGGTGTGTAGGGGATAGAATGCTGCATATGAATACCTACATCTACACAATAGTTAATAAACTCAGTCTTGACATACTCACCACCATTGTGAGACCTGAGTACCTTGATTTTTCTTCCACACTGGTTTTCAACCAAAGCCTTGAAGACTTTGAATAGGCCAAAAACTTCTGACTTGTGTTTAATGAAGTGAACCCAACAATACCTGGAAAAATCATCAATAAAGGTCAATGCATATTTGGCCTGACTCATGGACATATGAGGGAATGGGCCAGCAACATCACTGTGAATCAGATCGAGGGGTGCAGAGGTTCTCTCATGACTGGCTTTCTCAAATTTGTGCTCTGGGTGTTTTCCTAGGATACAGCCTTGGCATACTCCTTTGGAAAATTTTATCTTGGGAAACCCTATGACCATATATTTCTCACTAAGATCAGACAAATACTTGTAATTTAAATGGCCAAATATTTCATGCCATAGCTTGCTAGCTTCATTAGCATGGATAAGAAGAGTAGAGGGGTTTGAGTAAGGCAGGAAGTGTGAAAACATGTATACCTTTTGAGCATGATTCGCTACTCCTTTTGCAATAATTCTTCCACTTGAGATTTCTGTGATCTCAACTTCATCTGGTGAGAATATGACTTTCTTAGGAGACCCAGTGTGCGTTATCTGGTACACTGATAGAAGGTTGGAGGCGAGACCAGGGACATACAGCACATTGTTGAAGTTACCATGATCAAGTTCTATTCTTCCTTTGCCTTTGCTTTCAGTGAGAGAGTCATTCCCCAGTACAATAGATGGTCCTTTCGACATATCCAGTGAGGAGAAGGCCTCCTTAGTCGAAACCATGTGTCTTGAAGCTCCAGAATCTATGATAAAACTGGGTGAGCTTGATGTGCCAGCAGCTAGAGCATGAACTCTCTCTCTGTCATCGGAACTTGATCCTCCTTCTCTCTTCTTTGAGCTTTCTGGAAGGGAGATGCCATTCTTCTCCAGGAGATTGGTCAGCATATCAATCTGCTTTTTCATACAGGAGCTTTCAGTGTGATTTCCCTTCGAACGGTATGAGCACTTGTTCATTTCACCTTTGTTTTTCTTCTTCTGGGTATTTTTCTTGGGACCTTGTTGATCCTCTGGAGACTGCTTCTTGTCTCTTCCTTTCTCAGGTGGCTTTTTAGCTTTCTTCTTGCTTTTTGAATCCACATTCGAATCTCTAGCAATCAAAGCTTGATCTTTGGATGGTTTGATGGTGCCCATCATCACCAGCTTGTCTTGTTCTTGTGTGAGAGATTCCATGAAATCTGCAAGGCTGGGCATCTTCCAGGTTCGAGCTGTGAGTTTTGTGGCATAAAAGGTCGAAACAAAGAATGAGTAGTCAGGTCCTAGATTTTAGAGGATGGCCAATACGATCTGATCATCTTTCTTTTCAATACCACACTGTTTCAGCTGCAAAACTAGTGCTTTGAACTTGGAGAAGTATAGCTGCAGTGATTCAAAATTGCTGGGACTCAGGGAAATCAGCTCATTTTCGATCTGGTGTCCCCTCATCTCATCTGTCTTTCTGAAGAGTTCAGAAATTTTCTCCCATACTTGATCCAGTGAAGTTAATTCATCGATATGGAAAAGGAGGTCTCGGGAAATACTGAGACATAGGAGGCCATAGGACTCATCTCTCCGATTGTGCCATTTGATCTTCTCTGCAGCAGCATTGGGCTCTGCTTCTGTAGCCATAGTCACCTTGTAGAGGCCTTTCTCTCTCAACAAGATCTCCATCTCTACTTTCCATTCAAAATAGTTGAAGGGAGTGAGTATAGTTTTATGTGAATACATAGCTTTAGAAAATCTGTCCCGGCTGTCAGTAGAAGGCTCCCAGTCTTGATGTCGAACCTGCAAAACAATTTTTGAAGGAGAGTAACAACCTACAATGGCTCTGATACCATGTATAAATTTTGACCAGAAATAGATTAATTTCACTCACAACAAATTACAATTGATCATGCAAAATTGTCAACAATGGAGACTGAAAATGGAGCTGTAACACAAAATTATATTAACTCAGTGTACAATAGCCAAACCTATAATATAATAGGCTTTTGAATCAATAGAATACATGAAGAAATTCAATGCATGAGGAAGCATCCAAATCTACCATAAAGCAGGCTTACCCAAAATAGGCAAATCCCCCATAGGTGTAAAAAACTGATCCCAAATATGTCATGAGGCTCATGAATTGGCAAGGGCGCATGGGAAAGCTAATGAGTGGTGAAATGGAAGCTCATACATGCTTTTGTATGGAGGAAAGAGTGGAGGATGAAAGGGGAATAAAACAGGTTCACCTCACCTTGTCTTGCTTTCCTTATGTGCTTTAAAAACTGAAAAAGCAGAAGGGCACCTAGGAGGCCAGGAATAAAGCAGATTTGATTCCTAAGGCTTTCCCAAGCACTACATGAGTCAAATATGGAAAGTTTGACCTCTATGGATAGGCAATTAGCAACTTGAACATGGTGGGACTCATGAACTAGGCAAATAAGACAAAAATAAATGAATTAATGTCTAAGTGGGTAATACTATGGGTTTGATTATTCTAACAGATATGGATATAAGATTTTTATTCAATCCTAGTACAAACAAGACATCCTTCATTTTCATAGACTTTCCAGAGTCTAGCTTGTAGGAGGATTCACCACTACCTTGTATGGGATATTGGTAGTCATCCCCAAGTTTCACCTTATGGGGTGAATTATGTTCGGATAGTTTCTCAAAGGATTCCTTGAAACCTATCATGTTTTTGGAAGCCCCACTATAAATAAGCCAATATTTTCTTCCATGAGTGACAGTTCCCGTGAGAGCGGAGATTAGAACATATTCATCTTCACTTGAAGAGTCTTCACTTTCTTGTTTTACTCTCTTCCTGGGAGTATCATCATCCTCAGTAGTGTGAGCATGATGTATTCTTTTGGATTTTCTCTTCTTCTTGGATCTATTCTTATTCATGGGACAGTTTCTAGCATAATGTCCTATTTCATAACATGTATAACATCTAAGTTTGGATGGATCCCTTCTTGCAATGTTATTTTTCTGATGAGAATGCTTACCTTGGTGATGATGATTTTCCCTTCTTCCTTTCTTGGAGTGTACTATGAGAGCTTGATCTTCACTTCCCATATTTTCTTCTCGAGCTACTATCTAAGATTCTTCTTGAGAACATTCTTCCCACAGTCTACTGAACTTGACTAAATTCTTTCTAGCACAAATTCCTTGGATTAAAGAATCCCATGACCTAGGGAGGCCATTCAAGGTTGTCATCACAATTTCTGCATTCTCCACTTCTTCATCTACTGCTTCAAGTTGTTCTTTGATCTGGGAGACCCTTGTGAAGTTTTACTAGATGGTCTCCTCATTCTGGATCTTGACATTCTTCAACTGGTTCCTTAGAGTCATCTTCCAGTTGATGTTCTTCCCTTCAATCAATTTGGTTAGGGAATCAAACATGGATTTAGGTGTCTTGAGGGAGGAAACTTGTGGTATGAGGTGATCCTTGATAGAATCAACAATGATCCTCTTTTCCATAACCAACTTCTTCTTATGTAAGGCCTTGGCCTCATCTCCCTCTGGAATGGGAACCTCCTCATGGATGTAGGAGTCCAACTCATTTTTTTCCAGGACCAGGGAGATCCTATAATTCCAGGCTCAGAAGTTATTAGCTCCCTCAATATTTTCATCAAGCTTGGTATGATGAGACATCTTAACTGAGAACCTCAGATGTAAATACAAAATATTTAGATCTTACCAGGTCAAGATGTTGGATCTAGATTTGGGGCTGAAATCCTGTAGTGCTGGTTCAGGAGCATATAAGGGTTTTTCTTTTCTAGAGTTCTGTCCAACCAAATGCTTTGAATTTGATCCCTAGCTTTGATTTTGGGAAGGAGATCAATCCAGGCCTGGGCTCACTAAAAAATTCCACTTGTATGAAAAGCACTAATTTCCGGCAGCAGTGTCAGGTCCAAAACTGAAAAACCTTAGAATTGGATTATGCTTTGACAGAAAGATGTGCCCTAGGAAGAGAGTTATTCCACCCTAATTTTGCTAAAAATCTATGGAGAGATATCCACAAAATAGGAAGCCCTAGTTCCCACAGCTGCACAGTGTCTTCTTCTCAAGTTAGCTCTGATACCATGTTAGATTTTTAACATTAAGCTAGCATAACATTAGGATCTTTAACTGAGAGAAAAAAAGCACAACAATCAAACACAAGAGACAATGAACACAGTGTTTTTCCTCAAGGAAACCATAAATGAAGAAAACCCCACAACTTCCTCAGAGATAGAATCAACACCAAGGTGAAACCCAAAAATAGTAAGATGATCTCTCGACAGCAGTAACCTCTTTCTTCCTTACCCTAGTGTCTTTCTCTTCCTCAGATGTGCACTACAATTGAGTGTGAATGAGTGTGTGATAAATAGAGAGGCTAGCTCTCTATTTATACTAATTCCTAACTTGACTAAACCCAACTAGGGCCAACTTCACTAGGTGAGTCTAATAACCCTAGTGCCCTGGAACTGTGGAGACTTTAACCCTAAGACAATAGGAGAGTTAACAACCTTGACTTGACATGACTTGTTTACATTATAGAAACTTCCTGATAGGAACATCGGGGCATGACATGACTCAAGTACATTATAAATACATCCCAGAATGAACATCGAGTTACAATACATAAGAAATACAAGTGAATACATTCCAAAGTTACAATTACATCAACAATAACTACTCTGCAAATGGCTAAAATGACTACATCAATCCTCAAATATGAGTGTCCTGAGACTCGGTCATGGCATGGGATAGTACTATATTCCATCAATCAAATCATGATCCATCATAAATGCTCATCTCAACATCTCATATGTAGGGGAAATGGATGAATAGTGTACTGAAATCTGAAAAATAGAATATGGTAGCCTAGCTACTATATATGTGATAACACTACTGCCTGTCCTTTAGTTGAGAAAATAACAAAACCAATTTCCCTGCTAAATATCACATTATAAGAAAATTCATTAATAAAGTTGTTATCTGAAAATATAATAGTAATAAAGATATTCAACAAGACATTTAAACTCCACAAACATATTTGATTGCAATATTAGCTGTGTGACCATCCACATGAATAGTATTACAGTGAAAGTCTTAAAAAAATGGATTCTCAACAATCCAATCTTGTGGTTTTGGTTTATTGATTTCATTTTTTTATTACTTCTTTTGCAGTAGTTTCTTTGTTCCTACTAATGTTCAAGCATTCATCTCTAAGTTGAAAAATAAGTTGTCAGCCAAATGTCGAGGAAAGGCTTAAACTCACTTTACTCAGGCAGTGAAAGAGACATGTGAGGACTATGATGATAAAGGTATAGAGAAAGAGGACTTTATTCCAAATATTGATGATGGGAAATATAGATCATGTATTGATGAAAGCTTAAAGGATTCCGCAGAGAAAGTGCAGTTTACAAAAAATGATAAAACTCAAGAAGCAACTGATGAGTATGAAATTCAATGTAAATTTAATACTACATAGATCCAAAGAAATTTTAAATTAAATAAATTACAAGATAAATGGAATACATAACATGAATATAGATACGCTATTTAACATACCATTTTAGAATTACAGTTTATGGTTAAAAATAATGGAACAAGAAATCAATTATTCAAAAAACAAGAAGTCAATTAGCTGCAAACACACTTATACTATCAACACCATTTGATCAATATATTAAATACTACAAATTAAATCACACTCACAACAAATTAAAAGTTAAAACTAGAAGAACAGGGTATGAGAGAAGGACTCATCGAACCCACAGGTGGTCCCTTGCCTGTAGTAGATAAAGCTTGAATTAAACTATATCACTAACCAAGAAAATGAATCAATAACTTTTCAAAACTTCGGATCTTTAATAATATCAAATCACTACAACTACATCAGGCTTGAGAACTATTCCAGTACAAAACTAAAACAACATATTTCTTCATCGATTAGGTTGTTCATCCCCTAGCTCCTAGGATGCCTCCTTTATTGATACATGGTGGAGAAAGAGACACAATCCAATGATTTTACCTCATTCAATTAATAATTTGATTAGAATCTCAATGACTTGAAACTATAGCAAAATAAAGATATAATTAATATAAAAAACCAAATATTATAATAAAAATTAACATATATTGTTTACCTTAGATGTTGAAAAAGACTGTAAAAACAGAGGGAACCATTATTTACTATGAAATTATTGGAAAATACCACCATTTTTATTATTCTGGAAATAATTAAAACATATGGTAGAATAATTAAGAAATTATATAATAGTAAAATATACAATGGAAAGAGGTGGCACTTCCATTAAAAAAGATAGCTAAGAAAGGCCACTAACAACCAAGCAAAATTTGAAAGCTAAGCAAGGCCACTAACAACCAAGCAGAATTTGAAAGCTAAGTAACTCCACTAACAACCAATCGAAAGTTAAAAGCTAAGTAAGGCCACTAACAACCAAGCGAAAGTTGCAACTATTTATTAAGATTCCTTCTTCAAGCTAGTTTGCTCAAACTAGACCATCTCTTTGTGATTGAAAACTGAGATTATGCTCAAGCTAACACTAAGTTAAGTGCCTCCTCTTCCCAGGACATTGGGACAACATTTGATTCTTTCATGTTCTTATTCATCAAAATCAAGAGCCAAATGCAAGAGAAAATAATGCTGTGAGGAGTTTAGAAATGAGTCTAAAAAAAATATTTAGAAATTGGATTCTTTGATGTTCTTCCTCATCGAAATCAAGAGGCTAATGTAAGAGAAAATAATGATTTGATGAGTTTAGAAGGTAATGCTTTGAGGATTTTATAAGGGACTCAAAAAAATTGGGGTCATCTTTTCGAGCCATGTCCCCTAAGGTTTTAATGCATTAAATGTCCAAATTCTATTATTTAATTCTCATCAACCCTCCTAGTACTTTCCAAACAATACGTAGCGATATCCACCATGCTCACACAAGCAATATTTTGGATGAATTAAACACCAATTCCATGGATATACTATTTCTCCATAACATTTGTATGTAGGGTACATGGGACTCCAACCCAATCTCTCTGAGGAAGAGTCAATGGTAGGTTTCTAGGCACACTTCCTCATCACCTCAGACTCAATTTGCTGGTGTAATTTACCTGTTTCATGGGTCAACATTTCTTCCAGCTCCCACAAGATTACAATTTTCAGAATTTGCGGCTCCAATTTAAGGTCAACTTGTCGAGCAGGTGATAATTGGAAAATTATTTTGAATATTTCTCAATTTTGCAAGGGGATTCTCAGGAAGGAAACTTTTAAACTTGTTGGTGGAGAGTGGAAATCCAACCTTGTTCTAGTTGAAGCATTTAAGTCAAATGTAATGTGCAATGGAGTTCTTGGCTACTCCAATGACCAAATCCTCTTCATGCATTATAGGGGACAGGAAAGGAAAGAGACAATGATGAATTAAAACAATTCAAACAAAACACTAAAAGAAGTGGTAATAGGCCAACAAAATTGACGAATTCCTAGGTCTTCAATTGGATCTTTTTGGAGAACATACAGTCAATGTTTTCATTCATGTGCCACAGTCATTTCTCTTTTATGTTGGGCCTCCTAATGCCCATATCCTTTGTTGTGTTGGGAGGTGTAAGGTCAGTGCCAAGAAATTTTTAAAAAGGATTTTAGAAAACATCAATTGGACCTTGAAAATGGAATATGTACGAGATTGTGGATTTGAAGACTTTCAGACACTATGAAGACTAGTTAAAAATAAATAATACAATAATACAATCACTATCAACTCTGGTTCAAGTTCGAAGGAATGCAAAGTTCTTTAAATGTTGAAGTTTTGGATGCCCATGGAACTTCTAAAAGAAGAGGTGGATACACTTCGAAATGCTACCAACAATGAGAACCACAATGGATCAGCGAAGTTCAATGGAAGGAGTGAAGGCCTACCCAAGGAGGAGGAAACAATACAACAATCTCAAGAAAACATGGAAATAATTAGAATTTATGAGATTTATAAGCAATATAGATAGGTCCCAAAGGAGGATAAAAAGTAAACACAAACATAACATCACAAAAATGATATCAATGGATCCTTGTGCAAACAAGGTTGTTATCAATTTGTCTTAGCAAAACACCTCAATTTTCCAATCAGTATCTTCAATTTTAAACAACAATAGATGATTACTCTTGCTTTTAAATAATAATTATAAAAAAGGGATTGCACTATTCCACTGTGATATGGAGAAAGGGAGCAAGAACTCTATGCTTGGTGTTTTGATGCCAACCTTAGATCTTTGAGATGGAATGTAGATGTCTGACTATGAGTATGATACTCTCCCTGCATTTCTACACACTGAAATTAGACATTTTATCATTAACAATATATGTAATAAGTTCAAATTTACAAGATTGCACTATTGTAACTTATAGATTTCACCAAGATGTCAGACTTCATCCTATGGAAGACATTCCAAGATTGAGGCTACAGGTTACTGGTCTGATAATGGAGATGGAAAGAAAATCCAAGAGACCATCAGCCAAGAAGATTATCAAGGAAAAACAGTGATAAAGAAAATAATAAGAGTTACTTGATTCTTAACAATCCTAAGGGGTTAGCACTGTTTCACATTCACTACCTTCAACATTTAGAAAAACCACACAATAATTAATAAAAACAAGCATTCTGATATCAGTTTTTCTGTTTTATTTCAAATTCAAAGTCACAGAATTCAACAAATTCAGTGCAAGAAGACATGGATTCAAGTGGAAAATAAAAACTAAAACACAAAAGCCAACTTGTAAGGAATAATGGTCATCCAGTTTGTTGCACATGATTAAACTTGAAACTAGGGGATGTGAAGGAAGATAATACAACAAAGACCATTAATGATATTACTGCTATAGCCCACTGGTATGGAAATGATGATTAATCATAAAAAAACAAAATGTACATCTTAAGATAGGAAAAATGTAAATGCATTGAAATATTGTCCAATCCATTAATTTTGGACTCTGCAAAGAAAAGAGTACTCTACCATTTGGTTCTAGATCAAAAAATACATGGATTCAAATGTCCAATAAAAACTAAAACAAAAAATCCAACTTGTAAGGAATAATGGACGTCCAGTTTGTTGCACGGGATCAAACTTGAAACTAAAGGATACGAAGGAACATGATAACACAAAGGCCATTAGTGATGTTACCGATATAGCCCACTGTTATGGAAATAATGACCAATTGTAAAAGAACAAAATGTACATATCTTAAGATAGGAAAAATGTAAATGCATTGAAATACTTCCCAATCCATTTATTTCTAATTCTTACTCTGCAAATAAACCTTTTGGTTCTAGATAATAATAATAAAAAGCACACCTTCTGGTTCTAGATAAAAAAAGCGTTCCTTTTGGTCATTCACACCAAAAATAAAAATCCATGTAATAGCTATTGAATTTTGAAGATTAAAATACAAAAACATAATTCTCAATAAGATGGACAACAATAAACTCAACCCAGGTAGTATGAGTAAATTTCATTTCATTTTGATGCTTTCAACAATAGAAAGGCACAATAAAACAAATATAGAGGAACCCCACACACAATCACAACCACACATAGAAACTAAACACAGATTCACAACTATACACAAGAGAAAGAGCTTCCATTGCACACAACAAAATTCCCTGCAACTGCAAATGATAGAGGAGGATGTGAACAAATTAAAGAGCTTCAACTATATGTATATATATATGTATATATATATGTATATATATATGTATATATATATATATATATATGTATAT
>LPNX010423876.1:431376-459875 GCA_001517045.1 Pseudotsuga menziesii
CTTGCACCCTTCTGCTTGTCCTTAATGGAAAAATACAAGAAGAAAAGACTCAAGTAAGATAAAATGATAAAATCCAAGAAGCAACTGATGACTCAGAGGAAATGTTGAAAATGATAAAATATACATCTAATCAAATGCATTATGAGAAATTTTCCAAGAAACGTGATATTAAGAGGGAAGTACATAGGCAGGAAAAGTGGCAAAAGACACATGGGATAGGTGAGAATAAGAAAAATCCTGCTACATTCTTGATATCGTCTGATAAGAAAGACATGAAGATGCTCAATTCAGTTCAGGTTGGGATTAAAAAGCACAGATCATTATCAACATCTAAATACAACAATTTGAGTTCCATTCTAAATATAAAGAAGCCTACAAGCCATTTTGAGGACCATTTGAGGTCCGATGTTGCTGGTGCAATGCCTACAAGCCATTTTGAGAACCATTGGAGGTCTGATGTTTCTAGTGCAGTATCTTTAATAAATGAGCCATTTTTGAAGACACCAAAGAGATATTTTAAAAGTTCATTAGAGAGTGAAATAAATCTTCATAATGATGGAGACAATATTTTGATGTTTTCTTCTTATCTTGAAGAAATTAGGATACAATCACCAAATATAGGCATTATTTCAAAGAAGACCATGAGTGAAAAACAGCTTGGTCAGAAAAGACAAAGCATGGAAAAATAAAGTAAAGGTTCCCGATTAGTGCCCAAAAGTGAGTTCCCAGATCGTAGAAAAATAGTGACTGATAACATTGTCAACAATTTTGAATCTTTTAAACAAGGAAACACTGAAGAGAGCATTCATGTTTCAAACTATAAAGAAAATTTGAAGGGTGAAAAATATTTTGAAAATATTCATGAAAATTATGTTCCCAATGTGAAAGATCATGTGCTTTCTACATTTGCGACTAAATACAATGAATTTAGGGTAGTTCCAAACACTTCTTTGCATCATAATTCCATTCTAATGAAGAAAAGAAAGCTCTTGAAGAAACATAATTCAGGGTTATCAACTCTACCAGAGAGATCACATAATCAAATAAAGATAAATGTTTGCACGAAAGAAGAAAATGTTCATGAAGTATAATCTTGAGTATATCATCGAAAGAAAAGGACAACAATCAAGGTAAGGAAACTTAACTTTGATGAACATTTGCATTTGTAAAAAGGGCAAGAATTGAAGCTGAAGATGAAACCAAGAAAATTGTAGAAGGATCGAATAAAGGAGGAGTAGCAAGTGCCAATGACAATAATGGATAAAATATGGCATTGGATAATGCTTGTGTGGTAAATGAATTCCATTTGGGAACTAATAATATATTAAATTCTAATAGTATTAAAACTGAAGGTGATTTCCACATGGGCATATGTCTTCAATTTTTATGTAAATTCCTATGTGTTTTCCACCAAAGGCTGATAAATATTGTTTGTGAAGTAGCCTACCGAGTGATGAAGTTGCCCTGCCTCCCTCTAAACGATGTCACTGGGATCAAGAAGCTATGTCTGCATGTGTTGCAGAGGTTGTAACTACTTTAGTGGATCCAGTGGAAACTCGTGTGACTGGATAGGATTATCCATACAAGATTTCTGCAAATGAAAAATCTTATACTAAATGCTTTGATAATGACAAGAATTCAGTTAATGGAAATGAGGAATGTGTCAAAGTAGACACATTGATCCAAAAATAAGCAACAAAAGCAGGAGGTAGTAAGAAACCCATGGTGTCTTCATATTCATATCAATCCTTTATAAGGTTTTCTTCAAAACCTGTTAAATGGGTAGAGGAGAAGCAGATGGATCCATGGTTTGAATATTCAATGTCCTCTAAGCATATGGATAAATAGAATATTGGAGATAAGGATGAGAGGAGTGCACATGCTAAAATGTCTATTGAATCTTTGGATGATCCAAAAATGGAAGAACAAAACCTACAGAGCGTGACTGCACCAATGCTTCCTTCTCCAAAGAAGCAAGATGTTTCAAATTTAGCTTCAAGGAAAGTCAATTCAATTAGCACACCTCCTATCAAAGCTTATGTTTCACAAAATGGTGAGGCTGCACAATATGAATACAAGTCAAAGGGGATCGGTGTGAATAAATCTTGTGCAACCCTAGCAAAGAAAAATAAAATAGGCCTTAAGAAATATCATGGGAAGTCTGGCTTAGAGAATTTTAACCAAGGGAAATTGGCTAAGCAATTGTCTGTTCGCAAGCATGAGCAAGTTTCCCCTATAAAATATGACACTGAACCTTCATCAGAAAAGGTGACAGGTTCATCAAAATTTAAGGTGAAGATAAATGGTACTGCAACAATGAAATTGGATGGTGTGTCACTATCTATAGAGTTGCATTTAAAAAAAGCAAACAAGTTTAGACCAGTTTAAGTCTTATATTAATTCAATTGTGTTTCAAATTACAGTTTTTTGCCTTTTGTTGGATGATACATCAAGGCATAATTTCATTAAAGTGTACAAAAATATATATGCTAATCACATGTAACTACTAACTTTCAAAATACAACAGGGATGAAAAGGAACCTACAACCAACCATCACCAAAACTTAAAATCACTTTCTATAATGATGGCTACCTTTAGACCTCTCTTTTCTCTATGTCTTATCAAGTGTAGCCTAAGCCTCATCCCAGGCATGCCTTCTTTCTGGAGGCATCTAGTCTGAGCTACCTGGGATTTGAATTTTAGGGGAATAACTTCCAAGGCTTGGGATGAATATTGTAATGAAGTGTGAGGAGAATATTGTCCATAAGGGCTCCAACCATGCTCATTGTGTCTTGAGTTTGTAGTTGTAGCATGCATAACTCTTGAAGAAATTAATAATAAATGGGAAATTAATAATAAGCATCCGGATATCATCAAAATAGGATATTGATATACCACGATGTGCCCCAAAGGTATCAAATTAGGATATTGATATACCTCGATATGCCCCAAAGATGTAAGTGGATTAGTGAAGCAGAACAATGTTTCTATTCCGATCAAGGTTCAAGTCTGGTTAGGCCTTAATTCAAATGAATAACAGAATAGGCAGGTTAAAAAAAATAAGGCATTGATATAAAAACAAAACTAAATAAGGTATTGATATGAAACAAAACTATGAGATATGTAAAGAACAAAGGATTAATCAGTAAACACTCTCAAACAACATCAACTTAATGGAAACTACCAGGACACAGATTATAAACACAGGTCAAAGAAAGATAACCGTAATACTGAAATCCAGGTTGTTCAAGAAGGGCACATACAACTGGCACTCCAAAATGGCTTCAAAGGGGAATTTTTCCTACAACCAAGTACACTTGAAGTTTACAGGTGTAAATCTTGTTTTCATCCCCCCACACCCCTCTAAGCTTTCTCATTACCTCTCCAAGAAGAAGCTCAATGCGGTTCTCTCTCGTAGTATCCATCACAGAAGACAGGGACAATTCTGTGACCAACTTAACGCACATTGTAATGGATCTATAGGGGATGTTAAGCCAAGATCGATCCCCCTTTATAGCTTCCTTTCTTGGTTCCCTTCCTTCCATGGCTATTAGAGTTGACTAATGGATTTCTCTCTCCATTTTGGAGAGCATGAAATGCATTGAATCCTGATCTGATCAAAGTGGATTCTAGAATCGAAACCTTCCTCAATCAATTTCCTCTTCATCTTTATTTCCCCATGCCTTCTTCCTTTGTTGTTATTATCTCTCAAAAAGGGGAGAAGAATCATAGAATCTAAATAATTTATCCCACGGCAATTGTATCTCCATCTCCATTACCATGGGATTACCCTCACCATTTTCTATCATCGAATCTAAGGGGAAGGGAAGAGTAATGTATCCCTTTAAAAAATGCTAAAGTTTCAGGGGCCGGTAAGGCATGCTCGATTCCAGTATGTCCTTACACAGTGCATCCACAGTAGGACCGATGTGTACCCACGAAAACAAAGACTAATGCGTGCCCATGAAAACCAGGACTAATGCATGCCTATGCTCCCTCCACGAAAACCATTTGAATATGGTAAGGATTTGCAATAAAAAATCCCCCAACGTATTGAGGTATTTATATAATAAATAATAAAATCCCTTATACCCTTATTATATGCTCAATATATTGTTTTGAATTTTTTTTATTTTTTAACCCCCAATATGAAGGAACTTGTTATAATATTGATTTGTCAGCGATGCCCCTGTGTGTCCAAGACACCCTATAGGATGAGTACACCAAAGTTGCTAGAGCTGAAGATGTAACTGGAAGAGTTGTTGCAAAATAAATATATCAGGCGTAGTGTGTCCCCTTGGGGAGCACCAGTTCTATTTTTTAAAAAGAAGGATGGGACACTCAAGTTATATATTGATTACAGATAGTTGAACAAGGTTATTGTGAAAAATAAATACCCTTTACCTCGAATTGATGACCTTTTTTATCAAATGAGAGGAGAAAAGGTATTATCAAAGATAGACTTGTGGTCTGGTTACCATCAGGTAATAATCAAGGATGAATATATTCATAAGACAACCTTCAGAACAAGGTATGGACACTATGAGTTTGTAGTGGTACCATTTGGCCTCACAAATGTACCAGCTGCATTTATGTGTCTCATGAATAGTGTTTTTAGCAAGTATTTGGACAATTTTGTTCTTGTCTTCCTAGATGACATGCTTATTTATTCCAAGAATGAAGAAGAGCATGAAGAACATCTGAGAATGGTATTGAAATCGCTAAGGGAGCATAAGATGTAGGAAAAGTTGAGCAAATGTGACTTTTATAAAGATAAAATTCATTATTTGGGTCAAACATTATCTCATAGGAGGGAATATTGGTGGACCCTAAAAATATTGAGGCCATTATGAATTGGCCAACTCCAAGAAATGTGATAGATGTGAGATCTTTTATGGGACTTGCAAGATACTACAGGAGGTTCATTGAAGGATTCTCCAAGGTTGCACATTCAATCACTTCTTTGCAAAAGAAGGGGATAAAGTTTGAATGGACACCAAGATGTGAAGAAAGCTTCCAACAGTTGAAGAATATTCTTACAAGTGCACCAATTATAAAGATTGAAGACCCAGAAAAAGACTTTGTGGTGTGTACTGATGCATGCAATCAAGGACTTGGAGGATTTCTTATGAAAGAAAACCACGTGGTGTGCTATGAGTCAAGAAAGTTGAAGGAACATAAGATGAACTATGATACTCATGATTTAGAACTTGCAGCCATAGTACATGATCTCAATATGTGGAGGCATTACTTAATGGGAAGAAAATTTTAGCTAAGGACATACCACTATGGTCTGAAATACTTGTTTGATCAACCAACTCTAAATGCTAGGAAATCTAGATCGATGGATTTTTTGTGTGAATTTGATTTGAAATCAAACACATAAAAGGAAAAGAAAATAAAGTGGCCGATGCACTCAATAGGAAGGTGCATGAAATGCATGTGGAATCTCTTAGTACTTTTCAATCAGATTTGAAACAAAATATTATTAATCATACTGTTGAGGATGAAATGTATGTGCAGATAAAGGCCAAGTTGCAGCGACAAAGACTTGAAAGGAAGTATGAGGAATATAAATTGGAAGAAGATTAACTTCTTACTGATAAGAATAGAATTTATATTCCAAATGTAGCAATATTGAGGAGAATTGTTAGGGATGAGATCCATCAAGCTCCATATTCTGGTCACCCAGGATATCAGAAGAGAATTTATACAGCCAAAAGGCAATATTTTTGGCCAGGAATGAAAAAAAGACATTGCTGAGTATATTTCTCAATGCATGAAATGTCAGCAGGTGAAGGTTGAGCATCAACACCCAGCAGGTTTATTGCAACTTTTGTCAGTCCCAGAATGGAAATGGGAAGTTATTTCCATGGATTTTATTACACGATTGTCAATGATTGTGAGACAACATGATTCCATCATGGTTGTGGTGGAAAAGTTGACAAAGGCATCACATTTTATACCAGTCAAGTCCACATATAAGGCTGATTCCATTGCAAGAATATTCATGAAATATATTTTCAAATTGCATGGATTTCCTAAGGCAGTAATATCTGACAGGGATACCAAGTTCACTTCCAATTTTTGGAAAATTTTGTTTGCATATTTGGGTACAAAGCTAAACTTTAGCACCACCTATCATCCTCAAACTGATGGGAAAACAAAGAGAGTGTATCAAGTGCTTCAAGACATGATTCGCATGTATGTAATGGAAAAACCATCCAAGTGGGAGGATTATTTACACTTGGTAGAGTTTTCCTATAATAATGGACAACAAGCATCATTGGGAATGAGTCCATATGAATATTTCTATGGAAGAAGGTGGAGGACACCAGTGACTTAGGATAATCCAGTAAACAAGATTGTGATTGGTCAAGAATTGCTCAAGGAGATGGAGCAAGAGGTTGCAAAGATCAAGAAAAACCTAAAAGCAACCCAAGATAGACAAAAGTGCTATGAAGATAAGCATAGAGTGCATAAAGAGTTTAGTATTGGGGATCTTGTTTACCTTAGAGTGAGGCTAAGGAAGAGTTCCTTGAAGCTTGGAAGTTGTGCCAAGATGTCACCTAGATATTGTGGTACTTTTGAAGTGCTTGAAAGAATAGGTCCAGTTGCATATGGACTTGCATTGCCTGCTAGCACTATAGCTCATAATTTTTTTCGTGTTTCTTTACTTAAGAAATATGTACATGATCCTAACCATGTGATTAATTAGGATCTGATTTAGGTGGAACCCTGTTGGTAGGGGTTTTGGGAAAGTAAGTTGCGTAGCCTCACAGTAGCTGCACAAGCTCATGCCACACCGCGCAAGGCCAAATCAGTGTGATGGGAAGAAGAATAACCATTTTTTAATATTTAATGTATTAATTGACCACGTTTTGTGGACATAGGTCATTAGTGGTTAGAATTTAGTTAAAAGTGGAACTTTGATGTAAAGGTGCAAGCCTATATATAGAGCTAGTTTTGCAATTGGATGGAAGACATAGACAATCATGATATCAATGATGATATTTATTGCGATCTATCTATGGTCTTGATGAGTCTTCTGTTCTGAACAACCTACGATTTGTCGGTGTCAGATACAGAATTTTGGGATGTAAGCGGTCTCCTGCTATGGAGAAGAATTATTTGTTTTGGATCTGTTGCATAGAAATAATATGACATGATGGTTGTTGCATAAATATTATCTTCTATTTTCTTGTTTTCTCTGTTGCGATGTCAATGGGAAGTGTATTGAATATGTTTATGATTTACTGATGTTGCTGCAGTAAAATGATGATGCGATCTATTCCAATTCTGTCACAACGATGATGAAGCTTATTAATGTTGTTGTTGTTGCAATAACACTACTACGATAAATGAATGATGTGATCTCTTAGATCCATAGTTGTGAAGATGAATTGTTATAACTGTGTTAGTTCTGTAGAGTGACTTAGAGTAATATGATAGTTATCTGGTTGAAGCCACGGATACCATATATTCCCTTCTTACTGCCGAAAACTTGGTTCCGACAAATCTCCCTTGAACGCTTCGAGTGAGACTTCATCCGCTCTACGAATGTTGTTGGGCAGGGTATAACCTATATGGGTCGGTGCTCAAGGAGATCTTGCTAGTTGGGCATTGACAGAGTGAGAACCCCTGCTGACGAGGATTTGTTGGTGGGTTTTTTCCAACAAATGGTTCTATTTCCAGGATCGACTTGTGATTGAAAGGAGGATATGTTTTGGCATCCGACCTGACCAGAGATCAAGGAGTGGTTTGGTCTAAAACTGCGAGAATTTGCTGAAACATAAAATCAAAATCCGAAGCTGTCGATGGGAAATTGGTAGGACAGATATATTCATGATGGTCCTCACGAATGGTTCTTCTATGAGTTTCCTGTCATCTTGTATGAGTGGTTGGTGAAGTTTGCTTCTAAGAGGAAAAACTTCCAAGGAGGAGAGCTGATGTCTTGGACTCCGGAGCTGATCCAAGAATTGAAAGAAACAGACAATAGGGCATTGTGTGCTGTTGAGATGTGGTTGGATAGTATACTTGAGGGCTACATTACCGAGTTTGCAGTTGATACCAATAAGTCATTTAGCGAAGCAGAAAGAGATTTTTTCAATGTACCATGAGGTAGTTTTTTCTGTCTCTGCAGCTATTTATTAAATAGCTTATCTATGAAAAAGGTATTCTAAATATGGACCAAGAGTAATTGAAATCTGGTGTGTGGAGGCTGTAGACACCACGATGAAAGGGGGGAGACGCATGGAAAGGTAAGGGGTAGATGGGCATGAGTTCTGGTGAGATTGGGAAGGTTGTCGAGGAAACAAGTGGTTATACAAGAGGAGGAACAAGGTTTTGAGAGAAGAGGCAGAGGATAGGAGAAGGTCCTACTGTGATCAAAGTGAGAAACTGCAAAGAAAAACCACACGGGACAAGGAAACCTTTAGGTGACGACAAGGACAACCAGGCCCAGGCTACACTCGGGATAACGACAGGCTCAAAGCCTAGCAATAACGTGTCTACACCTCTGTACACTACTCCACCAACAGGAATAAACGTGCATTCTACATCAACATGCCTGATGTGTTAGCAACAGTATAGCCGTAGAGTACCAGCCGAAGGAAGAAGGCCCAGAATGGTGGGAGACAAAATGAAGCTACCAATATTTCATGGAAACGGCACCGATGACCCAGAGCAATATTGGATATTGTGTGAGGTGATCTGGACTGCCCGACAGACTGTGGATGATGATGTCAAGAAAAGCCAGCTGGCAAACACCCTTAGGGGTCGTGCGCTAGATTGGTACATGCGAATCATGCTGGTTCCTCAGGGAGGTATGGAGAAAACATTGGATGAGATCTGTAAGGGGTTATTTGAAGAATTCAAGAAGCCAAAGTCTGAGACTCAATACATTATCGAGTTGAAAGAAATCAAGCACTTCCCCAATGAAACAATTTGGGACTTTGATCAATGGTTTAAGATGTTGATGGCTCGAGTCAGCATCCAGATGAGCAATGTTCAGCACAAGGATTGGTTCATCACCGCGCTTGTCTCACATATCAGATATTTGCTAATGCAGCAAAATATTGCGACGCAGAGCGAGGATTTGGAAATCACAATGAAATTAGAATCATCGCCAATAGGAGAAATTGTGGTCGGGATGAACCAGATTTGTTAACCTAAAAAATACCTCAGTAAGCTCTACATAACCTAAACCACCCAAATACATCTACGTACGACCCTCATTTGATCCCCACACCCTCAAAAAGTCTCAAAAATATGAAAAAGGGATTTAAAACCCCTAAAAAGAGCCAAAATAGCTCTCATAGGGGCTAAAACCTCCCAAAAGGGACTAAAACCCCTCAAAAGAGCTTAAAACCCCCAAAGGAGCTAATTCTTGGGTGAAAAGGGCTAAAAGACCAAAAAAGGGGCTAACGCCCTAAATAGGGGCTTAAAACCCTAAAAATCTCAAGAAAAAGTATAAATAGAGGGGTGGGGGTCACTCTCAAGACACTTCTGATCTCCCTATCGTTATGTTTCCCATGTGAGTGCCTTGAAACCCTTTGCCTCTCGAGTCATTCACCCTCCCTCTCCTCCATTCCTCCATTGAGCCAAGGCTAACATTCCATTTGAGAGGTGCTCCCAAAAGCTAGGGCATGGTGGCCCATTTCCACCCAGAGAAGGTATAATCTTTGTTTTCTGTCATTTTTCTTATAGTTTTTATAACATATTTTTGCTTGTAGTTGTATTACTCATGCTTTTTTGCAGGTTTCCTTCGATTTCCTGCAGCTCTTTTGTTTGCTAACAGTTTTATGCAAGGTTTTGGAGCTTGGCCCTAACCTGGTTTTCTTTCTTTTTCATTTCATCCTCATAGGAACCATACCCTTTCATCCTATATATGGAAGGGAGTTGTTCTTCCTGTAGCAAGGGCGAAAGCCCTACTACAAAACTAGCGACCATACCAGGTCGATCCCACAGGATCCTTGGATTTTCTTTTCAAGTTTCTATTTTCATTTTTGTTTTATTAACCTAGGTCAAATTTCTGTTAAATCTAGTTTAGATCTTTGTTTTTTTGCATTTTAGTTCACAGTCGAGCCTCCTTAAGGAAAAACTGAACCCGTTCGGCCATAGTACAAGTTACTGTCGGTTGACCTCGCTCATGTTTTAATTTTTCCTAGTTTTTGGGCTAGATCGCTCATATCAAGCCGAAAAGAGTGACCCAATCACCTATTTAGGCCTGAAAAGCACACCCTACAAAAAATAAAAAATAATTTTTATTTTTTTTTGGGCCAAGTCGCACTTATCAAGCTGAAAGGGGCGACCAGGTCACTCATTTAGGCCCGAAAGCTGCGACTTCCCTCTCAGGAAGCAGATCGCTCCTATTTTCAGTTTCTGAGCGACCCCCTCACCTGATTTTGGGAAAATTTGGCGACCCCCTTGCCACATTTCTCCCAAAAAGGGAAATCTATCTCTCAGATTCAGTTTTTTAAGATGTCTGGACTGTCAGTGTGGCTCAGCCACCTCTATCCAACAATCTATTTTCATTTTCATACAATCTGTGTAAATCAATGATAAATTTAACTCGTTAATGGTATAATGAATATGTTTAAGGCTTAAATAAAATTACTATAGGTTAAATTTCAGTTCTTAATTGGAAATTAACACCTTTCCTAGCCCTTCCTCCTCTACCCAGTCATCACTCTTCGGGGTATCTTGGGATAATACGAAGGGTAAATCTTGTATAGTAATAGGAACTTCACTTATGATTTTTTGAGACCACTAAAAATGGGTGACTTGGAAGGTAGAGGGGGTGGTAGGCCCAGGGGGACTCACGGTGTTCGCGTCCTCCCTATTGACCGACCTTGCACTCAGAGAGTGACCTGAGGATCTATGGATGGGATTAGTCCCATTTTGTTGAGATCCCAACACTCTTTCTTGGTCAAAGAGGAATACATGTGTAAGGCAGTCACCTAGTAAGTCTACCAAAGTTCAGATTCATGTATAGCATGTTTTAAATTTTATGTTCACAATTTACCGGTTTCATAAAACAACTTACCCATGTTATAAGTTCTGGAATAAACTGAAAAATCTAAACCATACAAGAAGCCACCAAGTGAGTAACATAAATAAAATGGACATGCACAAAACCATACCAAATAAGATAACCAAACTTAGTTCATGACACTGAGCCAGCCATTAAAATTGATTAATTTACGCTAATTCAAACACTTGTAGTCTTTGAGGACATAAGCCCTTGACTGCCTTAACCATGGGAAGTACTTGGGCTCATCCCAAAAACTCATTGTGAGGAGTACCAAAAGAACCCCAAAGTAGCTGACCGCTGAGAGGAAGTGCCAAGCAAAATGGGCAACGACCCCTATCGATTGACTAGTACTCCCATGAGAAAAAATCTAAGCATTGTCTCCTGGTAGTCTTGGTAGCCAAGTGACCACCTGAAATCCAATAGGAATCCACTAAAACTGGGGTCCAAAACATCACTACCAGATCTCACCACTTAATCTACCAATCAGACAAAATTGATCCCCCACGCTCTTCCTCAAGCCTAAGAGGCGATCCACCACAGTTCGAGTCGATGAACCAACACCGTCGAGACCATTCTTGATGACCCTATACATCATCAAAAGGACACACAGCCTCTGATTCAGACTAAGAATCATATCAATCTAAGCTAGATATACACACTGCACCATCTAGTCCCATGGCTGGTGCAAACCTGGATCCATTTTTTGGCTTGGTGATTGGCAGTAAACCCATGTCCATACCCCACACCACCACCATCACCCCTACTGGAGGTCCTAGCACTATCATGCATACTATCATAACTTAGCTACCTCCACCCATACTTACCACTCACACTGTCCCACTTGGAATGCCTGGGGACAGTGGCCCTTCCACCTACACTGTCCCTCCTACCATACTTGGGGGCAACAGATCGTTCACAACTATGCCACAAGTACCCCCAGTCATGTAGGTACATCATGTTCCTACAAACCCCACCACCATTGTTGGTCCATCACACATCAAACTTGGGTCAAACCTCCCCTTCATGGCATGCCTCGACCTGCTTGACTTGGCCAGGTTAACCAATGACCCCATCTATCATCAAAACTTCCGGCCTCCCATGCTAACCAAACTTCCCTTAGACATCCCCAAGTTTGAAGGGAAGGTAGGGGAATTCCCCCAAAACCATATCATGACATTTCACCTATGGTGCTCATCAAACAGCATCATAGATGATTCGATCAGACTCAGATTATTCCAACGCACCCTCACAAGTGCCATGGCCAAGTGGTACATTGAGCTACCACAATCCAAGTATCCATATTTCAACTCCTTGGCCTTTATGTTCCTGCAATATTTCCAACTCCCTATCAGATATGATGAAGGATTGGAAATCTTGCTATCTTGCTGCCAAAACATTGCAACCCACATCACCAACCACATCCATGAGTGGAGGCGACGTCACAACCTGTGCAAGATCAAGCTTGATGATAGGATCTTCCTGGACTGATTCTTGAAAACCTTGCTGCCACCTATAGCCAAGGACGTCTCCTCTGAACATCCCCAAATAGAGGAAGAGGCCATCTTGAAGTCCCAATAGTTTGACCTCATTTACTCACAGTCTAGATACCTCTACACCATCATTCCAGATGATTCCCATGCAGGTGCCTCTTACTGGGATGCATCGAGGGAATCCCATGCTATAGATGGCATTATAGGCTTTGTCTCCCATCACTCACAACACCATGCGGCACCGCCTATAATTATACCACACCCAAGCAACACCCCTAGTGTTTCCCACCCAAATAAAACTCCCCACTACTCAAGGATGATGTCTCATTCTGGAGCCACAACCTCCTACGCACAACCCGCGCCACAACAACATGCCTATGCACCAACTTGGATGGCACAACAGTATTTAGGACAAATGCATGGATTTATAGCCCCCCGATCTCCCCTAGACTACTATGTACCACCTTTGTAAGCCACCCCATCCCTCACCTCAGCTCCATCAGCACCCACGGGACAAGTTTTTTCTCAGCAAAATCATCCCAACCAACCAGCCCCAAATAACCAACAAGGGCAAGGTAGAAATAACTAAGCTAGGAACCAGGGAAACAACCAACCACAAAAAGGAAACCAACAACCAAACCCACCTAGACACAATGCTCTGTTATGGATAAATCAGCTGTGCAAACTATGTGACGTCTACGGGAATTATACGCATGAGTGCCCCTTCATGGGCCACACCAAGTAGGGTCTTCAGAAAGAAGCTCAACACGACATGAATATGGATGCCCCAGATCAACCCAACCCAGCACTACCAGGTCCCCCACCCATGGTGCTCCAGAACCCATTACCACTCCACGGGTTGGTAGCAATTGCACCCATGCCCCCACCTTCCCCCGCAACCCCTGTTGTGGCCCTACCTACAGGGACCAAGGCTCATCACCTGCTATCCATGACAACTAACAAGGTAAACTTGTAGACTAGGAAGAACCAATATGGGTCCACTACTAAAACCGCTGACCCATCAATGGCATCCACATCCAAGGCCACAAACATACCTCTTCACTTACCCCCTTTTCCCCCATGCCCCCCCATACAGCAGGTGGCCAACAATGCCACGGCCAGAGCTACTATGAGCTATAGCATCATGGATGACTTGGCCCAAACACCTATTTCCATGTCTTCTCTCGAGGTTCTTAAAACATGCCCAATGCAAAGGAAATATCTACTAGCTACCCTTAGTGTCATAGACCCCTCCGACTCCAAATTGATCACTTTTGATTTGGACAAAGGAGAACCCAGAATGCCATCCACCATCACCTTCCAAATTCAGGTCTCAATCTAGAATTTGGTGGTCCATTGATGCATCATCGACAAAGGGGAATCCACCTCTGTGAAGTCAACATCTGTCTGGTAGAAACTCGGGCCTCTACCCTTCAATCGTATACCACTACACTTCGCGCCTATGATGGCCACCCCACCAGAGCCCAAGGCATCCTTCCGCACATCCCCATTACTTTAGCAGGGAAGATAGTCCTAATTAACATAGAGGTAGTCAACACACATTTGGACTATAACTTTCTCGTGGGATGAATCTACATGTACACCATGAGAGCCATGGAATCCACCATGTTCCGCCTTATGATGTTCCCTCATGACAGGAAAATTATGACCATGGATCAACTAACTTACCATGATCCATAGGGGCCAATGGCACCATCCAATGTTATCCCTACTGTCGACACTACTTTTGATAGCATGGCCATCCCACCATTATTGAATGTAGGTCCTGGTTTGTTCACCGACACCTCTATGACGGATCCCTTCCCCTTCATGTCACCTTCACTAACATCAAGTGATATTGCGGATTTGTGCATGCTATCATCTAGCACTGGTACACCCAAACCCCAACTACAGCCACATCACCAAACCCAGATGCACCTCCATCCGTATCCACAACCCCAGTCATAGCCGCAACATCAACCTCAGTTACTAGGGAAACAGTGGGGTTCATTCCCACTCAACACGATCCTTTTCCTTTTCCTTTTCCTTTTCCTACCATCTGCGATCATGAGTAAGTCTGTCTTAGCAACCTGCAATTTACAGGATTTCACACTAGGAATTCCTGTGTGGTACCTTGAACCACCTACCCTACCTCCAAGGCCCCAAGATGTGTTGACTCCTGTCCAGCCAATTGAGATGGTGTTGTAACTACCCCTGGGTCCATCAAAGACTCCTCCCATCTCCAGGCCTGCCCCTCTTCCTCCAACAGAGACTGGGGGAAAGGCCACCAAAACCATAACCAATACCATTTACATGATCACTAGAACCAGTCACCCTTCTGTCTCATCAGCTGTGGAAGATCAACCTTATCTACCCCAACACCACTTACGCGATGATGGAGATATTTGTAAGACTGCCTTTGGTTTTAACCCATTCCCTTTAAACCATAGTGTGGAATCAGTTCTTCCCATAAAAGACCAGATTCTGTCACCCCGCCTTACCAATGATCTTCGTCTCGGCAAGGGGGCATACCTCTTCGCTGACTCAGATGGTCACCTCTTGAAGAATCCTCACAACATGCTCCACCTCAAGTGATTCTATGCCTTATACAACCACTATGAGTCACTTATAGCGTAGTTTGTTTTTTCTTTTTTGCTTTCCAGTGTTTTTACCACAAATCAGAGAACCCCACTAGGGATAGCACCATTAGCTGCTAGTTAAGTTACCTGGAATCTGTTCGAGACACCTCTCACATCTCCAGTTTCAAAATTCTTCCATATTTTAATGAGACCATCTTCTCATGTTTAATAAGTAATTTTCGGGGCCACTTCCCAAGAGTTACCATGGTTCACATACCACATTGTGATACAAGTGCCTCCGGACCTGTACTCGCATCACACCTGCCTACCGCAACCCATGTGGGAATCTGGACCATCTCCCCGGAAGGCACATCATTTTATCATTTCATCATATAACTGTCTAATCCGTCCACTGCACCTTACATGGGTTTCCGGGCCACCACCTGGAGGGCATATCATTTCTTTTGCATGCATCTGGCACATAACTGTCTCCGAACTTGTACTCACATCACATGTAGTCAAGTTCATCCACCACAACTCACACACAACTCTCCTGACCTCTGTTCGGGAGCCACCTCGATTTGTGTGCCTCTGCCACACCGACTCACGTGCCTCTACCACGATCTATCCCGTGCATGTATTGGTATGTTCTAGAGCCACCTTCTCCGTCCATACTGCACAGATGACCTTTGGAAAACTGTCCATTGTCCTGACATGGGGGCACCTTCAATTCCCCCTCGATCGGTTGACCATACCATATTTTCCATTAAGCTCTTTTCTGATTGCTAAAAGAATGAAAATATTTCCGAGCACGGCTGCTTCGTTTCCCGCTCATTAAAGTATATGAAAGGGCGTCTACATCATCTTGTTTATCTCCTTTTGCAAACTATGTAGACCATCAAATGAAAAGGACCACCTTGGCACATTCAACCCAAGACCATTCCCCTCTGCATCCTTTTATGCTTTCTCGAGCAGAGCGGCTTGTTGTAATCTCACAGATCACATAAGGTTACCAATAATACATACTAAAACATAACTATAAATAAGAGACAAGAGACAAGAACAGATAGGAAAACAGATTATATTAATGTAATGAGTTCATACAAGGCAGAGAACTGAACTAAGTTCTTGCTTGGCTCAACATCCTAATATATACAAGTTACAAACAGTTACAAAATAACTACCTGTCGGTTCGATGAACCGACACAACTGTTAGTTAGTCGACTAATCTTTCTAGTTAGTCGGTTGACCGACTTAGTCGGCTGATCGACTAAGTCGGCCCATCGACTTAGTCGGTTCATCGACTAAGTCGGTCTTCATTCAATTCGACTTCGTTGGCATGCTCCTTCTACATCTCCCCCACGAACAAAACCTTTCTTTGTCCCGAAGAAACAGGGAGGTACACAAAAAAATGAACTCTTGTCGAACCATTCAAACTTCCTATTGCTGTGGACTGTGCAGACGGATGGTCGGTCTCCTCTGGACACAGACTTCGATGATAGCTGGAGCTGTTATAGCAAGATGATGTTGAAAGTCGGTCCAACTTTGCAATTCCTTCTGGATATCGATTTTTAAGGTAGCGAGACTTGAAAGGATCGACATCTTTTCAGACATGGGCATTTCTGTGATATTCTCCATGTTGGGACCCAACAATTGGTTTTGCTCTTCTACAGCATTGATGAGTCGTTTCATTTGTGGGCAGATGATGTTGACTTTCTATAAGTTGGGAAGGGCCTGTTGAACCCACTGATGTGCCTCTTGTTCTAGCTTCTGCAGTTTGTTGGTCTCCATCACAATTTGTTCTTCAATGGTCTGCCTCAGTTCTGCCTCTGTCGACTTCCGGCCCTCCAAAGCCTGAATGCCCTGTCGCGCCTGCCTTGTCTGCTGATAGACCTACCCATAGTGATTAGGCCAGTCTCGTAATACTTCCTCAGTGACAATTGATTCTTCCATATGATCCTGTAGAACCTTGTGTGCCTCTAAGAATGCAGTGTGCTGGGCCAGGAGCAGTCGAACGGTCTCCTCCTTTTGTTCTTCCTTAGTCTCTTGCATCCGGGTCTGGACGGTCGATACCATCGTCTCAAAGAGCTGATATGCTCTTTCAAGTGGTAGATCTGTGTCAACATCGATAGGGCTTGGTATCACGGTCTGTGCTAGAGCTCTGTATCTGTCGAGAAACTCGACTTCTTCTGCATTTTTGGCTACAAGCTCTTTATTTTTTTGATCTGTCCTTTTCTTTGACTCTTTGGCCACATTTTTAAGGAGTTGGATGACCTCTGTGTCATCCAAGGAACTTGCATCCCTTAGGCTAATCCGGAGACCGGATGTTCTATGATTCTATTTCTTCTGTTTTTGTCTGTCTGTCTCTTTCTCCTGGGTACCTGCAGTAGTGGAGGTTGGGTCTGTGGTTGGTGGATTGGAAGGCGAGGGTTTTTCTGGTTGGGTAGGTGGTATAGAAGTCGGGGGTGTTTCTTTTTGAGGAGGTGGTATGACCACTTCCAGTTGTGAAGATAACGGTGGTTGTGACGGGTTGGGCTATAATTCTGGTGGTGGAGATTTTGACGGTGGTGGTGGTGGTGATGGGGGTTGTGATGATGGTGGTGTTGGTGATGGAGTGGGGGTATGGACAGGGGTCGAAGGGTTGGCTGGAGTGTGTTGTGAACTTTGGTTGGAAGAGATACCTGCTTCCGAAGGGGTAGTGGGTAGGTCATCGGGGCTGAGTGGCTCCGTGATAGACTTTGATGCTCCTATTACGTCACCTTGTTGGTCTCAAGTGAATGTCATCATAACATTTGCATAGGGATTTTTGCTTGCATAGAGAGGAGCTTTTTTTACATTTTCTGGGCCGACTTAAATAGTGCAGGAAGTGTCACGAAGAAAGATTTAAGCTCAGCTTCCTGGTCGACCCTAGCTCTGAGTGCCTCCAGGATGGCGCTTTGATATTCATCATGGGGACTGTCTGCCTGTTGTACTCGTCCTTGCTCCTCGACTATGGTTGTCGAGGATGGGGGGGGAGGGGTCGACACAAGGTCGACCACATTTTCAGGTGTCGGTGCCATTTTTGCTTTCTTTGGCTGACCCTCTGAAGCTCCTACGTCCAGATACCGTTGAAACTGAATTTCAACTGATACTTTATTTGCACGGGCATCCTCGACAACGTCGACGGCCGCGCCTGCTAGTTCCTCCTCATCGTCGGATGTGTCAGCCAGAATAAGCTTGCGCTTACCCTTACCTTGTTGTAGGTTTTGGGCCTTGATTCTTTTCCTAGCGACATCTATCTCCTTAGCCAGATTCTTAATGATGCTTCTGGATAAAGCATATTCTGGGTCGTCGCCTTCGACTTCACCTGTCGGTACTTGAGTGGGGTCGACGGTTGCTGGAGCCGGAGGGGTTGTCTATTGCTATGGTTGTACTATTGGTTGTTGTTGTTCTGTCGGCTGGGGGTCGACTACCTTTGCAGTCGGAGGTTTGACAGTGATGTGTACCCGACTAGTGGGCACGGCCGGGGTATCCTCTGACACAAATGTGCTGATGTATAAGTTGAGCTTGTAGTATTCTTCTTTTTCCTGGTCGGTGAGTGGCTCTGTGATGGAGAAGTCGACCTGTTTGGCAGCCTCTGGAATTGGTATCTTTGTCTGTGCTTGTCGGGTCAACTCTCGAAAAATATGGTCGACCATCGGATAGTAGTCGAGGTCCTGGGCTTTGGGGTCCTGACCTCGTATGTACCATACTGATGTATGATCAAGTTCTAACTGTATATGAGACTCAACAGGGAGATTTCGTTGGATGTTCTAGGGCACCCTCGACCTCGTCATGCGAACCTTCAACTGCTGGAACCAGTTTTCCAAGAAGACTTTCCCCTGTGCCAGCTCATGCAGGGTTCCTTTTTGTGAAAAGGGTTTAAAGCGGTTCATTTGGAACTTGGTCGGCTCCCGGAAGACTAGAATACCTTCTGGACAAAAATGATACATGATAATCTAGAGAATAAGGGATGGGAATTTGATGATACCTCCCATCTCTTGGCATCTTTCGCAGATGGTTTTGACCATGTCGGCAACATAATATCCCCATCGGTAGATCTGACCTTCGATCGTGATTGTGTCGACAGCTTCCAGCATCTCCAGTTTAAGGTCGCTGCCCCGACCTGCCAATGTAAGGGTGATTGCTATGATTTTAGCCACGATTTGGGGCATCCGTGTCGCAATCTGTCCGATCATCAATCCTCTGGAGTTCTTTCCTACGGTGAGCCCGTAAGTTCTTGGACTAACCCGTCTTTGATCCCAATAGGTACAGGGCTGCCTTGGTTGGAAAGACCCTTAAGCTTGGAGATAACATCCTCGATGATGTCAATCGGCTGGTCGAAGTAGAATCGGCCGTTGTGGTAACGACTGATAATGAATTTAACAGTTGCTTCTTTCGTCCCACCGAAGCTTTCCATCAGTGGTGCGTTAGGGTAGTTGAATATGGTGCTCTTCCAAATTTTATCAGCAGCCTGGGTCATTCTGTTGTCGACATAGGCCCACTCTTGGATCTCTGTCCATAGTTTTTGGAATGGGCCCTCCTGTACCTTTGTGTTTTTTATGTTCTTTAAGCAGCTGATCAAGCTGGTGTCCTCCGCTTGTAGCTCCTTTGCCTTGGTCACGGCTCTGGTTAGTTTGGGTGCCATTGATAGGGTTCTTGGTCTTTGGTTGACTGAGATTGTGAGTGCTCTGAGGGTAAGTGGTGTGGTGAATGAACCTTCGACTGTCCATTATTTATAGGCAGGGGTGTGGTTGAGTGTCGAAATGGGTGTATTAATGGTGGACTTGACATTCCAACTGCAATACTTGAGTGCGACTTAATGGAGGATCTGTTTTGGCGCTCGAGGCCATCAATGCGTGATGGGACTTTTGAAGTCGATGTTCGGTGTCGTTGGTGAAATGGTCGTCCTGACTAGTCGATGGAGATGGTCGATGGTGGTGATGTCGGGTGTCGAAGTAGTGAGTTGCTGTCATGGCTTGTTGTGGTGGATGTATTAGTTTGTTTTGGATTTTTTCTATCATTTTATGGGTTTTTATTGACGGTTAAGGTCGTTATTTGATTTTTTTTTATTTTTTTTCAGTTTCTGTAACGTTTGAGTTGGGCTCCATTAATGAGCTTTTGAAATACTAAGCCCTGTAATGTCTTCAGTCAGACTGAACCGTTGGGATGTATTTCTTTGACAACGTAAGGTCCCATTCATTCTGTGTGTAATTTCTTGGGTTTTCCTTTGACTCGACTATTATAAAGTAAAGCAAGGTCGCCGACCGAGAGGTTTTTGTTTTTGATGTTATGGTCATGCCAGGATTTCTATTGTTGTTTGTGAATTTCCTGATGCTGGATAGCCATGATTCTATGTTCTTCTAGCTTACTGAGTTCAAATAGTCGGTCCTTTCTTGCCTCTTTGACATCGACATGTAGTATCTGTGCAATAATAGGTGTCTACTATCGGAAATGTAGGGGGACGACTGCTTCTTGCTCGTAGACTAGTCGGAATGGGGTTTGATCGGTCGACCGCTTATATGCTGTCCTATATGCCCAGAGAACTGTAGGGATTTTCTCATCCCAGTCATCTTTGTCGGTGTTGCATATTTTGGTTAACCCTTTTGTCAATGTTTTGTTAAAAGCTTCAATCGCGTCGTTCGACTGAGGATGATATGCAGTGCTTTGTCGATGGTCGATGTGAAACTGGTCAGTCAAATTTTTGATGGTTTTGCTGATAAAGTGTGATCCTTGGTCGCTAATCAATGTGAGTGGGCATCCAAATTTAGTGATAATTTTTTTGTAGATAAACTTAGCAGCTACCTCACTTAAACATGTATCGACAGGTTCAACTTCTGCCCATTTAGTGACATATTCCACTGTTGTCCTCCGCTCTACCAACTGAGCCAAAGTCGGGTGACATATTCCACTGCCATCCTCCCGGCAACGGAACCAATGTTGTAATCTCACAGATCACATAAGGTTACCAATAATACATACTAAAACATAATTATAAATAAGAGACAAGAGACAAGAACAAATAGGAAAACAGATTATATTAATGTAATGAGTTCATACAAGGCAGAGAACTGAACTAAGTTCTTGCTTGGCTCAACAGCCTAATATATACAAGTTACAAATAGTTACAAAATAACTACATGTCGTTTCAGTGAACCGACACGACTATTAGTTAGTCGACTAATCTTTCTAGTTAGTCGGTCGACCGACTTAGTCAGCTGATCGACTAAGTTGGCCCATCGACTTAGTCGGCTGATCGACTAAGTCGGTCTTCGTTCAAGTCAACTTCGTCTGCTTGCTCCTTCTACACGGCTGAACTTTACGAAAAATATCACCATGGGTTATCGTTAAGCTCTTTTCCAGCCTTCTCATCAAGAAAATATTGTCAAGCAAACTTGGTTTCATTCATGCTCGTAAAAGTATCTGAATGACCATCTAGTCAACATAGGTTTAACCTTTTTCGGCCTAATTGGACTACCAATGGTAAAGAAGTCTCTCATCCCCTAAAGGATGGGCAAGCACCCCTATGTATACTTTTAACCTTTTTTCGGGCATAGGAGACTATCAACGAAAAAGAGCCCCCATTGGAGTCTTCTTCATGCTTTCAGACTCTCTAAAATTGAAAGCACCATCCAGCATTTACTTTCTCGGGCTCACCAAAAATACAGGAGATCGTACCACAATGGTGTCTCTAGACACCACCCCACAGATAACATTTTGGTAGCATTTCCACTTTGGGTCACCTTTATTCAAAGTACTCTGTAATGTGTTTTCCTTGGAGACCATCAATACCAAAAGTGTCTACCTCCCCCAAGTATTTCCCATCTGCAGTTACATCCCCGATATTTCAGCTATGATCCCATTTCCATGAGTCATTTTCATTTGCTGCCTAGTCCGCCCTACTATCATGCTCTGAATAAAGGAATTTTGAGTCCACTACACTCCCTTTTCCCCTGTTCAACTCCTCCCCTTCCCCTCCCCTCATTCAGTGGGTCAGTCCTCAAATTGCCTCACATCTTTCAATTATCTCCCTCATGCTTCTGGTCAAGGAAACACCATTGCCTTGGCCAGTTGCAGGTCTCCCTCTGTCGACAACAACACACATATTCTAGAGGATAGAACCAGAGGTCCGTGTATCCTGGTTTCATTAACTTCATTGATGATTTACTTGGACCACTTGATAAGATTCCTTAGTGCCTCTTGAGATGGTTGTTTCTCACGTGCTCGACTCCAGCTACATCATCGCACCGTTGACATTCATACAGGGTATTGGTATGTACAGTATTTGGTTGAAGACCCCGGATGTCACCTGACTCTAGCACATTGATGAGTCTATTTGAGGGACCCCAAGAGGTTCATGTCCCTTGTGATTTCTGGGTTGCATGGAGACAGTCTTCAGAAGCCCCAACAGTGCTTCTATATAGATTTATGGTTGATGCAACATATTTGTACCACAGAGACTCTGACTCTCCGTCGGTGGGTCCCTAAAACTATGTACTATTCTAGATCCAACAGGCCATCAGTCATGAAGAAATAGCATTCCATGAGAATGCCATGGGTCCAATGTAGCAGTTCTTCATATCAGTATTGTATTCAGCCTCTCATTGAGGAAACCACTATTGTAACAATAGTTGTACATGATCGGCTCTTGTATTACAGAGCTTATATCACATTATTCTTTTTGACATTGTTAGGAGCATGGGGATTCCCGCCTTGTCCATATACATGTCTCACATTATTTGTATCTCACCCATTGATGGGAACCATATTAATACAAAAACCAAAATCCACCATGCCTCATCCCAGGAAGCACCACCTCTCCCCAAAAAATCCTATGATGTTCGTTGGCCATATGATGAGCTCTTGCCCTCACAAATCAAGGGGCAATATGTTAACCCAAAAAAATCCCCCAATGAGCTCTACATGACCTACACCACCTAAAGACATCCATGCATGACCCTCATTTGACCCCCACACCCTCAGAAAGGCTCAAAAATATGAAAAGGGGCTTAAAAACCCCTAAAAAGAGCCAAAAGAGCTCTCATAGGGACTAAAACCTCCAAAAGGGGTCTAAAACCCCTCAAAGGAGCTTAAAACCCCAAAAGGGGCTAATAATTGGGAGAAAGGGGCTAAAATCCCAAAAAAGGGTCTAAAGCCCTAACTAGGGGCTTAAAACTCTAAATCTCTAGAAAAAGCTATAAATAGAGGGATGGGGGTCACTCATAACTCATTCCTTCTCTCCCTACCATTACTCTACCCATGTGAGTGCCTTGAGACCCACATCTCTTAAGCCATTCACCCCTCTCCTCCATTTTCTCCATTGCTCTCTAAGCCAAAACCCCATTTCATTCAGAGGTAGCTTCCTGCTAGGGTATGGTGGCCCATTTCATCAAACACAAAGGTATACCATGAGTTTTTATTGTTAGGGTTTTTTTTGGAGGTTATTTTTACATTTAGGTAGCTTATTGCTAATAGTGTGTTGTGGGTTCTCCATTGATTTCTTGTTGCATGTTTATTTCTCTAATAGTTTATTGCAGGGTTTCAATGGCTCAAAGCTAACCTTTCCTTGCAGGATTTTCTTCCACCTCACAGGAACCCTACCTTTCCATCCTATAGATGGAAGGGAGTTGTTTCCACCTATAGCTAGGGTGAAAGCCCTACTACAAGATTCAAGCACAGCTGGCCAATCTAACGCTCCAACTCCAAGATATCAAGAAGGCTAAGGAAGATCATGACGACCTTTGGTGCACCTACTTTCATGCGGATGGACACACCAAGGACACATGTCTGACGTTCTGAAATTATTTTCTTTTAGCAGCCCCAAACCCATTGAGCTGTGCTAGTGTACCATGGTGCCACATATGTCAGGTCTATGGGCATCGACATGAGAACCATGACTACATGCAAAAGATGGTTACCAAGATAGAGAGTCTGTACTGTACCTTTTGTTGGTCAGTACAACACGACGATAAAAAATGTCGATCTTATGACTTTCTCCAAGAAAGGACATATGATTCCTACTTTGTGAAAGGTGAGGAGCCCCATGCAATACAAGCGCAGCCATAGATGGCACAGCTAGCAGTGCAGGTGCAGTATACACCGCCACCCCCAATGCAGTTCATCCCGTCGCAACCGCAATAGTATTTTACGTTGCAGCCATAGTTTGCACCACAGCCGCAATTCGTAGTGTAACCACAGTTTATGGAACGACCACAGTATAATCAGGCACTGCTCATTCAGCATTAGCCACAATATGTTCAAGCTGTGCACCATGTCCAGCAGCAATCAAACCCTCCGCAGAAGCAGTTGGGACATCCTCAATTTTAGCAAGGAGGAGTCCAAGGAGGACCCGCAAAGGATTCAGGGGATGAGGAGGAGGATTCGGTCAAGGAGGAGGATGAGGATGAGAATCAATTCAGTGTTATACCTATGGAGTATTTGGGCACTACCAAATGGAGTGTCCACATGCGCAGTGTGCATACTGTGCGGCCAATGAGCATAATGTTGAAAATTTCCCTCAATTGATTGCAAAATGGAAAGCTGGGAACATTCCTCAGTTGCAAAATGTGTCAACTCAGAACCAGCCAACATTCCAAGTATAGAACCATCTGACGATGCAAAATCAGATTCTACCATAGCCTCAGAATCAGCTAATGAACCCGCTACTGAATCAAAACCCACCCCAAAACCTGAATCAAGGATCGACGGTTGTAACAATTCAAGCCGAACCGTGAATGAAGGATGTCGACATTGGGGTTGTCACTCATGCTGGTATGACAACTGGGAAAGATGGACCACATCAGCAAGTTCGGTTCACTGGAAACAAAAAGGTAGCATTTGATATTGTTATGGAGAAAGACACCTTCTTCGAGACCAAGCATGCAATTGAGATAAATCCAGGTAAGTTACCTATTATCGACATGCCATCTATGTTTGATCCATTTGTAGAGGTAGGACCATCATGGAAGATTGGTACCTTGAAGTAGTTCTTTGAGAGTTGTATGTCGCTAGCAAGGGATCCCAAAGCCCTTGTCGATATTGAGAAGTTGTTGGAACACTGGGATAAGACATTGAAGGATTCTGCGTTGAACTCCTTGCAAAAGAGGAAGATAGGCAAGGAGATGAGGATGAACATCCAGATCGGAGATTATGAGGTTGACTCAGTTATTCTAGATTTTGGATCAGATGTAAACATTCTGACCAAGAAAACTTGGCAACTGATGGGGAATCAGACATTAGGATGGTCATCGGTGTAGCTATGACTAGCAAATCAGGCCAAGGTTCATCCCATTGGTCACGTTTCAAACCTATTTGTCGATGTTGAAGGTATGAAAATGTATGCTGATTTTGATGTGATAGAAGTGGTTGAAGATAGAATTTCATGTCCCACACTACTAGGGATTGGGTGGGCTAATGATAGCATGGCATTTATCAATTTCAAAAAATGGGATATGACGTTTGAGAACTAGGATGTTAGGGTCATTGCTCCCATGGACCCTCAAGAAGGACATCAGTATATTGAACATGTAAGAGATGAAGCCGGTAGAAGTTGGGATCATGCTTATAATATCTCTGAAGACTGTATCCACCCTACCGTCAATGGTGAAATTGGATGGTGCAGCACTAGTTCTGTGTCTTCTAATTTCGATGATGCTTTGAAAAATTGGAAAAATAGGCTACATGAGGTGTCATTTAGGAAATGTGGGTTGATCACACAGTCTCTCCATCGCGTAGCAACTGAGACTGTCGAGTTGCCAATTTATGAAGGGCTGCCAAAGTTATCAGAATTCCTTCGAGACTTTGAAGAGAAAGTGTTTGAACCACAAAGGGTATTGGCCCTAGATGTAGCATTAAAGGCTACCCCAGACCGATGATGGGCAACACACAAGCAAACGATCCAAGACTGGGGACAGTGTCAGAGATTGATGATGGTGCGATTCGGCGATTCAGAGATCTATCATGCTGGGAGATACGATGGATGAAATGACCCCACTAGTCACTTGATGGAATGTCAAGACTTATGGGAATTGCAACCTAAAGATGAGTGGGTCCATGCTTTTGTTCATACTCTAGACAAGATGCCAACATCCTAGTATGTAGTGGCAGAACTGCATAGAACCATAACCACTTGGGAGGAGTTGTCCATTTTCTTTGCGTAGATGTTTAGTTTCCAGGATGCCAACCCAGAGGTACATAATGCATTGCACATCATCTATGATGTAGTGCTGAAGGTCATCCCTGTCGCATACCCTATCAATCCACATGCGCACTACTCGATGCAATCCATGATGACATGTTACAATCTATCTGGGAAACCTGTAGATGATGATGAGTTGCGAAATGTTAATATTCTGGAGTTAGAAGGAAGCTGCGATGTTGCAGTGCTAGACATACCAAGGAATTTGATGAGTCAACCACTGAAGATCAAGAAATTCAACATTGGGTCAGAATAGAACCTAAAATTTGCCAATATTGGGGACTATTGGGATGAGGAAACAATGGCCAAAATCACGGACCTGCTACATGAATTCCAGGATCTTTTTTCGACACGGTTCTTAGAAATGAAGGGGAAATAAGGGGACCTGGGTGAGATGAAAATCACGTTGAAACCAGATGCAAAACCTATGCGACAAAGGCCATATTGCCTGAACCCATGATACAAGGATCGTGTGATAGCTGAGATTGAACAGATGCTGGATGTTGGGATCATCAAGCATGTCAAAGAATCAGAGTGGATAAGCCCTATGGTGGTTCAGGATAAAAAGACCGGTGAAATCCGCATTTGCATCGACCTAAGAAAGTTGAATAATGCCTGCATGCATGATCCATTCCCGAATCCATTTATAGATGAGGTCCTTGAAGGAGTAGGTGGTCAGGAGATGTATTCCTTCACAGATGACTTTTCAAGGTACCACCAGATCCGAATTGCAAAGGAGGATCACCATAAGACCATGTTTGTCACTGAATGGGGTTGTTTTCAATATACAGTCATGCCTTTTGGGTTGAAGAATGCACCAGTGATCTTTTCTCAGGTGGTTGTCACTGCATTCAAAGATTTCATTCAAAAATTCCTGCAAGTTTACATGGATGACTGGACAGTCTATGTTTTGGTTAGAGATCATTTAGCAAACCTGCGATTGATGCTGGAACGGTGTCAATAGCATCAAATCATGCTAAACTCTAATAAATGCATTTTTTGTGTGCCATTTGGAATACTACTCAGACACATAGTATGTAAGGGAGGTCTGTTGGTTGATCCAGCAAAGATCACGCTAATTCTTAGTTTTCCACCGCCGAAAAATGTGAAGATGCTTCGAGCGACACTAGGGCACATGGGGTACTATCAAAAATTCATCAAAGGATACGCTACGATTACTGCCCTTGTGGAGAAGATATTAAAGAAGGATGCTTCATTTGAGTGGAGTCAGGAATGTCAAGGAAGTTTTGACACACTGAGGGCCAAGATGGCCTCCGCACCCATATTGGTATTCCCTAATTGGAACAAGGAGTTCCATGTGCATGTCGACACCTCTTCTGTTGTGCTGGGGGTTTTCTTTCTCAACTAGGTGAGGGTGAATTGGATCACCCAATCGCATATGCCAGTAGGAAGTTGTCATTTCCTAAATGAAATTACACAATGACTGAAAGAGAAGGCTTGGCGATGGTTTATGCCTTGCAAAAGTGCAGGCACTATTTGTTAAGAGGTCACTTCAAGATGTTCACCGATCATTCCACCTTGCAATATTTGGTCAATAAGCCTATGTTGGGGGGGAAGATATGTCAGTGGCTTGTGACTTTTTCAGGAATTTGACTTTGAAATAGTTGTGAAGCTAGGACGGTTGAATGCTGGTCCGGGTCACCTGTCTCGCATTGAGACCAGAGAGGAACCTACCAATATTGATGATGGATTGCCAAATGCGCAACTATTCTGGGTCGATATCGAAGATGATCATTATGGCCCAATCATTAAGTTCTTGGCCACTGGTGTCACCCATGAGAACATGTCAACTAGTCAAAAGAAGTAGTTGGCAGTCAAGGCTTCAGATTTCCATATGATTGCAGTGCAGTTATATAATATTGGACCAGATGAAATCTTGTGACGGTGTATCCTACCACATGAGCAGGGACCCGTTTTAGAAGAAGCACACATAGGAATCATGGGAAGTCACTATGGAGGAAGGGCCACTGTGCAGAAGGTATTTCACACCGGGATATGGTGGCATACTGTTGACGGGCATATGTGACTATGCACGTAACGGGGAAGACAACCTAGACTGAGATCCTTAGAGCAGGTTCCAAGCTGTTTGGGATGGTTGTTTCCGACAGGTTTAAAGGCTCTGTTAGCCTGAAATTCTAACTAAACTAAGTCTAAAAGA
>LPNX010423876.1:467135-484447 GCA_001517045.1 Pseudotsuga menziesii
CCTACGTTGCATAATGATGCCGTAGACTATGCATGGATTTGTGACGTCTGGCAGCACATCGGTAAACCATCGCAGCAGGATGAGATGTCACTTGTGTCGCAGATAAATCTACAACCTTTTGATAAATGGGTCGATGATTTTGTTAGTCCAATTAATCCATAGGGGAAGAGGACTAGTGCGTGATACATCATTACTGCAACTGACTATATAACTAGGTGGGCAGAGGTCGCACCAGTTGTGGATTGTACCGCTGCGACAACAGCAAAGTTCATATTTGAGAATATTGTGACACATTTTGGGTGTAGCATGATGTTGATGAGTGACCAGGGTAGTCATGTTATCAACCTCACAGTGAGAGCACTAAATGAGGAGTTGTAGGTGTAACATAAGAAAAGAAGACCATACCATTCATAGGCGAACGGGACTGTTGAAGTGTTTAACAAAATTTTGGAAATAGCATTGACAAAGGTATGTAATGCTAATCACGATGACCGGGACTTGAATATTCCAGTGGTGCTATGGGCCTATCGCACCACTTGTAAACGACTGACAAGACAGACACCATTTAAGCTGGTATATGGACAAGAGTCAGTTATGCCCATGGAATACATTTTCCTAGTTTGCACATGGCTACAGCGACCGGCATGGATGATGCATAAGCATTAGAAGAGCACATTGCGCAGTTGATCCATCTTGAGGAGGATCTCTTTATTGGAAGTTTCCACCAGCACATTGTGAAGGATCGACAAAAGGCATGGCATGATCACCACATTAAGAATAAAGAGTTTGCGGAAGGAGATTTGGTGCTATTATACAACAACAAGTTCATGAAGCATCCTGGTAAGTTACAGATGCATTGTTCAGGCCTGTATCTTATTCATTCCATTACTTCTGGAGGTGCAGTTCAGTTATAGCAATTAGATGGTGTTGTACTGCTGATGCTCGTCAATGGGAGTCACTTGAATCCCTATAGGGCGAGGTCTGAGCCACACGTTGCTTGAGACACTTAAAAAAAAATTTGTTAGATAGCAGCAAGGCGAGCCTAGGGGAAGAGGCTGCGCAAGGATAGGAGTTAGTAGCGACAGAAGGGAGACCACCTACGATAGCCGTAGGGCTGCAGGTTGGTCAAATCAGCAATAAATGCAAGTAGTTAAAACAGTTAGCTGGCGGAGCTTGCTGAAGCGACGTGCATTAATGGCTGATCCGACCGTTAGTAGGGTGAGATTGCCAGCAAATTTGGTGTCATTACTGCTGTATTTTTTCATGATAGACATAATGGATTTGGTAATGATGAGTTAGAAGTGGCTATAAAAAGTGCGCGGGACGTGGGAGGAAGGCATTGTTCAGATTATTTCAGTCAAGGGAGTAGAGTGTTGAGCAGAGTACAGTTGACGAGTATTAAGTGTGATTTGTGGCATAGAGGTGCAAGTTGTGTTGTGGGATTCTGGTGAGGTGCAGAGTCATTGGGTGCATAGTAAGGTTTGGGGAGTGCGGCATGCTGAGTGACCCTGACGCAATTGAGATTTCCAGCGAGAAGGAATCCCCCATTATTCCCACGGCCATTGAAGAAGAATTTATGAGTATGTCAGTAGGCTCTTCATCGATCCCCAAAAGAAAGCGGCAGGCTCATAAGCCCAGTTCCATGCCGCCGCAAAAGAGGCACACCCGCACTTTGGCTAGAGTGCAAGGATAAGGGACTGCATAGACTGGGATATCAAGCTCGAGAGCTATAGATTCTCTAGTGCCTAGGGGTGTCTCTATCCATGATATCCTAGGATATGTCACTCCAACAAGGCTGGGAGAAAAGCTGAGGCATCCCACGAAGAATCAAAAGTACCCACCCAAATTGCCGCCGTTGTCGGAAGGGATGACTTGCTCGGTAGATATCATCCCTACCTTGATTAGGCTGAAGTTTAAGGACCAAAATTTTTGGTTACTCAAAGATGTCAGGAATGAGCCCTATGAATAAGTTCTGATAGGGGCTATTGCACCGATTCAGAGGATTCCTGAATCATGGGCAAGTGGGTCGAATAAATCTAGCTTATTAGGGATCATTAATATGCCCCACTTTGGGAGACAAAACGAAGCTCATGCATGGGTTAAGAAACTCTTTTCCTTGTTTCATGGTGGGATGCTCTAGTTGAATGATCCCATTCCTATCATGGTCGACTTAATTACGAGCATTACGGGCTTGTCGAAGGTCGTGGAAGATCCGGTGCAGTATATCCGCGGGTGAGATACTGACAAGAAGCTTTCCAAGTAGTTGGAGAGATTTGACTTGCATCGTGATGGCCACACATATCGTATCGACAGCATTAATTCGCAAGCGGTGCGTATTGGGGCGCGCATTTTGGAGAGCAAGATTGTCCGAGGGAATCGACCAGTCCAATGAAACTCGGGCATGGTCGCCTATGCACAAAGATGCGCAGGAGGCATGCAAATGAACTAGTCCTTATTTCTGCTCAACCAGTTGCTTGACGATGCTCTCGCTGCTCAGGTTGGGTGGCCATTTTCCCACAGTTGGCTATTAATTCTCATTGCGCTTGTCACATGGATGGAACCAGAAGATTATCAACTGATGGCAGTCGATGCAACGAAGGTGTGTCGGGGTACACATTATCAAAATTTGTGGTGGGTTGAGGAGCCCACTCGATATATGGACTGTGTGATCCATTTTTGGGTCTATTGGGAAGCACTGCAAGCTGTCGCTCTTAAAGTTCCATGCCTATCTAATTACACAACATCCAAGTATCATTAGCTCATTCAGTTCATTATCGGGCCTCACTCCATTTATATCTAGGCACGGCGGGACCCCGACAAGTAGTGGCTACCTCTGCCCTACAAATTCAATGATGAAGAATTGGATTCTATCATTCAGGAGTGGCTAGAAAAATGACGCAACCCCATGAGCCAGGAGGAACTCTCTAAGGACCCACCTGTTGACGCCCATGACGAGCCTATCCAGAAGGAACTGAGTGTTCATGACTCCGACAATGAATCGTCGACAAGCCCTGAGGCCAAAGCACAGTGCATGTGAGAGGAAACTCAAACCAAATGGTACCGATAATACAACATAGGAAGCAGTACCCGGTCAGGGATGGAGGACCAACTACAACAGCTTATCAAAGTGGTAATTGACTCCTTAGAGGCTATGACACAAGTGATACGCGATTCCAACGAAGAAGGGTTTGTCACAGTAAGGGATCATTTGAATTCTATTTATGATGTTGTTTCCAGAAAGACACCCAGGAAAGATGTGATGCAGGAGTTCCCGTCGATCAGCACCGAGCCGCGGGCTAGGAACGTTAAAGTTTCTCGACTGTGATCGATGTGGGGAGTGAAGAAGTGAACTTGTTACTGTAGCCACTCCAGAGCATCACCTTGGATCTAAACAAGTTACTCACTCAGGTGCTGATGGAGCTATAGCATGTTGCCACCCAGGAATTGGTAGATAGGTAGAAGGAACTTACTGATGGGTATGCGCAATTGCAAAGCACAACCGAGAAGCTGTAGAAATAAGCGAAGGAGCTGCATAAGGTCAGGGTGCAGCTGGAAAAATAGAAGGTATGGGAAATTGAGGCCTTGAAGGTAGCACAGGCTAAGCTGTATCTAAAGGCTGCCGAGGAAATTACTGAGCTGAAGAAGGCACAAGACCGCCTTATCATTGAGAAGGTGCATATATATGCAAGTTGTGGAAAGGTTGAGCAAGCTTTTGATGAGGCCTGTCAACATATATTTGAGAGCACAACAGAGATTACTACAGTCACTAAGGCCAAGCTCCAGGACATCAATCTTTTTTTCAATGCACTGGTCCATCCAGAGATGTCGCCGAAGCAGGTTGCCGAAGGGCAAGCTAGTATTGAGGAGGAATCGACCCAGTTCGAAAAAATGGAGCAAGAGGCAAAGACAATCATGGAGGCAGCGACACAATTCTAGAAAAGTGTTGTCTAAGATGAACAACTCAACCAGTTGACCAAGCATGCACAAGAAGCTGAAGGATAGTTAGCGACACTAAAGACATCGCTACGAGCACTTCCGCTCATGGTGCAGATCATGCAGTCTGAGGAGTTGAAGGACCTCCAGCAGAGAGATTCCCGTGCCCAATAATGCCAACAAAAGACCTGAGCCTAGTTAGGTGAGTTTCAATAAGTTGGTGGGCAGCTGGCTGTCAAAGTAGTCGCAATGCTATAGGCTGTGCAAGAGAGTCGTCAGATGGTCGATGGCAAGGTTGGGACAGCACACCCAGTGCAACAGGATTTGCTTAACTGTCAAAGAGTTGCCAACAAATTCCACCTCTACGTTTGCAAGATCTCGCAGCAGTTTGAATATTTCAAGGACAAGACATCGGCATATACCCTGTCAACCTGACATGGATCGAGGACGAGTCACAAGATTGTGTTGGGGACCTGTTGGAAGGGGTTTTGGGAAAGTGAGTTGTGCAGCATCGTGCTAGCTGCGCAAGCTCACGCGACACCACGCAAGGTCAGATTAGCGCGATGGGTGGAAGAATAACCATTTTTTAATATTTAATGTATTAATTGACCACGTTTCGTGGACATAGTTCATTGGTGGTTAGAAGTTAGTTAGAAGTGGACCTTTGATGTAAAGGCGCAAGCCTATATATAGAGCTAGTTTTGCAATTGGATGGAAGACATAGACAATCATGATATGAATGATGATATCTATTGCGATCTGTCTATGGTCTTGATGAGTCTTCTGTTTTGAACAATATGTGATCTTTCGGTGTCAAACACTGAATTTTGGGATGTAACTGGTCTCCTGTTGTGGAGAAGAATTATATGTTTTGTATTTGTTGTGCAGAATTAATATGAAATGATGGTTTTTGCCTAAATAATGTCTTTTGTTTTCTTGTTTTCTCTGTTGCGATGTCAATGGGAAATGTATTGAATCTATTTTTGATTTACTGATGTTGCTGCAATAAACTGATGATGCGATCTGTTACAATTCTGTCACAATGATGATGAAGCTTATTAATGTTGTTACTGCTACGATAAATGAATGATGTGATCTCTTAGATCCGTATTTGTGAAGATGAATTGTGATAACTATGTTAGTTCTATCGAGTGACTTAGAGTAATCTGATAGTTATTTGGTCAAAGCCACAAATGCCATATCTTCCCTTCTTACTATTGGAAACTTGGTTTTGACAGCTCTCCCTTGAATGCCTCGGGTGAGACTTCATCCGCTCTGTGGATGTTACTGGGCAGGGTAAAACCTGTCTGGGGCGGTGCTCAGGGAGATCCTACTGATTAAGCATCGACAAAGTGAGAACCCCTGTTGACGATGCTTTGCTGGTGGGTTTTTTCCAACAAAACTGAGGGGAGTTCCGAACCGATCCATTGTGCATCCTCAAACAAAAGGTCAGGGTGCTCCGAAATCAAGTAGTTGGACAAGTAAAGATGTAGTGGAATAAATACATTCCGGACGAGGCTACATGGGGGATGGAGGATGCCATGTGATTGGCACATCCACTTTTGTTCAATTTTGTAAAGCACTGAGGACAATGCTAATATAAGGGGGAGGGGAATGTAATACCCTAGTTTTGACCCCATGGTATAAAATTTTACATAATGTATATGTTGTATTTGAATCATGGAGAGGAGCTCAAGGCCAAGTCCCTACCATTGATTTGGTGTTTTATGTATCAGTGATCAAGTTTCATTCCCATGGGTATAGTGCTAATCAGGAACATTGAATTTTGAAGTTATCATGTAAATATACAATTTAATAAAATACGACAGCTAGCTATGCACTGCAACGTAAGAGATGGGGCATGATTTCACAAGGAATAGGGAGGGGAGTTAGTAAAACTCTTGAGCCAATAGAGTGAGACCATATGTCAATGGGGAAAATTATAAATCCTTAGCTACCTTTTTGTCCTCTGCACTCAATCATTCAATTCTTCCAGAAGAGTGGTTGAGGTAGTTAATTCCTTGGGCAGAGCAAGGCATGACTGACTGTTTCGTGTCTAAGAAAGCTTGTAGTCTGGGGAAGCTACATTATTTCTTATGCTGCAAGTAAGCACGTGGATGCATGCCAGTCCGTCCCTTCCCTCAGGTGTGAGAAGGTTTTGTTGTTGTTGTTCGTGGAAGGGGGATTCATTGGTCCATGCATTGTTCATTGATTCACTATCCCGATTCATGGAAGAGTGGTTCTACAGTGTTTCTCTATGTTACAGAGTGGTATGCAACCCCGGTCTCTTGTGTGTAAGTGAAACCTTGTCTCTCATTTGTTACAGAGTGAGGGGGATGAAAACTTGTTGTCTGTGATACAGAGTGGAGCCCTGTCTTGCTGTGTCTCCTTGTGGTTTGTTGTGTGTGCACCTTGGTTTTAGTCTAAACTGTATGCAATACTTAGGAGTGGAAGAGATACCGAATGGGATTGATAAACATAGTGCAGAAAGGAAACTCACAAAAATATAAGAACGACTGGTGAATCTTCTATGCACACCCTGAAGGGCATTGGAAGTGAAGGCATAACCCAAGGGATTGTGTAGCAGAGAAGGGGATGCTTCCTTGTGTTGGGTGTGTAGGTATTGTGGATTCCAGGCCATATAGATCTTATGGAGTTGTCCATAGATCTTGGATGAGCCACTAGATTATCCATTATTCCTTTCCACTGCCTTAGTAGCATGATAAACCCAGTCAGATATTGGCTTGGCTAGGAATCCTGATAAACCCAATCATACATTATCTTAGTTGAGCAGTCTGATAAACTCAACTGTGTGTTGGCTTGGATTTTTCTTTTTTTGTTTTGGCCATGTGTGATCCTTGGATGGATAGCCTGATAAACCTAACTGTGAATGATGGATTTGCTAAGTAGCCTGATAAACCCATATGTTGGATTGACTACCTGCAGTCTGATCAACCCAACTATTAGCTGGCTTGGTTGAGTAGCCTTATAAACCCAGCGGTGTATTGGCTTGTTTCCTACAACCTAATAAACCCAATTGTGTATTGGCTTGGCTAGACAGTCTAATAAAACCAACTATAGGCTGGCTTGATTGTGTTTGATATGTTTGGCTATATATGAGCCCGTTGTTCCCTAGTTCCTTGTGGAAATCATGCCCAACTAGAGGGTGGCAGTTGTGTTGGGAGATTGATGTACACAACTAGCCTATGGATGGGTTGAATGCTGTAGTGACATAGCTAGTTGCGGGACAACTTCATCTTCAAGATAAGTATTCTCTGTTGTGTTATTTCTGCAATGTATTTGCTTATGAATGTATTGATTATGTTGAATGCTTATTAAGGATTTAAGTAGAGTTTACTGTTGTTACATGTGCCTGCATTTTGCATCTGTATATGCCTTGTTTTTTCCCATTGCATTTTACTTATGATCATGGAGGTTAGATACCTAGATAGAGAGTAAAAAATGTAGCTATCTTAAAGAAAAATGTGTTTTTCTACCCTTCGAGATCCACCCACGGAAATCAGGAGGGAAAAATGGGAAAAAGATAAGGCAAAAGTTAGATTTCCACACCCCGACCCTGCTACAAAAGGAGGAAGGAGAAAGGAGGAAATTGACATAATAGAAAGAGAAATGAGGCCAAGTATTGGTTTCTGGGATCTAAAGTTCGCCAATGAAATGTAGAAGTTGAAGGAAAAAAGCAGAAGGTGAACAAGTAAAGGTGTCGTTTTGTTGAGTTTCTGATTCCCGAAGTCTGCAGCAGAAAGCAAAAGTTCAGAATTCTGAAAGAGGAAAATCAAAAGATAAATTAGTCGTTTCGTGGATTTTTGCTTCCCGAAGTCAGAAGTCAAAATACGGAAGGTCGGAAGTCAGAAAGTGGAAAACCAAAGGTTAAAGTATTCAATTTGTGTATTTACGCTTCCCGAAGTCAGAATTCGAAAGTCGAAAAGCGAAAAAGTGACAAGTGGACATACCGCATTTCAGGATTTTCGCTTTCCGAAATTGGAATTTGAAAGTCGGAAGGTTGAAATCCGGAAGGAAGAAGTCAAAAAAGTCAACTCCAGTGCATAAATGACTTTTCTAGTTGTAGAGTAAATTTTTTTTCTATGGAACGATTGTTACAGTGGTGTTTATGCTTAAGAATGCATGCTAAATGATAAACATGACCCATGACTGTGTTTGAAGAGATAGTAAAGATAAATTTTAAATTATTATGCATATCAGTAAGATGTATGGGCACTTGGGTACATGGACATTGTGGTATATCAAAGAAGGATTATAAGTCATGTTCTCCTCCAAGGTGGGAGGGGACGTGACATTGTGGTATCATAGAGAGAAGCAAAGTCTTGTTTCTCATCCAAGGCAGGAGGGGGTGTGACATCAAATGGCAGAGACTTTATTACATCGGAATCCAAATATATTTTAGGAAGACTGGAATCAAAGAAAGGAAAAATAATGAAAGAACAAGAGGATATATGGCATCTGAAAAGTAAGGTGATATGGTTGGTGATATGGTTGGTGATATAGCTGGAAAGAGTCCTAGACCGGATGGCTAGACCTTTCAATTTTTCCTAGTTCTCTTCGACACAATTGGTCCATACCTTTTGCAACTAGTTGAAGAAAAAAGGAAAAATGGAGTGATGCATCCTCCAATTAAGTCAACCTTCAAAGCCCTCATTCTTAAATATGATCATCCCAACCTTCTAGAGGAATTTCAATCAATTTCGCTATGTAACATTACCTACAAGGTGATAGAGAAAATCATAACTCAAAGGCTAAAAAAGGTTTTGGAAAAATAATCTCTACCGAATAGTTTGGATTTCTGGAAGGAATACTGATTCATGAGGCCATCACGATTGCTCAGGAGGGCTACATTCCATAAAAACTAGGAATCTAATGGGATTTGTTATCAAAATTGATCTCTCCAAAGTTTTTGATTGAGTCAGCTGGCTATACCTCATACTTCTCATGACACATCTTGATTATGGCTACCCCTTCATTAAATGGGTGACGAGTTGCATCACTTCGGTCATTTATGCAGTCCTAATAAACGGCTCAGCTTCCCCATTTTTTTGTAGCAGAAGGAGGATTACGTCAGCGATGCCCCCTATCATCGCTCCTTTTCCTACTAGTGACAAAATGTCTCAGCAGAGCACTACTAAAAGAAAAAATAAAAATCTATTTCATAGGAATAGCCATCTCAAAATAACACATCTTTTATTTGTATATGACATTCTCATTTTTTGCGATGGAACAAAATGGATTTAGAGAAATTAGCAGAAACTCTAGTCTTATTTGGGATAGGAGCTATAATGATTTTCAATTCTAAAAAATCAACTCTTACATCCTTTAACATGGGAGAGAATGACATCCAAAGGTATTCCACTATTTTCTCTTTTGAATTAAAATTGTTAGATGAAGGACTAAAATATCTTGGATTTGAGCTTAAACCTAATCACTACAAAGGGAGGGTTGGAACTGAATTGTAGCAAAAATAGAAAAAAGGATAAATGTGTGGAGCCATAAATGTCTTTCTAGAGCTGGAGACTTGGTCCTGACAAAATCAGTTCTAGAATCCATCCCTGTGTATTGGTTATCCCTGGCATGGATTCCAAAAAGCATTCTGGATAAGGCCAGGAAAGTTTCCTTCAAATTTCTTTGGATTGGAATATTTGAAAATGCAGTCATGCACTGGATTAAATGGGACAGACTTGATAGACCAAAATTGTTGGGAGGGTGGGGACTAAAAAAATTGCACCTCTTTGCAAAAGCAATAGTTGCAAAATCAAGTTGGCAGCTTCTCACCACCACTAGTTTCTAAACAAAAGTTGTCAAAAACAAATATATTTATCTAGACTCAATCTTAAACTAGATAAGAATCCCCAATAGAGGAAGACAATGAATTTCAATTATTTGGAAATCCGTTTTTTTTGTGTTCCCCTTATTGAGGAGGGACTTGCATGGAAAATTGGAAATGGAGAACAACTCCAAATAGGAATGAATCCTTGGCCTTGAAGTCAAAAACAACATATTCTCTCTCCATAGTTACTACACACTCTGCAACTACAAGGCTTCATCCACTTAAACCAAATAACTGATTCAGAAATGTCCTCTCTCGCAGCAGGGCTGGAAAAATGTCGAATTATTGGGAATCCCAGAGTATTAGGAAAATGAATGGAATACATTCTTATCCACTCTAAGAACTACAAACGTCTAACTCACAAACACACCCGATACAATTATTTGGGCTATTGCAACAAATAGACTCTATACCCCAAAATTGTGGTATAAATGATTGACTTTCGCTACACACCCACGAGAATCTCAATGGTGGTGGAAAAGCATTTGCAAAGAAAAATGCCCACCTAAAACAAAGTTGCTAATGTGGCGCACGATGGAAAATATAATTCCAATAAGGGAAAGGTTACAAAAATGAAATGTTGAAGGGCCGGGATGGTGTGTGCTTTGCAAACATGTCAACAAAATGGCATCCCATCTCTTCATTTCCTGTCCATATTCAACACATACATGGGCATTACCGAGAAGAAGATTAAATTTTCCAGCTAATTGGAGTGGTTCATATGTGGACGAAGCATGGAACAGATGTATATCCTTGATTGATACATCTAATCATCAAGATCTGTCGATTCTCAATGTTTGGGGAATTTGGATTGCTCAAAATAAATCAATCTTTCAAGACCTCCCTTTTATCCCCAAGATCATTGCAATCAACAACCTGGATATCCTCTCTTATTTTCCACAACAGAAAGATACCCCTGCAGTCAGAAACATAATAGTGGAACAAATTGACAATAGAAAACCATGGGATTTCTTTAATGGAGCCACACAAAACCAACTATGCGGAGGTGGAGCTATTTTGCATTTATCTTATTCACGTGACTTTTGATTACAAATGGGATTAGGAAATGGAACAAATAACTTTGCAGAACTCTCAGCACTCAAGATTTTACTTGGTTTTGAAATCGAGAAAAATTTCAAAACTTTCATATTTTTGGCGATACCATGAATGTTGTAAATTGGATAAACAAAGTGCAAAGCTACCAAAATGTCTTTCTTCTAGTAATATTAGAGGACATTATGTGACATCTGGATGGTTTTGATGCCAACTCTTGTCATCATGTTTAGAGGTAAAGGAATGCAAATGCATACCAACTTCCCAAGAAAGGGTTAAACATCTCGCAACGACAATGACTGATAACAGAACATCATAATGGAACCTTCTTTGAATATTTCCACAGACCATATATAGACGGTCTAGAAATATAAGCATAAACAATTTTCTTGGTGATTATGAAGGAAGAGCTACAATCAAATGATCATTTTAGAATTATCTGACTCCAGATATGGTATTGTATAAATAGATAACCAACACTTTTTTCGGAACCATTCTCGAGATAACTCATCTAAGTTTAGATGCACTTTTGTAACAAAAATTGAACGACTATAAAGCATCAAAAGGAAAAGTCTAGTAATTGGACCTTTTGCATAATGTAATTTTGTTATCACTTCATAATAAACTTACACTTTTTTTCTCGGAAAAAAATATATAAATTATTCACCATATCTTTTTAATATAAATATTAAAAAAATATGATTATCTTTTATATTTTGAGCGAGTAACCTTTCTACCCGACCATTTGCACCAATCGGACAACTTGGCTCGCGTGAGTTTTCACATCATGTGTTGTTGGTCGTCAGATCGATGCAAATGGTCGAGTAGAAATTTTACTCCTATTTTGAGTACTCTACATATTAAAAGGTATTTAATGATATATTTTCATTATATGACGATACTTACTTACATGGTAATAACAACCACATTAGACATTAATATAGGGTTATACCTTATTAATATGTTGCATATATTGTAAAGGGTATAATGGACACATTATTAGTAATATAGTTGTTGTCACCCTACTTATTAATTTGATTTTGAATTTGAAAATACATTAATAAATCTATTTTCATTATTTTTATTTTTAAATTATGATTAATTTGTTTTAAATAATCTAAATTTCCAATACAATAAAATACCACTCTTATAAACTTAATCTTAAAGAAATAAAAAAAATCCCCTTGCCAAACAAGTTTTCTAAAATTTAACATAGAAAGACAAAGTTTTTACCTCTTGTTAATATTTATATACAAAAGCTAAGTTGACCCTTCCAAAATATATCGCATTAATTTGGTCAATGATTTCATGAAACAAAAATAAATATGGGGTTTAAATGATAAATTATTAGAAGACTTATAAGCGCCCACCCATACGTCACGATTTATAAGCTAGACTAAAGTCTCCGAGGAATCGAAAATAAGACAATAGAAAATAACAGATTCGGAATGGTTAACAGTAATCAGTAGAAGTTTTTTGAGGTTAATGAGAAATGGAATATTGAAAAAACACAGTGGGAGCTGGGTGACCTAGTTTTTATTTTTGCAAATTATTTTTGGTTTTTTATTAAATTGGGATTGATTTTTTTGTTATAATTTTCTAAAGTTTATAAGAAATGGAAGGCAATAAATGGTTATACTATTAAGATGGAACTTATGTCGAATGCTAAATACAACCAGCATAGATCCATTTTAAAAATGATCTATTAAGTGTAAAAACGAATCAATTTTTTTTTTTTTACAATGGAAATGTTGAGGAAATGTGAAGTGAATGTTTATGGTTTTAATTTGTAATCTTATATATGTGGTTTTAAAAAATATTTTAAATCTAAAGTGACTAGCCATGTTATTTTTTATAACATTTTATTATTTTTTATAAAGGACACGAGTCAGCTTTAGGATGAGCACTGAATGACTTACACGTCTCTCCCAACTGGCCCCAACTGTGCTATACAATGTGCCTCCTAGCCGCAACAAAGTAAAAACATCAATTTTAGATCAAATACATTTTAAACAGAAAACAGAAACACTTCCTAATCCATCATGTGATAAGAAGATTAAAAATTTTACTATTTCAAATATATAATAAAAAGATATCATAAATATAATAAAGACAGCTTGCAACAGTTTACTGAAATTTTAGACGACTTTGTAAGTTGTATAAATGTTTTGTGATTCAAATATTAATTGGATGAAAAACTTTCAAAACAGTTTGGGTTGAAAGGATTTATCATCTATAGAGTCTATGAACATTGAAGATGATTTTTTTTCTCATAGAATAATTTCCTTAACCCACATTTAATTACTGATCTTCTTAACTTTCTAGCTTCTTAAAAATATAGCAAGTAACCCTCATTTTTAATCTTTTTGAACATAAAAATAATGTTTTAAAGCAATGTTAAAGACCATCATTATCATTATAGTTGTCAACCTAATAAAAAAATGCTATGAATAACCTAACTTATACCACCCCTACCTTCAATAGAAAATAATGTTTTAAAGACCATCATTATCACTATCGTTGTCAACCTAATAGAAAATGCTATGAATAACCTAACTTATACCTCCCCTACCTTCAACAATAGACAAAAATATATATATAACTTCAACAATAGACATATAAATATAAAGGAATGATATGATGTTTATAACTTCAACAATGAACCCATAAATAAGGAATGATACGATGTTTAGATTGCATAGATAAAGTCATGAGTCTTATGCATGTGATTGCGTTTAATAAATTTGGCACCATATCCAAAGTGGGTTGCAGACAATAATCTTGAGGAGGCAGTAGGATCTAGCAACTTGCAGTCAGAAACAGTTCAACTCATCCTTTTATAGGTTGAGATACTGTGAGGGTTAAACACCGACAATATTATCTCCTTTCCCTTGTGTTAGAAGCAGCAGTAGCAGGACAAGGAAAATATGGAGGCACTCCTGTCAACTGCTGTTGAAGCGTGAGAGGGCCGGCATTATGCCTGCCATTGCATTCAATGCAATAAAAACCAATCCTGTAGCAATTCCCACTCTCCGTTTCGTATTCAAACCTCCAAAAGTACCCCAGCTGGCCTCTCCGTTTCATGTGATCTTCCACAGTCAATACGTTACAACTCCCCACAACAGATGCCCACTCTTCCACCGTTTCCCTATCTGAAACGAGCAACTCATTCTCGCCGTGGAATGGCTGCCTCCCGGCCTTGGTCTCTTCAGGCTTCAAGCACCATCTCACGTGGATTTTATGTTTCTTTTGGGAAGAAGGATCACGCTCAATCTTGGTGATTTTGACCACTGACGTTGACTGCCCAGTACATCGGAGGCGCACAAAGCTGCCTACGCTCATCCATTCGTTGCTTTCGCGGATCTGAAGACGTTTTCCCTCTCGGATGCTCTTTGCCTTCGACGACGTGGCACCTTTGCGAACGGCCTTTCCTTTTCCTTTTCCGCTTTCTTCCACGTCGACTTTGCTAGCTGGCTCTTCGTCGTCGGAGGTTGCATCCCTTATCCGAAGGGAAGGCACGGCCTTTTGTTTTCGTTTGTTTCCCACTTCGATATCGATAGCTGGCAGTGGCGCTTCGTCGTCTGATGTGGCATCCGTTATCTTACGGGAAGGTACCACTCGGAAACGTTTCGCGTATTCGGAGTCATTACTCTCGGTGCTCCAGTCATCCTCGTCTTTCCCCTTCGCCTGCATCTTTTCGCTCTCATATATGCAATCATCGCTCTCGGTGCGCGAGTCATCACTCTCGGTGCTCGAGTCATCGATTTCTTTCCCCTTTCTCATCTCTTTGATGCGATACTATCCAGACTAAATTTGACGTGTGTCCTGTGTCAAATACACAAATTTATAATGGTTATATTCCTTTTTTCAAAGGAAGAAAATAACTTAGACCTAAAAACATTTATAAAATAAAATACAGGATACATTTTCATATATTTAGGTCATGATTCATGTTTTTATAAAAGAATAAAGCATAGGTACTGATTGTTTAGTTAATTTATGATGTATGTGATTCTCTGGTTTGTGAGATAAGGGATTTTTCTCTACCCGTTAATTTAACCGTTAAAGTTTACATAGGTGTACATGCACTACCCTCTCTGGATTTGAACCTATAACTTCCTAAGAAGAAACACATGCTCTTAACCGTTAGGCCCACTCATACTGTAAATTATATAAAAAGATATTTTATTGGAAGTAAATGGAATCTTTGGTTGTATCTCTGTCTTACACTTGCAAAAAGAGACAAATTGACCAGAACGCAGACAAGCATTCAAGTGGAACCAAACCAGAAGCCGGACAAATTTCCAAAGAAGTTCAACACTTAATGCAGGTTAGCTCATTACCATGAGACTCTTTAGGCTGGACTTAACAGGCCAGCTGCAATAGGTAAAGCACTATAAAAAAAAAAAAACCTAAATTTAAGAAAAATAAATAAGTGTTTTAACATATAAATTCTTATAAGCATTAAAATATAAATAAAACTTTTTAATAATTCACTTAATAGTTATAATATTTACTAATAATATTCAAAATATGAAGAAAACATTATGAACAGATATACTTTAAGAAAAGCTAAAACATACCCTAACAACCCAGGTTCAATATCTGCATTTCCAAATTTAAATTTAACCCAAAATACTAGAAACAAAAAAAACCAAAAATTAACCATTATAAATTTGTGTATTTATAGATATCTAAAAACCCGGGTTCAATCCTCTGCGTTTCCAAATATGAATTGATTCTGTTTTCCGAACGAAAATATTTGGAAGGACACAATGAGTTGGGTTCACTCCTCAACTTTGAATTGATATTTTTATTCTGAAGTAAAATATTTGCATTTGACACTATGTACGAGAGGCCATACGGCGAGCTCTCTTCAAAGCTCACCAAAAAAATGCACTTCCGCTGACCGTGAAAAATTTAAAATAAAAAGTGGCCAGACTTGGTAAAATAAAACACATATACAATGACAAGAATCCTTTTTCTTTTGAATTAAAGAGTAAAATAAATCCTAAACAGAAGAACTAAGAATCCTGGTGAATCCAAGAACATAAATGTGATACACATAGTACAAAATGTATAAAGAGATCTGTTGTTCTTAGTGAATGGAACTTTTGATTTTATCTCTTTCTCACACTTCTACAGAGAGGGTGACGAATCGGAAGATCGTATCTCTTTCTCAAACTTATACAGGAAGGGAACCGAACTAGAAGGCCGACAGATTTCAAAGAAGTTCAACAACATAATACCGGTTCCCGGGTTTATACGGGTTCGTCTTTTGAGGAGGGTTTTGTATTTTTTTTCTTGGTCTACAAGTTTTTTAAGGGTTTTGTAGGGTTTTTTATGTGGGTTTTGTCAGGGTGACAAGGGTTCAATTTTCAGGAGGAGACACCCAAAATCAAAAGAGTTGAATGTTGATGGCCCAGATGTAATCCCATGACATTAGATAGATATATCTAGGAAAATAAATCAAAACCCAAATTTACAGTGTCTTAAAAAAACTCTCAAGGATAAATCTTATTCTAATACCTATTGGCATATCAGATTAGATAGTATATCTAAATTTAGTAAAAGAAATGAATATACAAATTTATATATTTCTAAAAATAAAACGTTCCAAAAGATTTCTAAATCGTTAATAATCAAAAGATGCATAAAAATACCTGTGATCCTTTTTCTTTGAACCTTAGATAAATGATCTTTGCACAGATTTCTTATATTCAAACCTTGCATAAATGATCTTTGTGCAAGCTTTCCACTTGAAACTTGAGCAATCCCATCCCCACAGAGATCAATCTTGACACAGATCTACCTTAAGATTAAGCAATCCCATCTTCAGCGAGATCAACCTTACACAGATCTACCTTAAGCTTGAAAGAAATGCCATCTCCACCCCACTATATTTATAGGTTGGAGATGTCTAAAAAATCAAAGATTTAGATCGGAAGGCTTGGCATTTTTTATTTTGCAAAATCGGAATGTAATTATGTTTTAATCCCAATTTTGATCGTAGAAATGGATTCAACACCTTCAAAAACCCCCTAGACACCAAAAATTCCAAAACTTGACAAGTGTAATGGACTTTTCAAAATTCCTACCTGATTTTATCAAAATCGTTCCCAAAAATTAGCCTATTCCGACCAAAATCCTAAATTTTTTGGACTATGCATTACATCTTTAACTCCTTAGCTCCAATATTTAACCAATGAATAAAAATTTGATGTTGAAAATTTCAAAATAATATATATTAACACAATAGTGTATCATGCTCGGTGTAATGATAAACTATAATTAGTTATACATTAATGAAAACCCCCTAGACACCAAAAATTCCAAAACTTGACAAGTGTAATGGACTTCTCAAAATCCCTACCTGATTTTATCAAAATCGTTCCCAAAAATTAGCCTATTCCGACCAAAATCCTAAATTTTTTGGACTATGCATTACATCTTTAACTCCTTAGCTCCA
>LPNX010423876.1:484844-653813 GCA_001517045.1 Pseudotsuga menziesii
GATAATTGTTAACCTTGAACTAACTTTGGTTCATGTCTAGTTGCCAATTTGTATGCATAATTGATTATGATGGTGGTGGTTACGAACATTCATTGAGATCCACTTTAACTTATTTATCTATATATAACCTCGTTTATAACGATATAGATAACCCTTAAAATAGCACCCCTTCTAAAACGTCCATGTTTATTATAGTTTTAAACATTTGAATTATTACCATCACTTGGACCAAATTAAGTATTTGAATTCTTAACAAAATAAATGGTGAGAGATTAATGGGTTTCATGTGGAAATTTTTTCTATAATAGAAAATATTGAGAGTACCATTCATAAATCGCCATAGTTTTGATAAGTTAAAAGTTTATGAAAATATTAGTAAAAGAGGAGGCTCCCTTTAGCCCCTCTACCAATAATGATTATGTTAAGTGTGAGGGTTCGTTATAGTCTATAGTCATCCATTTGTTGGTCCCAATGATGCAAAGGTGTTTCGACTCTTGATTGATTGATCTAGTGGCTTCATTTTTATTTATCAAAGTTTGAATGGATTATAATCATGGATTACCATGTAAAATACACATTTTGAAATTTGTATGGTTGACACTTTCACAGTGATGGTTGGGCTAGGGTTTTGCTTGAGAACCAATTTTGCAAGGGTTTTCCCTGGTGTCAGAATCAGATGATGGGTGTGTTAATGAATGTCAGGGTTTAGTTATGTCCAAATTAGAAGAAAATTTGGTTGCTTGTCAAGGGGTTTCTCCTTCCAAAGATTCACATAATCCTTCTTTAGATTTTGATACTTGTTTGCAAGTGGGTTTCGTCTCCTCGAGTAAAGATGTATTCCCTATTATTCTAGTTTTATTGTGTTAACCTTATATCTGTCAAGGGAGGATAGGGTAAATACTGAGCATAATTGTAGTGGTTCCCTTTATAGCGTTTTGCAATGTTAGATGAAGGTGTGGAGTTGGTTTCAAGTCTAGGGTGATCGACCTTAACTCCTTCCTATAAGGATATTCTTTTCAATACTCCCCTTCCTTTCTTTTCTAATCTAAAACTAATATCATATGTTCCCTTCTCTAATACTAATAAAAAGAGGTAGAATTCTAACCTTTGAAAAAAATCTAAGAATCTTGGAAAGAAAAAACCTAAAAGTGCCACTCAAGGGGTTTTTTTTGTCAAAGGTTCGACCTCTCTACCATCTGTTTACTCTTCCCTAAATAGTTATATTTAGGGTTGGATATTCCTTTGTTTGTTTCTTCTAGGTATCTTAGAGATGTTATTCCCTGTCATATGGTTTCTAAATGATAATTATCTTCCTTAATGTTAAGGGAATTGGGGGTTCTCCCAAGTTAAACATCCTTAAGAGACTATTTGCAGTAGTTCACCCTGATATCATTCTCAGTCAAGAAACTATGGTTAGTGGTTCAAAAGATCAAAGGGTATTTTTAAATTTGCTACCATGTTGGGAATGTTGCATAATTGATGTGAATGGGAAATATAGGGGGCTTTTATTAGCTTGCAATGCTAGGTATGCAAAATTTATGTCCTTCCAAACTTATGTAGGTATCCTCCAAGAAGGTTCTATGCACGATTTGAACAAGTTGATCAAGATATTGAATTACTATGTGACATACACTGATAATCAAGTGTTTTGAGACTTAGTTATAGATTCCAGACTATTGAATCAACTAATATGATCTTTGGTCGGGACTTACACCTCATTGCTTTTGCTTGTGAAGTCTAGGGATCTTCATCAATATTGGATCTGATGTCAATTTTTTTCCTATATTTGTTTCAAGAAGCTAATGTTCTTGACGTTTTTCCTCTCCTCTACTTCCTACCTAGAGAAATGGCCAGTTTGGATAGGCTAGGGCCAATAAACACTTTGACAAGTTCCTTTTAAGTGAAGATTTGGAAGAAGGAATTTGAATATAAGTTCCTTGGTCTAGTTCCTAAACTATTTGTGGTATATTTCCTATCAAGTTGGGTCATTTTCCATGTTTTCTAAGCCTCCCAAACTTTGTCCTAAACACTTTATTGCATCCTTTCCATAGATATAGATTCCCTCACTCATTATCTCTCCTCTTTCCTTCATTGTATACCCCTAGGAGTGTCTTGAGTAGGTGCGCCATCCCTCTTTAGCTAGTAGGGTCTCCTCCTTGATCATTTTCTGAAGTGATCTAAAGCAACAAGATCCCATCCGGTGTGCCAACTATCATTCTTCTGTAGTGGATGATGCCCTTCTGGTGTCACCAATTAGCTACCCCACCTCTACCATCCCGGATGGGATACCTTTAGTGGGTAGCTATACATTGTGTGATAAAATGTCTTTAGCAGGGACGTCCTCTATCTCCACTTTTATTTCTCATAGTACCAAACGATTAAGCAAGTTGATTGGAAAGGATAAAAGTGACGGGAGGATCAAAGGTGTAAAATATCTTCCTTGCATTTTATCACTCATCTTGTCTTTGTTGATGATGTCCTTCTATTTGGTGTTGCTATTGTGGAAGGATCCAAAGTATTTTATGAAATCACTCAAGTATTTTGTGAAGCTTCTCGTATGGAAATCAACTTGCATGAATCTTGTTTGTTGGAAAATAAAATTGAGGGACATATGATGAGTCAAGTGAAATCTAACTTTCCTTTTCATTCAAAATCTATAGGAAATGGTTTAAGTAAATTTGTGATACTGTTTGAGACCAAAAAACTATTTAAAGGAAGAATGGCTCTATATATTAAAGAAAATTGAGAAGAAAGTGGGAAAATGGTATTACACATGGTTATCCCTTGGAGGAAGGATGGTTCTTGTGAAATAGGTCTCGAAAAATGTTCTAGTGTATTGGTTGTCCCTTGCTAATACTCCTAGGTCTATACTTGATAAAATTAAACAAAGATTTTTTAGTTTTCTATGGACCAAGGAAAAATAGAGAAATTTCTCATCTTGTGAAATGGGAAAATCTTACTTTACCTAAGAAATGGGGTGGTTGGGGGTTCAAAAACATTTATTGGTTTGATAAGGATTTGAATATGAAACATATTTGGAGTTTTTTTGTTCTTCTCTTTGGACTAATGTTATTCAAGATAAATATATGAAGAATAAGATTATTATTAACTAGATAAGATGTGCTAATGGATATGTTTATGGTGCCTCCAAATTTTTGAGAGGTTTAATGGACTCCTTTCTACAAGTTAGTAATTAATTAGCTTTAAAGGAAGGTAATGGGACACATGTACTACTTGGTGAGGATCCTTTCATTGCTTGTAATGGTTCCTTTAAACTCTCCCAAGGATTGACTTCTCACTTGAGAAAATTTTGTTTTATTTATCTTAATCATCTCAAAAGAATGGTTAATGGTTATCCTAAATCTAAATAATGGTATCTTGTTGAAGAATTAGGCATGTGGGGTGATCAAGCATTTGAATGGGATAACTACAATATGATCTTGAAATATGTTTGAATAGAGTTGTATTTTTCAATGGTTTTCAATGCTCCATCTTTTGGAATGCTTCCTATTTCCAGATGTATGTATCAATTGCTTATAGACTGTCGATTGCATTTATTACATTATTTGTGGGTCTTCTCAAATAGTGGCATGCATGGAGTTATGATTCTCAGTCAAATAATTTCATGGCTTCATTGGAAATGGGATTACACTTGATCAAGAAAAGTTCAAGTGATTAGATTAGTACTTGTATATAAATAAGCTCAAATTATAAGTAGTTGTGTTTAAGTTGTTTTAGTTTGTAGTGCATGAACTAATTTCTAGTATGCAGTTGTTTTCAAGGGTTCTCTTTTTCAGCTTGAATTAAACTCTGGCCCAATGGAATATTGATGCTGCTCATTTTCAGTTATAGGGAAGCTATGGTTTGCAGTGAATGATAAGCAGAGTTCTATGATAGGTTGCATATGTCAGAGAGTTTTATGAAGAAGGAACAGGGTCTACAAGTTCTTGGAGCCTCACAGGGAGGATTCTATCTCGCTCCAAAGCCAGATGTTGGTATCAAAGTTTTTAGATTCCCGCAATGTGCATGTAAAGAGGGACTCTGATTCTCCTTGTCGGAAGCTCATTAGAATTTTTACCAAGGCCATGTGTATCTCATTCAGCTCTGTCCACTCTGTTGAGCTCAAATATTTAAACCTTGTGGTTTGTTTTCTCCTTTTGACATTTTGAAGTTCCGTTGGTCAAAGTCTAGGTTCTTATCACTTAAAAGATTTTTTGCATGAAATGTTGTCATGCTTACATTGATTTTATCATTTAGATAGTCTCAATGGTATTTTGATAATATCCTCGCTACCAGAAGTTCTACCTCCACTAATATTGTCACTGAAACCCCAACCTTGTTATTTTAATGCGTCAATCTACCCTACCATCTCCTTGATTTTAATACCAAAGTGTCATTCATGCAATTTTAAACGGAGTTACCTTACTCTTTTATCCAAAGCCAAATGTTTTAAAATTATATAAATAAACATAAAATATCTTATTTTAAATTATTTTTCTGTCACTTTAAAATAATTTTTAATGTTTATTTATCTAAGTCTTTGGTTTAGAGAAATGGAAGGTTTTCTTAATTAAAAAAAATATAACCTTATGAAAAAAATTGCATGACTTTGGTATTTTATCTAGAAGCATGTTTCGTCTTTATCAGTTTTATTAAAAAAAAGAAGGTTTTGCAAAATTTGTTATTAGGATTCAAACCCCAAGTCTTCATTTAAGGACAACTCTTTTACGCGTTCATAAAATTCTATGGGAAGACCACGATTCAAGTATAGTGCTCAACGCGTTGTTATAAGACAAAATTATTGTCATATATGAATATGAATAAACTATTGTATCTTTTCAATGTGGAATTACTTCCACAACGCAAAGTAAACACATCTAACAATCAAGGCATATGTCGAAACTTTAGGCGAGCTCATTCCATAGCGTCAAATCGTTAGAGATTTGGGTCCATCATTGTCGTTTTTGTTCTACGCACTTATCAAATTTCATCTATCATCAAAATAAAATTGCAGGTGTCGACTATCATTGTCAATAGAAGAAAAACAACGAGCATACAAGTGTGGCGTTAGGAGCATAGTCATGGAAATTCCTTGACTGTATAAAATTTGTGAAAGTTGGGAAACTTTTGAGACTTTTTGAAATAGTCACCTTCTTTGATAAGTCGCAAAGTTAACTTTTGTGATAAATTGGAAATCAATTTTAGATTTAAAGGGATCTATCCAACGTCTTTAAGGAGCTGACATAAAAAGATCTTGCACGGTGTAGCACAATGGATGATTCGCTTGATATGAAGGACAGGTTGTCAATGGAGGTTACGAGTGTCAAATCACCTCGTCTTACCTATGTCCCATGCGTTCAGGCCGTGTAGGTGCACCTAGGGTATAGTGGTGCGGGATTGGATCCCTGGACCCCATGTCATGCGAGTACCATCCCAACCCCCAGTTGCCAATTCCCCTGGTACAAAAAAAAAGAGACATAAAATGACTGTTTCAGATTTGAAGTGAACAAATGGCATTTCTAGAGAATTTAAAGATTATGTAGCAGAGGCTTAAGTACCAAGTTTTATTAAGCATATCCATGAGAATAGGGCATCCAAAATCAATAGTAATTGAATTAACAATGGATAAAAGAATGAGGAAGAAAACAAAGGAACAAGTGTAAGAGTATTCACCATCTATGAACAATTCCATATTTTATGGTAATAAGTCAGAGATTTTTTCTATTTTATCGTATCGGTAAGGTTCAATGCCTTGAGGCTAGAAACAACTGGAATGTTGTATTTTTGTATAAATTTATGATTTGTAATGTAATAGAGGGGGGTTTTCAGTCTAGAGGCTTGAAACAGAGCTATAAGAGGAAGAAAGGATTGTATGACACCATTTCTTAGCCAGAAGGGCCCTATTTTTTGCAATTTGTTATCATCACAGATTCTTGTGGATTAAAATGCGAGTTTGTACCTTATTTATGTCTCTTGCATCATTCTTCATATCTGAATGAATCTAATGCATCTCATAATTCTTTAACATTAAATTTTTAGTCTACCTTGCTGAGTTTGTCATAAGATTGTTCAAAAAACTTTGATTCATCTTTTGGAAAATGTTTTTACTTGATGAATGTTAAGTTTGATGAATACACAGGCTAGATCAATATGTGAAAGCTTGCATGTTTCATCTATAGTTAATCGATTTTGTTTGTAATTTCTTAAAGTAATCTTCTTTAGCATTGAGTTTAATTGCATGCAATCCATAAGAAATTGTAGATGACTCCATTCCCAATTGTGTATCATTGATCTATAGTTTGTTTGTTGCCCTCTCCATATCTCATGCAGTCTTACTGATCCACTTGTTAAGCCCAATTCCATCATTCAAAATCAATATTGTGCTAGCCATGCTCTTGTAGCAGTTGGAGAGCATCTTTTACCACAAACACCTAACTTGGGAAAATAATTTAAAAAGAGAGTATGCGGGTCCTGTTATCACGCCATAGTAGCTGGGCTACTATTCGTGCTGAGCAGATATCTGCACATTTTAGAGCTTTTTCTTTACAGAGATCAACTATGATAAGCTTGTTATTTATGATCACTCACAGATAAGAGCAGTATATTATATCAGATTTTGTTAGACCTTGTGCCAAGGCCAAGCCTTGAGAGCTCAGATTTGATGACCGATGTGACCCTTTGTTCCATACAGTTTCAGTTCAGTGCCTAGTGATTATATTGCAACAGTGTTTCAGACAATTATTGATGATTATTATGATGATATGATATGACCTTTGGACTTCTGATTATTGATTTTGGTTTTATATCTTGTTGTTTTATTCATATTCATAGCTTGGACTTGGTATATGATTCATGATGTGGGAATCTGTTTAAAACAACAGGAATTTTTCTTGATGATGTTATAAATTATAAAATGGACTCATTACTCGCACACTTAGGTTTTCTGACAAAAATCATTGGTTTCATTACCTCCTTATGAGAATAGGTATGGCCTTTCCTGACGTCCTTGTTTTCTAGCTTCGGCACCATTTTCTCCTGACTTCACCCATCCATGACCTTCCTTACTTTGGCTTTCACCTTTGGCTTGTCTTCTTGACTTCTTGATAATGAGGACTTCCCTTTTTCTACCTCTTTGTTGGACCAAATCCATGTTTATGTTGTGTCTCATCTTTGAGTTGGTGACAGAACTTGCCTTTGGTAAGTTGGATTGTATGCCTAAATCATTCTGGTCGGTTGTCCCGATGTTTGACATTGTGTAGAACTCCCCCTAGTCACTTGAGATGTTGTTGGCTAAAACTGAAAGCTCATGTACTAATTGTAATAGAAATCTTTATATATACGCCCATGGAAATTGTAAATTCTAAAATGTGTTTCTTAACACACGTGAGTAAAGGGCAAGAGCAATAAAATGTTAAAATACCCCGCGAAGGGTATAAGAAAAGGTCCCAAAAGTAATGGTTAAATATATGCTATATCCAAAAAAAGTAATGGTTAAATATATGCTATATCCAAATATTGCTGACCTTATAAATTTGAATATGTCCCTAATAAAAGTTGTGATTAGCTGTGCTTTTATGTGCTGGTGAAGTCCCAAAAGGGTCATATAGGCCAAAAAGGCCATGGAAATGAAATTGATGATCCTAATGAACCTAGGTCAAACTTGATGTACACATGATGCCTAGGTTGAATAAGCACTCTCTAAACAACTCAACCATTTGTGAGGCACTGCCCTTCCCTTTGTTATTTGTCCAACACAGAGTGTATCTTCCCCTTTCCTCGTCCAAGGTGTCATTTGGAAAAGTTGGTCAAGCCATCCCTTTTGTCTTAGCCTTCATCCTTAACTAGCAGCTACGCCATGTCCAATGAAGTGAGTTTGTCATCTGAGATATTGTACAATAAAAATATAAATAACAATGAAATATATAAATGTATTAAATGCCATGGGATGATGTTTATACTTTAAGTTATGCTGCGAATATGATCTAAAGGAACATGTCTTAGTCTATTGATATAATTTGTCCTTGGTCATTCTTTGGATCTGTGATGATGTGGGCCATATATGCTTATGGATGATGATTGATGGTCCCACATACTCTTTTTATTGATACCATATGGTGGAAATATGATTCAGATGGTGATTGATGCAATTCAACAGGTTTATTATTATTCCAAATCATCAGATTATGCATTGTCCATATATGGTGGGCCCTTCAAGGAAACCCATCGTGTATGAGTACACATTATTAGTAGATTTGGGGCTTCTGGTTCCAATGAGACACTTATAATTCAGTTTTGGGCATTTCTAACAGTGATAGATGCATTTATCCACTTGTTGAACAGATTTGGGGTTATGTTCCCAGCCTGTCTAGCAGGGGCCATGAGAGGCCATTTCACCTAGGGTTTTGTATGAGGAGGGGTGATCCAGCCACTTGATATTACCATTATACCCCCCTTTTGGAGAGCCTAGTGGGCTCAATTTGACAACGCAGGTACTCCAGGAGGCAGTTTGGGCAGTTTCATGGTTTTCGAGGAGGATTAAAAATGGAATAAAAGGGTCACTGAGGAATTTTATTTGGGCAATTGAGGCAAGTTTTTGGCACTTGGTCTTCACAGAGGTCTTCCAGGGTGAACCCCTCATCTTCCAACCAGTTTGCATCAGTCAGTGGGGTCCATAGAGGCCACATGAGTCCTTTTACTACATGTCTCTCACATATTTTGAGGGCAGGACTTTATCATTTGCATTATTTGGACATATTATTTTATATTATTGTGCCATGGGAATGAGCTAGTAAGGATTGATGCCTCCTAATCCCACCATGAGCTTCTTGAGTCATGTCCATGTCATATGAGGTGGGTCCATGTGTTTTATCCCCCTTTTGAGGATGATGTCACCCTCACTTAGCCATTCGTAGCTATGATGTCACCTCTATTTTGAGTGATCCATGTGATATTTTATGTTGGCTCATCTTAGCCATTGATTATGTTGTGATATCTTTTAATCTCAACCACTCATTTCAAAAAGTGGTTTTGAGATATGGGGTTTCAATCTTTATTATCCTATATAAGGAGGAGACCCCCCTCACTGTAAAGGGGGGAGGGATCTAGATATTTTTGTCTCTTGGAATAAAAATAATTTCTTGGGCATATTGGATCTTGGAATTGGAATGCCTGTGGTGATTGTAAATGCTTCTTCCTTTGCACTGATATACATTGGTCGCCATCTTTATTTTATCTTCAACTAACATTGTTTTGTAGGAAAAGAAGATGTTTTGGAGGGGTTCCAATTGGTGGGGAGGCCTACCCTTCAAGATTCAAGAGGACTCTTTGGGTGACCGGGAGTTGTTTTGTATTTTGTACCAACAATTCATGTTTCTCATCTCTCGGTATGCATCTCTTTCCATTCTTGATTGATTGATTGATCTTTATGTCCTTGATTAACTGGAATAGGAAAATCGATTTGGTTGAAGGAGGAAAAATGTTGGCAAGAAGGGCTCATCAAAGTTTGGCATTTGATCTTTGTGGGAAGTAATCCTTGTCACAAGCCTCTTCCATCTACATCTTCCAGGTATGTTCCATGAGGTATGAAATTATTCTATCCTATCCATCTATTCTCTTAGATATCAAAACCCTCATTGATTAAAACCCTCATTTTTCACTGTTTTCTAGATCTAATTGGATCTAGATTGTCTTTGGAAATAATAAAAATAACCCACCTCTATAGCATCCACGACAATTCAGATCTACAGTTTGGCGGCAATCGGGCTTCATTTGACACATTTTCCAAGGCACTTAGCCTTCCTTCGGTGAGGTCACACTCCTTAGTTGGGTGAGTTTTGATAGGTACAAGAATTGGGTAGGTGAGATCCCACTTTATTTGCACTCCTCTAATTTGATAACTTAGTAGTAGTGCTTCTTTTCTTTGATTTTTTCCTTGTGGGCCCCATTCCTCATTTTGATGGTTGTGCCCCACTTGGGTCATTAGGTGATGCACTTTCAACCTTAGATCTATGGAGATCTAGTTTCTATTTGGGAATCCTATCCTAAAACCACTTTGAAAATTGCCTTAACTACCTCGATCTACAATTTGGCATAATTTGGACTCCATTTGCCCCTACATCTAAAGGCACTAGTCTCCTTGGGTCAATTCGCACTCCTTGAGGATTGTGTTATATGCTAAGATCCCATATGTGGGTGTGTCTAATTTACCTTGGATCCATAGATCCACATCATAAAACACCCCTTAGCACCATATCACCCCTAATTTGACCTTGTGGGTCCCATTTGAATCATTTCCCCATTTTAAGGAAGTGGGACCTACTTGTGTATTTCATGGTGTTAGATCTATCTCTTTGGTCCTCATAGGTGGCCTAACTCATTCATTGGTTGAAACATTCCTAATATATTAAGCCTCTTCAACCATACTTAAACTCTTAGGCTCACTAAAGCTTGCATTGGTTTCCGTAACTCAAATTTACACACTCCCATAGGAACCTTTGTTTTGGATAATATTCTTTGATTGGCTGTAGGGTCTCCCCCTTGGTTGTGATTCTTCATAATCTAAAGTGAAGAGTGCCTTGGTTGATGTGACTCCTAGCTTGCATTGGGAACCGTTGCACTTCTTGGGTCTGTTATTTTTTCAACATTAAGTTAGCATTATTAGGATCTTTAACTGAGAGAATAACAAGCAGAACAATCAAACACAAGAGACAATGAACACAGTGTTTTTCCTCGGGGAAACCATAAATGGAGAAAACCCCGCAACTTCCTCAGAGATAGAATCATCACCAAAATAGAAAATCCCAAAACAGTAAGTGATCTCCGACAGCAGTATCCTTCTTCTTATCTAGCCCCAATGTCTTCTCCTTCCTCAACTTTGCACTATACTTGAGTGTGTATGAGTTGTGTGATAAATAGAGACTCTAGTTCTTTATTTATACTAATCCCGACATGACTAAAAGCCTACTAGGGCCGACCTCTACTAGGAGATTCCAATAACCCTAGTGCCCCAGAATTGTGGGGACTTTAACCCTCAGGCGATCGGAGGGTTACCTGCTATGACTTGACATGACTTGTTTACATTATAGATCCTCCCGATCAGAACATCGGGGCATGAAAACATGACTCAATTACATAATAGATACATCCCAGAAAAAACATCGGGTTATAATACATAAGATACATAGATGAATACATTCCAAAGTTACAAATACATCAACACTCCCTCTTAACTAGGAAGGTATTCTTTCGACACAATTTTCAGCACTGGTCTTATTCTCTGCATCAACTGGATCATCTCGTTATATTCAAGTCTTCTTAGTATTCAAGTCATCATCTTCTTCTTTATCACAGGATCTGCATCATCATGACTACTGGCTCATCACTGTTGGATCATCACTCGATCTGGATCATCATCAAGTCTGGATCATCTCATCTAGATCACTTGATCTGGATCATCGAGTCTGGATCATCATCACAACTGGATCGTCACTTGATCTGGATTGTCATCAAGTCTGGATCATCTCATCTGGATCACTTGATCTAGATCATCATCAAGTCTGGATCATCATCATATGCTATCTCATAATGGTGCTATCTCGATTCTTCTCATCACAGGAAGTTCTATAGAGTCAATCCTGTAGGCCTACCCTTCATGTAGGTCTTTATCAGCGCTTATATCTAACACTTAATTAAGAATGGCCCACCCAACTCTTAAATATGACCTCATCTTGTTAGAAAGGCATGCCCAGCACTCACATCTGACCTCATCCTATTAGAAAGGCCTAGCACTCACATCTGACCTCATCTTGTCAAAAAGGCTCAGCACTTATATCCAACCATGTGCAAGCACATGGCATCGGAAAGGCTCTGCACTTAAATCTGACCTCATCCTGTTAGAAAGGCACAACACTCACAGTCGACCATGCTCGAAAGCACCACATTGAGAAGGCTCAGCACTTACAGACCGATCATGCATGAAGCATCGCATCGGAAAGGGCTCAACACTTACAAACCGACCATGCATGAAGCACCGCATCGGAAAGGGCTCTGCACTTACAAACCGACCATGCATGAAGCATCGCATCAGAAAGGGAATGCACTCACATCTTATCATGGAGGAACTAATCCTACCATCACATCAGAATGGCCCCCGGTCCCAGACTGAGCTACCTGGTAACTGACTAGGTGCCTCCATTCCTAGAATGGAAGCTCCCCTTACATTTGACCTACTCGTCAGAATGGAAAACACTCACATCTGACATGGGAGGAACTTAATCCTTTAACCATGACAGAATGGTTCATCCCTTAAATCTGATAAAGTGGGAACACATCCCTCTATCACATCAGAATGGCTTCTTAGTCCTAGTCTGAGTTTTCCTGGTAACTGACCAGGTGCCTCCCTTCCCAGAATGGCAGTTGCCCTTACATCTGTCCTACTTGACAGAATGGCCAGCACTCATATCTGACATGGAAGGAACCAATCCTCTCACCATGACAGAATGGCTCAGTCCTTACATTTGACCATGGAAGGAATGAATCCTCTCACCATGTCAGAATGGCTATGGATCTCATCACTTTCTCTTGGAGGAAACCTCGATCCGAAGAACACCAAGCTTCTCCCTGAAGTACTCGAACTTCAGCCTAGACAATGGCTTCGTCAATACATTAGCTATCTGTTCCTCCGTCGCAACATACTGGAGCTTCATTGCTCCCCTCTGCACCATATCCTTGATATAGTGATACTTGATCTCGATATGCTTCGAATTTTCATGGAACACTGGATTCTCTGACAACTTCACGCAACTTTGGTTGTCACAGTGTATACAAGTAGCATCCAACTCGAGATCAAATATATCAGATAGTAGCTTCCGCAGCCATACTACCTCACAACTAGCTGAACAAGCTACGAAATACTTTGTTTCAGCTGTACTTAGTGCCACACAGGATTTCTTCCTACTAAACCAAGAGATCACACCTAATCCCATACTGAAGCAACATCCTGAAGTGCTCTTCCTATTGATGGCACTACCTGCCCAATGTGAATCGAAATAACCCTCCAGGTTAATCTTCTGATTCGACTCATACTTGAGCCCATAATCAACTGTACCCCTCAGGTACCTTAGAATATGCGTTGCATCAATCAAGTGATCATTTCTTGGATCTGTCAAGAACTGGCTCAAAGTGTTCACAGCAAAGCAAATGTCTAGTCTCGTGTTCTTCAGGTACATCAAGGACCCAATCATCTGATGATACATCATAGCATCAACTGACTCTGATGAGGAATCACTCAATAGCTTCAGGTTCAATGCCATAGGTGTGGCCATAGCCTTGCAGTCCATCATCCCAAACCTCTTCAGGATCTCTACTACATACTTCCCTTGTCTAAGGAATATTCCATCCGTACTCTGCCACACCTCCATACCTAAGAAATAATGCATCATACCCAAGTCCTTTATTTTGAACTCGATATCAAGCTTTCTCTTCATATCAGCAATCAACCCATCCATACCTATTACAAATAGATCATCTACATACAGTAGAAGTATCACTGGGTTTCCATCTTCAATCTTGTAGTACAGGTTGGAATCTACTTTACTCTTGGTAAATCCCAAACTAGATAGAAAGTTGTCAATTCTACCGTACCAAGTCTTGGGTGCCTGTTTCAAACCGTACAAGGCTTTCTTCAATCTGCATACATGAGACTCCCTGTCATGTGTCTTGAAACTGAGTGGCTGCTCCACATACACTTCCTCTTCTACTACACCATTCAAGAAAGTAGTCTTGACATCCATCTGGTGTATCTTCCATTTCATCACTGCAGCCAGAGCTAGTACCGATCTGATGGAAGTGTATCTGGATACAGATGCAAATGTTTCTTCATAATCTATTCCTTCTTTCTAAGAGAAACCGCGAGCCACAAATCTTGCTTTATATTTTTCAATGCTACCGTCTGCAGCATGCTTGATCTTGTAGATCCATTTGGAAGTTACAATTGACTTCCCTTCTGGTCTTGGGACAACATCCCAAACATCGTTCTTCATGATTGATTGATATTCTTCGATCATAGCATCCTTCCATTCTTTCCGTTTTGCCGCTTCTTCATAACTGGGAGGTTCTTTGTCAATTAAATCACATATTAAAGCTACATACCCGGAGCAGGATCTGGTCCTCTTTCCTTCTCTATGATTCTCTTATGGAGCCCCATATCTTTCCACACCGTGGATAATTTCTCGTACCCAAGCAGGTTTCCTCTTATGGGGATTCTTCTCCATAGGTGGATCTATAAGTCTTTGTGGTTCTTCAAATTCTTGATCTTCTTCTTGAATTTCTTTGTTCATGGTTGTGTCACGAATTTTGGGCGTTTCTGCTTCTTCAGGTTCTTCAGTAGGTCTCTTTCTAGATTTTTTGTAAGTTGTGTCTTCATCAAATGTCACATCCCTGCTAATGCCAATCTTCTTGTATCCTGGGAAATAGATTTTGTAAGCCTTCGAGCTTTCAGAGTATCCCACAAATATACCCTTCTTTCCTGAAGGATCTAATTTTGTTCTCTTCTCTTTTGGAATGTGTATGTACATAGGACAGCCGAATATTATGAGATGGCTGACTTCTGGTTTCTTGCCGGAGAAGACTTCTTCAAGAGTTTTGTTCTTGAGTACTCTATGTGGAGTATGGTTCTGTACATACACTGCTGTTTTGGGAGCTTCTTCCCAAAGATGCATAGGAATATCTTGATCATGAAGCATAGCTCTTGCAGCTTCCATGATAGTTCTGTTCTTCCATTCTACAATCCCATTCTATTGAGGATTATAAGGAGTGGACAACTCCCTCTTAATCCTTGATTCTTTACATAGCTCTTTGAATTCATTTGAATTGAATTCTCCACCATTATCTGATCGAAAATTCTTGATCTTTTTTTCAGTGTGGTTCTCGATCAAGGCTTTTAATTCCTTGAATTTTCTGAATACTTCATCTTTGTTCTTCATAAAGTAAACCCATGTCTTCCTAGAAAAATCATCAATAAAAGAAACATAATATGCATACCCTCTTAGCGAGCTTGATGACATAGGACCGCATACATCGGAGTGGATGATTTCCAAGACTCCTTTTTCTTTGCTTTCGCTACTTGGAAATGTATTCTTTGTGCTCTTTCCCTTCGTGCATCCTTTGCAGACCCCATCATGTTTTGCTTGCATTTCTAGAAGACCTTCAACAACTTTGCTTGCAAGCGGTAGTTCTCTGTAATCCACATGTGCAAGCCTTCTATGTCAAAGTTCACTTGGATTTACTGTGTCATGGACCAAAGCTTGTTCTGGATGGCCCTTCAATTTGTACAAACCTCCTTCTTGTTCACCAGTCACTATTGCACCATCAATAGTCTTTCCCTTTGGCCACATGATGACTTGACCATCTATGAATGCAACCCTCATTCATTTTTCATCCAATGCTGATATGGAGAGAAGGTTCTTCTTGAGTCCTGGCACAAACAACACTTCATTGTTATAGACTTTCCAGAGTCTAGCTTATAGGAAGATTCCCCACTACCTTTTATTGGATATTGGTAGTCATCTCCTAGCTTCACCTTGTGAGGTGATTCATGTTCTGAGAGTTTCACAAAGAATTCCTTGAATCCAGTCATATGTTTGGAAGCCCCACTGTCTATAAGCCAATCATCACTTCCATGAGTAATGTTACCTGTGAGAGCAGAGATCAAAACATATTCATCATCGCTTGAAGAATATTCACTTTCATATCTGGTTCTCTTTGATGAAGGTTCATCATCCTCTGCAACACGAGCATGATGTCTTTTCTTATGTCCCTTCTTCTTGTGAGAGCTACTTTTGTTCTTATGACAATCTCTAGAAAAGTGTCTTTTTTCATCATGTGTATAGAAAATGTACTTAGAATTATCTCTAGGCTTTCTAGATTTATTTCTATGATGAGAGTACTTACTTCTGTGATGGTTGGATCTAGACTTCTTGGATTGTACTGTGAAATATTGATCTTCACTTCCCATCTTCTCTTCTCGAGTTGCTATCCGAGCTTCTTCTTGAGAACATTCTTCCCACAGTCTGCTGAACTTGACTAACTTCTTTCTAGCACAGATCCCTTGAATGAAAGAGTCCCATGTCATGGGGAAACCATTCAAGGTGGTCATCACAATTTCTGCATTCTCCACTTCTTCATCTACTTCTTCCAATTGTTCCTTGATCTGAGAAACCATTGTGAAGTAAGACTGGATGGTCTCTACATTCTGTATCTTCATATTCTTCAGTTGATTCCTCAGAGTCATCTTCCGGTTTATGTTCTTCCCTTCAAACAATTTGGTTAGGGCATCAAACATAGCTTTAGGTGTCTTGAGGGAGGACACATGTGGGATAAGGTGATCCTTGATATAATCAGCAATGATCCTCTTTTCCATAACCATATTCTTCTTATGTAAGGCCTTAGCCTCATCTCCCTCTGGAACTGGAACCTCCACATGGATGTAGGAGTCTAACTCATTTTCTTCCAGGACCAGGGAGATCCTATACTTCCAGGCTTGAAAGTTATCAGCTCCCTCAAGCTATTCATCAAGCTTGGTATGATGAGGCATCTTAAACTGAGAACCCCAAATGGAAATACAAAAGATTTAGATCTTACTAGGTCAAGATGTCAGATCTAGATTTGGAGCTGAAATCCTGTAGTACTGGATTAGGAGCAAATTAGGGTTTTGCTTTTCTGGAGTTCTGTCCACCCAAATTCCTTGAAATTTATCCCTAACTTCGATTTTGGGGAGGAGATCAATCCAGGCTTGGGATCACTGAAAAATTCCTCTTCTGTGAAAAGTCCTAATTTTCGGCAGCAGTGTCGGGTCCAAAACTAAAAAACCTCAGAATTGGGTTATACTTTGATAGAAAGATGCGCCCTACGGAGGAGAGCTATTCCACCTTACTTTTGTTGAAAATCTGTGGAGGAAGATCCACAAACTAGGAAGCTCTAGTTCCTGCAGTTGCACAATGTCTTCTTCTCAGGTTAGTTCTGATACCATGTTAGTTTTTCAACATTAATCTAGCATTATTAGGATCTTTAACTAAGAGAATAACAAGCACAACAATCAAACACAAGAGACAATTAACATAGTGTTTTTCCTCGGGGAAGCCATAAATGGAGAAAACCCTGCAACTTCCTTAGAGATAGAATCAACACCAAAATAGAAAATCCCAAAACAGTAAGTGATCTTTGACAGCAGTATCCTTCTTCTTATCTAGCCTGAGTGTCTTCTCCTTCCTCAACTATTTGCTACACTTGAGTGTGTATGAGTTGTGTGACAAATAGAGACTCCAGTTCTCTATTTATACTAATCCCGGCATGACTAAAACCCTACCAGGGCCGACCTCTACTAGGAGAGTCTAATAACCCTAGTGCCTTGGAACTGCAGGGACTTTAACCCTTAGACAATCGGAGGGTTACCCACTATGACTTGACAGGACTTGTTTACATTATATATCCTCCCGATCGGGACATTGGGGCATGACAACATGACTCAATTACATAATAGATACATCTCGGAATAAACATCAGGTTACAAGACATACGATACATAGATGAATACATTCCGAAGTTACAAATACATCAATAGGGTCACCTCTTTAGTTGTCCATCTCCTCTACCATCCCGGATTGGATACCTTTAGGGACAACTACAAGTTGTGTGATAACATTCTTGGTGCTATTTCAGGGAGGTAGAGGATTACCTTAGGTGTTTATGAGTATCCATGCATAACTCAAATCTTATCGCATCCCAATTAGTATATATGGTTATCATCTCAATCTTTAACTAAACATAGCCATCTATTTGTCACTCACTCTCTCCCTGCATTTTAACAACATGCATATTGGTAGAAGAGTTTAAAGTATACCTGGAAAATCCAAACCATGAATCCACTGAGGAGCAATCCCATGAGCATCCCTACAACCTTAGAAGTAAATCAAATCTAAATCAATTGGAAGGAACCCCATTTACTTATCGTAGGAGAGATCCCAAAGCTCAATCAACTAATTTATTTTGGAAAATTGCTAACACCAATTCTCCAAACCATTTCTTGGGATCCCTATCAACTAATTTGGTTCCTCCTCCCTCATCTCCTAATCCTAATCTTAACATAAGTCCAGTCAATCCAATGGCAGGGACTAATCAATATAACCCTGGAAACAATACTCAAACCAACCCTCTTGTCACTCATGATTTTGGAAATAAGGCTAGAGCCTCACCCTTATATTTTTCCCAAGTCTTAGGTGCCCCCCATGATATGCCCGACAAGTATTTTGAGAAAATCCCAAAGTTCAATGGGAATTATGCGACCTCCATAGAGGACCACATAGAAAATGTATGGGCTCACATGGAAACATATGGGGATGAATAATATGTATTTATGAGGGGTCTCTTTGCATCCTTGAAGGGTGATGCTGACAAATGGTTTGACCGCTTTCCTACATCATCAATCACAAGATACGATGTATTCACTGAAAAAATTAATCATGAGTGGCCAGTCAAGTTAGATGGATGTTTCCTTTTGAACCAAATTTTTGAAATCAAGAAGAAAGAAAACGAGTTTGTCCATGAGTTTAACCTTCGCTTTGACAAGCTAGTGGAAAACATTCAAAATAACATTAGTCCTCTTGAGAAAGGTGTTTTAATTCATTACCTCAATTCATATGAAGGCTACCTTGGCTATCACTTAAGATATAAAGACCTTAACAACCTTAAAATGGCACAAGATAATGGTAGAAAGGATAAATCAAATGTTGCTTCCATGGGGAAGCATAATTTCTTTGACCTAACTAGTGCATCATCTTCTAGATCTGAGCATAAGTTTAAAAAGGGAAAAGATCCTAGTAAGGATCCTAATGAAATGATGGAGAGCATGCGTGAAATGATGAAGAATATAGCTCTCCTGACTAGGGATTTAGCTAAGAGAAAAGAAGCGGAAAGGTATAGACAACCCTATGGCCCAAAGCCTTATTGGAACCAACAAAAGAAACCTAATGAAGGTGATAGAAGAAACCCTGTGAGAAAAACATCAACTAGACCTCCTATCATTACCTAGTCAGATGAGCAAAATATGGAAGATCCTGAATATCCAAAGAACATTAACTGGGTTGATAACATATATTTTGACAAATACTTTGGAAGAATTTTGCTTAAACATGAGGAAGAGTCTATAGAAGAACCCAGTCCTAGATTTCCCATTTATGCCACTGAACAACCCAACAATAGTGGTCAAGATCCTCCTAGAACCTATCAACGAAGAAGGGATGGTCAAAATCCCACCCCCTTCATTGAAAAGTGGAGCAATGAGATGCCTATCCCAGTGAGTGAGCCAATTCTCCTTCCTGAGTATGATTTGGTTATCAACATTGAGAGAGAGATGGAAAAAGTCAAGCACAATATTCCACTCATTGAATTAATGAAATACCATATGTGAAAGAGAAAGTGGTAGAATTTTACGAGAGTATACCTAAGACATCCACTAGAAATGGTAAAGATCCATCTATCCCAAGCTTAGAACCTAGTTCCATGGTTGAAGAAGAGGAGGATCCTCCCATTAATATCCATACTGCTTTATATGAGAGAAAGAATGGTGGCCACCAACCCTTTTATCTTACACTTGCATTGGTGACACCCTTCTTCATAACTGCAAGTTGAATTTTGGTGCCTCCATGAATGTGATGCCTTTGCAAGTCATGGAATCCATGGGATTAAAAATAACTAGGGCTTATGAGAACGTTTGTGGAATTGATTCTAGATTGGTGCAAGTCTTTGGCTTGATAAAGAACTTGAGATCTGACTTGTTTTCATGGCCCGACATATCCATGCTAATGGACATAGTAGTCATAGATATTCCCCCAGCTTATGGAATGCTTCTTTGTAGGAAGTGGTCTATTGGACTAGGGGGACATGTTCAGATGGATTTATCATACACTACTATCCTCAAATATGATGGGTCATTGGTTAGGGTGTATCGAGAGAAATTTTATGATGGTCACCTTGAAATTTATGAGGATGGTGTAAGGAACACTTGTGGCGAGGGTGAACTTTTACCTGAGGGTACATTTATGGTAATGGGTAGTCATAATGAAGAGAAGAGATTTGGAGATAATTTGGGTATGATAGTTCTTCTGAGGAAGAAAGGGAAAGAGCTATTGTTGTTAGAGAAATGAACCTTGACTTACTTCATGGTGAAGTGTCGGAAGAAATTAGAAATTTGAACCAATTCGGTGATATAGGGACACACATTGACCAACCTGAGCTAGTCACTGAAACAGTCAACTCTGAGACTAATTTGGATCATATTATAAGGGTGAGAAAATTCCTAGAACAGTTGATGAATGGATGGTTTTGGTTAACCTTAACATAGAAAGACAAAGGCAGGGGCTTGATCCCATCATTCCATGGGAAAACAATGAAGGAACACATCCTTCTCATAATGTGGGAAGTAATGAATAAATAACTGAGTGTCACTTTATCGATGCTCCTAATCATTTATCTTATATGTATTTGGAAGATAGAGTATTAAGGAAAGTGAATGACAACTCTATGAGTTGGAAAGAACATGCGTTGATAAATGATGCTCCTGGAGAAGAATTCTCATTGAATAACCTAGCTATTTTCCAGGAAGAACCCCATGCCATCATGTCAGCCATTGGGGACAATTTGTCTCTACTATATCCAAACATCCCTATTTTCCTTATTCCCTATGAGTTACCTATTGGTGAAGAAAGTACGAACTCTATTGAGAATTTTCACACACCTACTTCTTCACAAAAGTCTTTAGACACAGGTTCTCAGAACGCTTCTAGCATGGTTCCTAGTCATCTGTCGTTTCCCATTGATCATCTGGAAGCTTTAGAGAGTATGGTTATTCCTATCCCTTTTGGAGAAGGTAGTAGTAGAAGTGTTGAAAACCAAAACCTACCATCTCCAGTCCACGGGGAAGAAGAAGAGGATGTTGTTAGAGATTCTTGGACTATGGGAGAGACTCCAAATTATATCATTCACCCATAAGTTGAAGAACCAAGAGTTGAAACGCCCCAGAGAAGAGTGATCCAGGAAGTCCTTGTTGGTAGTGTAGCCATTCATTTGGATGGTGGTCCCGTTAGGTTTGATGCAATTCCTCCTAATAGGAATTCGAGGATAGTGACACCCCAACCTTAGTGCAATTATGATATCCAAACCATTTCCATTCGTGAAATTGAATCCATCCTTGAATCTGTAAATCGTCAAAGGTTTGAAGTTGGCGATAGGGTCGTTGTTCCTAATGATCTATTTTGCATACAATCTAGAGGATCTGGTGAATTTTGGGTTGGACCTCTCACTATTGAGCATCACATTGATGGTATGTGTTTCCTCACTACTGGGACCGGGCAACATGTCATGCTACCTATCAACCAGAGAGAGTTAAGGGATTATATCCCTAGCTCAACCTAATTTAGGACTCCTCTTGCTTGCATGCTTAGAGTAGATAGGTCTTCGAATAAGCTCACTTGAGAAGTAGGATTTGTGTGCTCTTTCTTTTTCTCCATGCTAAGTTTTGCATTTTTCCCTTTTTCTTCCTGAGTTGAGTCATGATCCTTCCTAAGTATTTCTCATCTCCTGCACACATTTAATAAAACTTGAAGTGGTTAATTTCTTTTCTTGGGTTTATATATCTGATAGTCATATATGCTAGTTGAGTTGAGTATGCTTGTTTGAAGAAGATTTTTCTTTCCTCCTGCATAGTAAAATTAATAAAATTTACATGTTGTGTTAGCTCAGTATTTTCATTTATACTTTTCAGTTTCTAATATAGATTAGGTTTCTTTCAACATTATTTTATATTTTTCCCTTACATGCTTCATGAGGTATTCTAGTGGATATGAGCGCAAATATAGGTGCAAAAATAAAGAAAACATATGATAGCAAGGATGATGAGTTGCTGATGAAGATTGACGCAGAGCAGTTTGAGAACAAAGATTCTGAGGTTCTCAAGCCCTCTCTCCCTTAGAGAAATTGTCCCAGCTCGAGCCAGATGTTATCACACCATAGTAGCTAGGCTACTATTCTTGTTGGGAAGATATCTGCACATTTCAGAGCTTTTTCTTTACAAAGATCAGCTATGATGAGCTTGTTATTTATGATCACTCATGGATCAGAGCAATATATTCTATCAGATTTTGTTATACCTTGTGCCAAGGCTAAGCCTTGAGAGCTCAGATTTGATGACCGATGTGACCCTTTGTTCCATACATTTTTAGTTTAGTGCCTAGTGATTATATTGCAGCAGTGTTTCAGATGATTATTGATGATTATTATGATGATATGATATGACCTTTGGAATTCTGATTATTGATTTTAGATTTCTATCTTGTTGTTTTAGTCATATTCATAGCTTGGATTTGGTATATGATTAATGATGTGGAAAACTATTTAAAATAAAATGAATTATCTTGATGATGTTATAAATTATAAAATGGACTCATTACTCAAACCCTCAGTTTTTTCTGAAAAAACTCATTGGTTTCATTACCCTCTTATGAGCATAGATATGGCATTTCCTGACATCATTGCCTGCTAGCTTCGACACCATTTTCACCTGACTTCACGCATCCATGACCTTCCTTACTTTGGATTTCACCTTTGGCTTGTCTTCTTGACTTCTTGATACTGACAACTTCCCTTTTCCTACCTCTGTGTTGGACTACATCCATGTTTATTTTGTGTCTTGGCTCTGATTTGGTGACAGAACTTGCCTTTGGTAAGTTGGATTGTGTGCCTAAATCATTCTGGTATGTTGTCCCTATGTTTGGTACTATGCATAACTCCCCCAAGTCACTTGAGATGTTGTTGGATAAAATTTAAAGCTCATGTACTACTTGTATTGGAAATATTTATATATACACCCATGGAAATTGTAAACTCTAGAATGTGTTTCTTAACACACGTGAGTAAAGGGCAAGAACAATGAAATGCTAAAATACCTCGCGAAGGGTATAAGAAAAGGTCCCCAAAGTAATGGTTAAATATATGCTATATCCAAATATTGTCGACCTTATAAATTTGAATATGTCCCTAATGAAAGCTGCGATTAGTTGTTCTTTTAAGTGCTGGTGAAGTCCCAAAAGGGTCATATAGGCCAAAAAGGCCATGGAAATTAAATTGATGATCCTAATGAACCTGGATTAAACTTGATGTATACATGATGCCTAAGTTGAATAAGCACTCTCTGAACAACTCAACCGTTTGTTAGGCACTACCCGTCCCTTTGTTATTTGTCTAGCACATAGTGTAGGTTCCTCTTTCCCCATCCAAAGTGTCATTTGGAAAAGTTGGTTAAGTCATCCCTTTTGTCCTAGCCTTGTTTGTTAGCCTTCATCCTTAGCTAGCATTTAGGCCATGTCCAATGAAGTGAGTATTTCATTTGAGATATTGTGCAAGTAAAAGATACATAACAATTAAATGTATAAATGTATAAAATTCCACAAAATGATGTTTATACTTTAAGTTATGCTACGAATATGATCTAAATGAACATGTCTTAGTCTATTCATATAATTTGTCCTTGGTCATTCTTGGGATCCGTGATCATGTGGGCCATATATGCTTATGCGTGATGATTTATGGTCCCACATAATCTTGTTATTGATACAATATGGTGGACATATGATTCAGATGGTGATTGATGCAGTTCAATGGGTTTATTATTATTCCGGATCATCAAATTATGCACTGTCCATATATGGTGGACCCTAGAGTGGGCCCTTCACGGAAACCCATGGTGCATGAGTACAATTTCTTTATATATTTGGGTCTTATGAATCCAATGAGACACTTATAATTCAGTTTTGTGCACTTTTTATAGTGATAGATGCAGTTATCCACTTGTTGACTAGATTTGGGGCTATTTTCCCATTCTATCTAGCAGGGGCCATGAGAGGCTAGTTCACCTAGGACGTTGTATGAGGAGGGGGTGGTCCATACACTTGATATTACCATTTTAACCCCCTTATATAGAGCTTGGTGGGATCAGTTGGACAACGCAGGTACTCCAGGAGGCAGTTTGGGCAGTTTCACGGTTTTCGAAGAGGATTAAAAATGGAATAAAAGGGTCAATGAGGAATTTTATTTGGGAAATTGAAGAAAGGTCTTGTAAATTTTTCTTCATAGAGGTATTCTAGGGTGAACCCATCTTCCATCTAGTTTTCATCAGTTAGTGGGGTCCACAGAGGCCATAGGAGGCCTTTTAATGCATGTCTCTCATAGATTTTGATGACACGACTTGATCATTTGTATAATTTGGACATATTATTTTATATTATTGTGCCATGGGGATGATCTATTAAGGAATGATTCCTTATAGCCTCACCATGAGCTTCTTGATTCATGTCCATGTCATATGAGGTGGTCCCATGTGTTTTATCTCCCTCTTGAGGATGATGCCACCCTCACTTAGTCATTCCTAGCTATGACGTCACCTCTATTTTGAGTGATCCATGTGATATTTTATGTTGGTTCATATTAGCCATTAATTATGTTGTGAGATATTTTAATCTCAACCACTCATTTCAAAAAGTGGTTTTGAGATTTGGGGTTTTGGTCTTTATTATTCTATATAAGGAGGAGATGTCCCTCATTGTAAAGGGGGGAGGGATCCAGAGATTTTTGGGTCTTGGATATTGGAATAAAAATAATTTATTTGGAATATTGGATCTTGGAATTGGAATTCTTTTGGTGATTTTAAATGCTTCTTCCTCTGCATCGACAAACATTTGTGTCCATCTTGATTTTATCTTCAACTAACATTGTTTTGAAGGCAAAGAAGACATTTTGGGGGGGTGCGAATTGGTGGGGAGGCCTACCCTTCAAGCTCCAAGAGGAATTTTTGGGTGACAAGGAGTTGTTTTGTCCTTTTTACCAACAATTCATGTTTCTCATCTCTTTGTATGCATCTCTTTCCATTCTTGATTGATTGATTGATCTGTGTGTCCTTGATTGACAGGAATAGGAAAATCGATTTGGTTGGAGGAAACATGTTGGCAAGAAGGGCTCATAAAAGTTTGGAATTTGATATTTGTGGGAAGTAATCCTCGTCACAAGCCTCTTTCATCTTCATCTTCTAGGTATGTTCCATGAGGTATGAAATTCTTCTATCCTATCCATCTATTCTCTTAGATCTCAAAATCCTCATTTTTCACTGTTTTCTAGATTTAATTAAATCTAGCTTGTATTTGGGAATAATAAAAAGAACCCACCTCTATAGAATCCATGAAAATTCATATCTACATTTTGGTGGCAATCGGGCTTCATTTGACACATTTTCCAAGGCACTTAGCCTTCCTTGGGTGAGGTCGCACTCCTTGATTGCATGAGTTTTGCTAGTTCCAAGACTTGGGTATGTGAGATCCCACTTGATTTAAACTCATCTCACTTGATAAACTACCCCTATTTCTTCATTTCTTTGATTTTTTCCTTGTGGGACCCATTCCACATTTTGAGGGGTGTGCCCCACTTGGGTTTTCCTTGTGAGCCCCATTCCTCATTTTGAGTGTTGTGCCCCACTTGGTTCATTGGGTGATGCACTTTAAACCTTAGATCTACAGAGATATAGTTTTTGTTTGGGCATGCCATCCTAAACCCACTTTGAAAATTTGGACTCCCCCGATTTACAAAGTGGCATAATTTGGACTCCATTTGCCCCTACATCTAAAGGAACTAGTCTCTTGGGTTAATTCACACTCCTTAGGGATTGTGTCATATGCTAAGATACCATATGTGGGTGTGTCTAATTTACCTTGGATCCATAGATCCACATTGTCACACACCCCTTAGCACCATATCACCCCTAATTTGACCTTGTGGGTCCCATTTGAATCATTTCTCCATTTTAAGGAAGTGCGCCCTACTTGTGTATTTCATGGTGTTAGATCTATCTCTTTGGTCCTTATAGGTGTATAAACTCATTCATTGTTTGAACATTCCTAATATCATAATCCTCTTCAACCATACTTAAACTCTTGGGCTCACTAAAGCTTGCATTGGTTTCAGTAGCTCAAATTTACACACTCTCCTAGGAACCTTTGTTTTGTCTATTCTTCTTTAATTGGCTATAGGGTCTCCCCCTTGGTTGTGATTATTCATAATATAAAGTGAAGGGTGCCTTAGTTGATGTGACTCCCATCTTGCATTGGGAATCGTTGCACTTCTTGGGTCACCTCTTTAGTTGTCCATCTCCTCTATCGTCCCGGATGGGATACCTTTAGGGACAACTACAAGCTGTGTGATAACATGTCCAAGTTATTGTCACTTCTACAACAATGGATTTGAAATCGTAGAGCACTTATTTGTTCACTATGAAATTAGTAAATAAGTCTAGGATGATGTTGGGAACAATTTCCATTTTTTGATCAATTGGGGTATTCACTCTTTTGAAGAAAATATTTTTCAATGGGTTATTTCTATAGCTTCAAGGTGCTCCCTCTGTTTGTTATTTAAGAATTTTGGAGAAGAATGAATTTTATTATAGTTGAAAATGATAGAAGTATTTCCCTTATAAGCTCAAAAATTTATCGATATTATCAAGAATTTTATTCAATTCACATAAAGAAATCTTTGGGGATCATTAATTTCCCTTCTATTTTGAGTGGTGTCCCTCTAGTTCAACCTGCTTGGTGGGGTCCTTGTCAAAAGGGATCCATTGGTTGACCTGATGAGATCTATCCATGCAAGGGATAAGGATTTAATATTTTGTAAGTTAACATATAAAATATATATGTTATCACATTAGTATTACATATATATGTTATATATGTTTTATTAACATACATAACATATATAAAGTATAACATGTTTATGATTTTTTTTAAATTAGAGAAAACAAATATGCCTTCGAATGAGGGATTCAGTGGAGAAGTAGAGGTTGTGAACAAGGACCTAAACCATGGTATATCATTTACAAATGATTTTTTTTCCAGTAATATTATTGTTTACTCCATGTTAAGGACTTGGACAAACATTGTTCATTCGTGTGACCAAAAACATGGGTTGGATACGAAATTATGGATTTAGGTCATAATCCATGATTGTTGGGCTCATTGGCCATATATTTCTAAGGTTCAATATTGATACATGATTGCTTCATTTCAATTCAAGGATTATCTATCTTAGAATTTATGGTCCATGATTTCTTCATTTCATTTCATTTGCATTGATATCTACATATTTCATGAAGACAAAAATATTTGTGAGAGAAACTGAGGTATTGATGTTTGTATTGAATTTTGAAATGCATTGAAATATGGATATTTGTGAATGAGAGTAAAATAAAACCCATGTATAATATTAACATCTACATATTTTTGAATGAAGAGTAAAATATAAAGCATGTAGAAGAAATGTCACTATACCTTTCTAATTGTTCCTTGCTTGCAATTAAAAATGAGCATTTCAAAGTGTCTCAAAGGTCTGGGAATATTCTAATATTCCAAATAGATCCTAAGAATTGGCCAATGTAGTTGGTGTGTCCAAGAGGTGTAAGAACATTCCAAATTTCCAACGAGAGTTTTTAAGTATGTGTGCTCTAACATGAAAATACAAAAATAGTGTGAACAAAGAGGGGGGATCAAGGTGAGGTTGAGAGAGGAGGGTAGGTTAGCAGCAAGTGGAGGACATTTGGAGGGGAGAGGATTTAAGAGAGATATAAATATAGGGGGTTTAGGGTTTGTAAGAGTATAAGAGAGAGATGATGTATTACCTTAGTTGTTAAACTCTGAACTTATGATCTTTCATGTGGCTTATATTCTTTTGAATTATCGAATTATGATCTTTTATGGGACTATGGACTTATTGTTCGGGTACACAGGGTACTCCCAAAAGACTAAACACCTTGAGCAACCACTTCACACAAATATATCACAGATCAACACACCGATGTTTGTCACATGGTTAAAACCCTTAAGAGGAAAACAGTCCATGGCCCCAGCCAAATAGCTACTTGGAGCAATTTATTATGCAAAAGAAAGAAAGCTACATGAGCTTCTCATAATCGATCAACTAGCCAAGGACCCTCTATGCTCTTTAAATAGAGATCATAGACCAATCGGGTGTTAAGCCACACATCAATGGTAGGTATGATCTAAGAGAAGTTGAACCGCATATCGTGACCATCGGATTATAATATTTACAAATGCATACTAATGCATACTAAAGAAACACACTTTTGACTAACAGATATATTACACAAGTTGATCTTAACTAACTCCTAAGTGTCTAAATATCCTAACATCCCCCCTTAAGAACAACTTGGGATAGGATTGAAGGATTTACATGTTAGGATATTTAGACACTCAGGAGTTAGTTAAGATAAACTTGTGTAATATATCCATTAGGTAAAAGTGTGTTTCTTTAGTATGCATTAGTATGCATTTGTAAATATTCTAATCCGACGGTCACGACATGTTCTAGACATAGAGTGATCTGATAGTTCAACTTCTCTTAGATCATACCTACCATTGATCCGTGGCTTAACACCCGATTGGTTTATGATCTCTATTTAAAGAGCATAGAGGGTCCTTGGTTAGTTGATCGATTATGAGAAGCTCATGTAACTTTCTTTCTTTTGCATAATAAATTGCTCCAAGTAGCTATTTGGCTAGGGCCGTGGACTGTTTCCCTCTCGAGGGTTTTAACCACATGACAAACATTGGTGTATTGATCTGTGATCTGTTTGTGTGAAGTAGTTGTTCTTGGTGTTTGGTCCTTTGGGAGTACCCTGTGTACCCTAACATGGTATCATAGCTTTTATGAAGAGCCGCTTTCGATTTTGATCAAGATCTGGAACCGGTGTTGCCGAAACTTTGAAAGGGTTTCTGGTTTTGGATTTTATGTGCATTTGTGGTCTGTGTGAGCTGTTCCATTGCTTCTGGAGCACTGTTTTTATTGGGAAATAGTTTTCATTTCACTGAAAATCATTTCCGTTTGCTCCAGAAACACCCATTTCAGAAAATTTGAAGGATGTTCTGCGAAGTAAGGGACTTTTCAGGATGACCTCAAGGAAAGAAATAGAACCCACTGATGATGATAATAAAATTAAATGGGAAAATCAATGTGATGAAGCTCTTGGATTGATTGGGATGTCAATATCTACTGATTTGCGATTCCACATATCTAGCATTGATGAACTTGATAAAGCTTGGGAAAAGTTGGAATTTGTGTTTGGTAAACACAATGAAATTCAAGCTCATCAACTTGAGAATGAGTTGCTTTCCTTGAATCCAAATGATTTTTCATGCATTCAAGACTATTTATCTAAGTATAAAACTCTTAGACTCTTATGTGCAGAATGCAAGATTAAGAAAGAAGACAAACAATGTATTTATCATATTCTTTCCAAACTTGGACCTGCATATTCTGTTTTTGTATCTACATTCTACTCCATGAAAGAATCCTTGACTGCAGCTAGCTATCAAGAGCCTATCCTTGAATCCTTTTGTGATTCCTTAATTAGAGAGCAAGACAAGCTCATTCATCTTGGAATAATTAAAAATGCAGATACATCTAGGAAAGCCTTATTGTCCCAACAGAAAGAAAAGTCCAAGCCTCCCAAGAAACAGAATTTTCGCAATAATAAGCAAAATAACAAGCGCCCCAAACGCTCTCAGTCAGCTCCTTCTTTAAAAAATGATAAAGGATCCAAGCAAAAAGGAAAGAAGACTGAGCGTCATTGCAATTTTTGTGGGAAAGATAATCATGATGAATCTAAATGTTTTAAGAAGATGACAGTCTTGGAAGCAGCAATGAAGAAGCACCACATCAGCCTAGATTCGTCTTCGGAATCTAACTCTCATGGACATGCACTTTTTGCTTCTGGTTACTCTTATACTGCATCTTCTTCTTCTACTTCAAATGAATGGCTCATTGATTATGGAGCATCTTATCATATGGCTAAGGATCAAGCCATCTTTTCTACTATACATGAATGTAACACCAAACAAATATTTGTTGGTGATGATAGATCTCTAAGTGTTGTAGGATCTGGAATAGTTCCAGTAGAAAATGGTCATTTCAGTGATGTACTATGTGTTCCAAAAATTTCCTGCAATTTGTTATCAGTCTATCAAATCACTCATTCGGGTGAAGGTAAAACTATGACGTTTACACCTCACCAAGTTGTAATCAAGGATTTTAAAAATCCTCAAAATGTCCTTGCTACTGGAACTATTGATGATATTACCAGGTTGTACAAATTTAACAACTTTGGGCCATCACCTTTTCCTTCAGTTTTTGTTGCTCATAGTGATAACTTGAGCAAACTTTGGAATGAGCGATTTGGTCACTTAAATTATCGCTCATTAGAAACAACTATGTAAATACAATATGGTGACTGGTCTTCCACTGGTATCTTGCAAGGATGGTGTTTGTTCCGGTTGTGTACTTGAAAAACATGATCGGGACATTTTTGACAAACGTGCCTCTTGGCATGCCTTGGTTCCCTTGGAGCTTGTGCATAGTGGCTTGTGTGGCCCTCTTCCATCTGCTTCCTTTTCTGGTTTCAAATATTTCTTAACCTTCATTGATGACTACTCCAGACGCACTTGGGTTTACTTCCTAAAACTTAAGAGTGAAGTATTTAACATGTTCTTGGCCTACAAGGCCCTTGTTGAACAAAAATTTGGTCATCAAATTATTAAGTTAAGATCTAACAATGGAGGAGAATATCTTAACAAGAAGTTCACTACTTTCTACATTGAACAAGGAATCCAACAACATCACACTGTTCCATATACACCTCAACAAAATGGTGTAGCTGAACAGAAGAAACACACTTTAAAAGAAATGGCTAATTCTATGATCCAATCTAAGGGACTAAGTCTTCAATATTGGGCTGAGGCCACAAATTGTGCAAATTACATAGTTAATAGCACTCCCACTAAAGTTTTACAAGGTATAACACTGGAATAAGCATGGAGTAAAATTAAACCAGATGTAAGTCACTTTCGTGTGTTTGGTTGTGAAGCATGGGCTCACATTCCAGATGAAAAACGGAAAGCATTGTAGCCTAAAAGTGAAAAGTGCATATTTGTTGGATATTTTGAAGATGTAAAAGGTTGTAGACTTCTTCAGCCACATTCTCATGATATAATCATTAGAAGAGATGTTAAATTTGATGAAAATCTCTTGGCCTTCGAGCCTAACTTGGCGGGTGTGCCATTTTTGGCCTGCAAGCCTGATTCGGTGATTATGCCTTCTTGTTCCTCTTCCAGCTTCCTTGACAGGTTTCCAACTCCAGTTTCTGATAATGACAGTGAGGATGAAAATCCACCTCCGCCTGCTCATGTTCCTCCAATTGCACCATCACCAATACTTCCTCGATGGGTCCATTCAACATGTGAAGCAGCTGGTGATCTTGCCGATGATCCTAGAGATCAACGTCGAACACATTCTCAGTTTCAGCGAGCCTCTTCTCTTTTGGCTCAAGTTTTCGAGAATCATGATCCAGAAACTTTTGCAGAAGCTTCAAGAAATCCAGATTGGGATGCAGCTATGGATGAAGAATATCGTTCCTTAATGGCGAACGATACTTGGGATCTTGTTCCTCTTCCAAAAGGAAGAAATATTGTCAGATGTAAATGGGTCTATAGAACTAAGTATGCATCAAATGGAAGTGCTGAAAGACTTAATGCAAGCTTAGTTTCCAAAGGTTTTTCCCAAGTTGAAGGGATTGACTACAATGAAACCTTTGCCCTTGTAGCAAAAATGAACTCCATCTGCCTTGTTCTTTCCCTTGCATCCTTACATAACTAGGAAGTCCATCAAATGGATGTTAAGTATTCCTTCTTACATGGTGATTTACATGAGGAAATTTACATGGAACAACCTCATGGATATGTTCAGAATAACTCTAGCCTTGTCTATCTCCTTAAGAAATCGTTATATGGCCTTAAGCAAGCTCCTAGAGCTTGGTATGCCAAAATGGATAGCTTTCTCCTTGACACTGGTTTTTCTAGATGCCATTTTGACCCCAATGTCTATACCAAGAAAGTAGGAAACCATCTCATCATACTTGTTCTTTATGTTGATGATCTTATCCTTACTGGTAGTGACCCTAACTTTATAACCCATGTGAAATCTAGTCTTAAGCAAAATTTTGAAATGTCGGACTTAGGACATTTGCATTATTTTCTTGGTCTCCAAGTATTGAAAACCAAAGAAGGAATCTTTCTTTCCCAGTCTAAGTATGCTTGTGACCTTATTCGTCGCTTCCACATGGAAGATTGTAAACCAGCCCCTTCTCCCTTCCAGTCCAGAGTCAAAATTTCTGCCACTTGTACTTCCCCTGAAGTAGATGCCACCTTGTATCGTTAGCTTGTTGGTAGTATTTTATACTTGACTCATTCCCGTCCTGACCTTTCCTTTTCCATTGGTCGTGTTGCCCGTTATATGAAAACTCCTCATGAAAGTCATTGGAAAGCAGCAAAAAGAATACTTCGATAAATTCGAGGTACAATTCAGTTTGAGATTCATTATAGTACAGGGGGGAAACCTTTGTTGGTTGGTTTCACTGATTCAGATTGGGCCGGCGATCCTGATGACCGGAAGTTTACTGTAGATTATGTTTTCAGTCTGGGATCTGGACCTGTCACTTGGGCTTGTTATAAACAACAAGCGCTAGCTCTTTCTTCAGTAGAAGCAGAATATCGAGCCACAGTTAATGCCAGTCAGGAAGCTTTATGGCTTCGACAGATCCTTTCAGAGTTTGGATTCGAGTAGCAGCAGCCTACTCCACTTTGGTGTGACAATCAAAGTGCCATCAAGCTTGCCAAAGATATAGTTCTACATCAGTGCAGCAAACACATTGAGCTACACATGCACTTCATTAGAAATCTTATTCATGATCATGTTATTGAAGTGCTCTATTGTCCTATAGATGATCAAGTTGCAAACATCTTTACCAAGTCTCTTACAGAAGCGAAGTTTTCTAAACTTCGGTCTATGTTAGGAGTTCAGGAATGTGTCCTTAAGGGGGAATAGGTTCTAATGTCTCCTTCCTTCTCCTAATAGTGTCACTTTTGTAAATCCTTCAATCCTATCCCAAGTTGTTCTTAAGGGGGGATGTTAGGATATTTAGACACTTAGGAGTTAGTTAAGATCAACTTGTGTAATAAATCCATTAGGTAAAAGTGTGTTTCTTTAGTATGCATTAGTATGCATTTGTAAATATTCTAATCCGACGGTCATGATATGTTCTAGACATAGAGTGATCCGACGATTCAACTTCTCTTAGATCATACCTACCATTGATCTGTGGCTTAACACCCGATTGGTCTATGATCTCTATTTAAAGAGAATTCAGGGTCCTTGGCTAGTTGATCGATTATGAGAAGCTCATGTAACTTTATTTCTTTTGCATAATAAATTGCTCCAAGTAGCTATTTGGCTGGGGCTATGGACTGTTTCCCTCTCAAGGGTTTTAACCACGTGACAAACATTGGTGTATTGATCTGTGATATGTTTGTGTGAAGCAGTTGTTCTTGGTGTTCGATCCTTTAGGAGTACCCTGTGTACCCTAACATTACAAAAGTGACACTATTAGGAGAAGGAAGGAGGCATTAGAGCCTATCCCCCCTTAAGGACACATTCCTGAACTCCTAACATAGACCGAAGTTTAGAAAACTTCACTTCTGTAAGAGACTTGGTGAAGATGTTTGCAACTTGATCATCTATAGGGAAATAGAGAACTTCGTTAACACTATCATGAACAATATTTCTGATGAAGTGCATGTGTAGCTCAATGTGTTTGCTACACTAATGTAGAACTGGATCTTTTGCAAGATTGATGGGACTTTGATTGTCGCACCAAAGTGGAGTGGGCTGCTGCTGCTAGAATCCAAACTTTGAAAGGATCTGTAGAAGCCATAAATATTATTGACTGACATTAATTGCGGCTCGATATTCTGTTTCTACTGAAGAAAGAGCAAGAGCTTGTTGTTTCTTACAAGCCCAAGTGATAGGTCTAGATCTTAGACTGAAAACATAACCTGCAGTAGACTTTCGATCATCAGGATTGTCATCCCAATCTGAATCAGTGAAACCAACCAACAAAGGTTCCCCCCTGTACTGTAATGAATCCCAAACTGAATTGTACCTTGAATATATCGAAGTATTCTTTTTGCTACTTTCCAGTGACTTTCATGAGGAGTTTGCATATAACGGGAAACACGAACAACGACAAAGGAAAGGTCAGGACGTGAATGAGTCAAGTATAAAAGGCTACCAAAAAGCTGACGATACAAGGTGGCATCTACTTCAGGGGAAGTACAAGTGGCAGAAAGTTTGACTCCAGACTGGAAGGGAGAAGGGGCTGGTTTACAATTTTCCATGTGGAAGCGATGAAGAAGGTCACAAGCATACTTAGACTAGGAAAGAAAGATTCCTTCTTTGGTTTGCAAGACTTGGAAACCAAGAAAATAATGCAAATGTCCTAAGTTTGACATTTCAAAATTTTGCTTAAGACTGGATTTCACATGGGTTATAAGTTTAGGGTCACTACTAGTAAGGACAAGATCATCAACATAAAGAACAAGTATGATGAGATGGTTTCCTACTTTCTTGGTATAGACATTGGGGTCAGAATGGCATCTAGAAAAACCACTGTCAAGGAGAAAGCTATCCAATTTGGCATACCAAGCTCTAGGAGCTTGCTTAAGGCCATATAAGGATTTCTTAAGGAGACAAACAAGGCTAGAGTTATTCTGAACATATCCAGGAGGTTGTTCCATGTAAATTTCCTCATGTAAATCACCATAACAGAAGGCAGAATTGACATCCATTTGATGGAATTCCTAGTTATGTAAGGATGCAAGGGAAAGAACAAGGCAGATGGAGTTCATTTTTGCTACAGTGGCAAAGGTTTCATTGTAGTCAATCCCTTCAACTTGGGAAAAACCTTTGGCTACTAACCTTGCCTTAAGTCTTTCAACACTTCCATCTGATGCATACTTAGTTCTGTAGACCCATTTACTTCTGACAAGTTTTCTTCCATTTGGAAGAGGAACAAGATCCCAAGTATCGTTCACCATTAAAGAACAATATTCTTCATCCATAGCTGCATCCCAATCTGGATTTCCTGAAGCTTTTGCAAAATTTTTTGGATCATGATCCTCGGAAACTTGAGACAAAAGACAAGAGGCTCGCTGAAACTGAGAACGTGTTCGATGTTGATCTCTAGGATCACTGGCAAGATCACCAGCTGCTTCACATGTTGAACAGACCCATTGAGGAAGTATTGGTGTAGATGCAATTGGAGGAACATGAGCAGGCAGAGATAGATTTTCATCCTCACTATCATCATCAGAAATTGGAGTTGGAAACCTATCAAGGAAGTTGGAAGAAGAAGAAGAAGGCACAATCGCCGAATCAGGCTCGCAGGCCAAAGATGGCACACCCGCCAAGTTAGGCTCGAAGGCCAAGAGATTTTCATCAAATTTAACATCTCTTCTAATGATTATATCATGTGAATGGGGCTAAATAAGTCTATAACCTTTTACATCTTCAGAATATCCAACAAATATGCACATTTCACTTTTAGGATGCAATGATTTTCGTTTTTCATTTGGAATGTGAGCCCATGCTTCACAACCAAACACACGAAAGTGACTTACATTTGGTTTAATTTTACTCCATGCTTCTTCCAGTGTTATATCTTGTAAAAATTTAGTGGGTGTGCGATTAACTATGTAAATTTCACAATTTATGGCCTCAGCCCAAAATTTAAGACTTAGTCCCTTAGATTGGATCATATAATTAGCCATTTCTTTTAAAGTGCAGTTCTTCTGTTCAGCTACAACATTTTGTTGAAGTGTATATGGAACAGTGTGTAGTTGTTGGATTCCTTGTTCAGTGCAGAAAGTAGTGAACTATTTTTAACATATTCTCCTCCATTGTCAGATCTTAACTTAATAATTTGATGACTAGATTGTTTTTAAACAAGGGCCTTGTAGGCCAAGAACATGTTAAATACTTTGCTCTTAAGTTTTAAGAAGTAAACCCAAGTGCGTCTAGAGTAGTCATCAATGAAAGTTAAGAAATATTTGAAACCAAAAAAGGAAGCAGATGGAAGAGGACCACACAAGTCGTTATGCACAAGCTCCAAAGGAATTGAGGCGTGCCAAGAGGCACGTTTGTCAAAACTATCCCAATGATGTTTTCCGAGTACACATCCGGAACAAACACCATCCTTGCAAGATACCATTGGAAGACTAGTCACCATATTGTCTTTACATAGTTGTTGCAATGAGCGATAATTTAAGTGACCAAATCGCTCATGCCAAAGTTTGCTCAAGTTATCACTATGAGCAACAAAAACTGAAGGAAAATGTGATGACCCAAAGTTGTTAAATTTGTACAACCTGGTAATATCATCAATAGTTCCAGTAGTAAGGACATTTTGAGGATTTTTAAAATTCTTGATTATATTAATTCTTGCACATGATCTAGGAACTAGGAATCAAAATCATCAAAGAATTATTAACAAATACTCATGAATTGGAAAATAACTGGAATACCAAATAGGTTTCCTCTCTGTATATTATATAAAGAATAAAGGATTACAATTTCCATGCATAGCAATAGCTTAACTCCATGAAGAATTCGTATACCTAAGGGACAATTCGAATTCAGTGAGTGAGTCTAGCTTAACTGACTCTTTGCCATGCAATCTCACTCAGTTAACCACTTGACCAAAACCCTAATTGAATCACCAAAACCTAACTGAAGTTGGAGTGCAATAAATGACTGAATCTCAACTGAAGGAGATCAAACACATGTCATAGCAATCCATTCATTAAGTGCTAGTACTGCATGACTCCAATAAACCCTGATGAGGTTAACTGAAGCTGAACTGACCATCAGAAGTTGGTGAAGGCACCTTGTTCACTCCAGTTCATTAAAATAATAATAAATAATCATTAAATAATATATTTAATGAATGGAGGTGCCTTAACTGACTGTAACTGATTGGTTGAACTGAAAGTAACCACCAGTTAGCAATTAGGTGCATGAATGTCACATAGATCACCTCTGGAGTGCTCCAGTTAGCCTCCTTGACTATAGGAGAAGGCTAAGTTATCCTCCTTGACTGTAGGTAGGCGTGGGAGTGACTGGGATGATAGTAATTAATGCTCCACTGATGTCAATTAAACTTAGGATAGTGGTTTAAATAGGCCAATTTGACCGAAGGAGTGAGTATGAAGGTAAATGTCTCCAACACCCCCCCTTAAGCTATACTCAGGAAGAGTTAGAAAACATAGATGCATAAAATGCTAGGGCCCTGGAAACAAAGGCCATAGGTCACCCTGTACAATAAAGTAACTGCTTAATATAACCAAGGAAACGGAGAAAACCTCATGGGAAAAATACCCCCCCTCAAACTAAGCAGTAAATCAAGAATTTGTTCTTATATGCAGCAGCATCCTGAGACTGTGAATGTGAACCTATGAATCCAAACTAAATGAATATGTCTGGAGGAATCTTCCACTTTGGAAGAAGAATAATGCACTCAACTGAATCAGAAATATAAACAGCTGCACGGTGAAAACTGGACCCATGTAGAGCAACTGAAATCATCTAAAGAGAGAGCAAGGGTTCTTGAGGATTCAAGCCATGTGTGAAAAACTCAAGAAACTGATATGTTGCAGACTCGAACAGCAAACCATGAGTGGTAAAATCAGCCCCAATGTTTAGGAGCAAGTGTCCATGCGGATGTAGAATGTCTTCCTCTTTACTAGTTCTGTGATGAGATGAGCTTGTGACCAAAGGTAGAGAATCCCTGGGACTCTGGAGAGCGAATGCTTGAGCTCCATAATCTGATATAGATTCAGAAATATCTAATGATTCACAAAATAAAATATCAGCAACCTCATAAGAGGAAACTAACACCAAATCCCCATCAGCAAAATTGAAGAAGAACTGCGGTACTTGATTTTTCACACTAGAATCGGTGAGAGCAGCTACAAGCATGGCTGAAAGCTCTTGGATTTTAAAATATGAACAAAATAATATCAGATCAGAATGTAAATCAGATATAAATAAGTTCACAACAGATCCAAATCTATGAAATGAAATCAAATCCCCAGCAGCAGTTTTGTAGGAGACTTGCGGTACTTGTTTCTTCACACCGTTGATGAGAACAGCTATAAGAAGTATTGAAGGTTTATGAACCTGAAATTTTGAACCAAGAAATATTAGATCAGATCTAAATAAGATCATATCAGAACCAATAAGGTTCATATCAGATCCAAAATTATGGCCAACCGAGACGGTGGATGCACAGTGTTCTTCTTCAAAATTCTGAATTTTGGTGCATGCAATCCTGTAGGATTTTGGTGGAAGATCTAGATCATGGGGAGCGAATGTGTCACTCTTATAATTTGATATTTATTCCAAAATATCCAAGTTTTTACATATTTGCACACCAGCAGCAACATTAGAGGAAGAAAAATCAAATTTCTCTTCACTTTCGGAAGCAATTACTGGTAAATTTTGCACAGAATTCAAAGGAAAATCACTGGTGAATGTTTGCATGGAAGTGCAGCAGTATTTTTATTCAATATCAGAGATTCGAATGTCTTCTTCTGTTTCAGCAATATGAGAAGATGATATATCATAGATCTCATGACCTTCCGGAGCATCAGGAGAAGGAGTCACTTCATGGATACTTTCTTCAATTCGAATTGAATGTGTAGAGGATTTTGCTTCATCTTCATCTTGAACAACTTCATCAGAGAGAGTAGAGGCTGATAATTTTGAGTAAAGAACTCTTGTGGTGCTGGCTGTAATCTCCAAAGTACTATTATGATCCTCATTGTGCTTGCCAAAGGTTTTGTCCAATATTGTCCAGACTTCCTTTGGGTATTCAGTAGAACAAATAAGGTAGTACAAGCTATCATCAAGGGCCAGAGCTATTGATCCAAAAGTTCTGTCAATGTCATTTAGCCAGTCATTCTCATTCTCATAAGTCTCTCTTCCAATTCCAATAGACACCTCATAGAGACCTTGTCTCTTGAGATATGCAATCATCTTCAACTTCCATTCCGAATAGCTTGTGAATGGGGTGAGAGGAGGGATTGATGAGTCCATTCGAAGTTGTACTTGTTAAGACCTGCAAATCAAAACAAAAGGGGCATCGTAAGGTCGGACAGCCTGCACATTTTAGGATTTCATCACACCCAGCATAGTCAATCAAGCAAGCTTGATCAACAAGTTCTTTACTTGGGATATTGAGTGGTAAGCCTTGGCTTCTGGCGCAGTGCTGTAATTTTAAGCTATTGCTCACTTCTCATGGAGAAATCTGTCAAAAATATTGTTCTTGAGAGATTGTTCTTCGTCTCGCCGTAAGCTCTGATACCATATTAATTCTTGCACATGATCTAGGAACTAGGAATCAAAATCATCAAATAATTCTTAACAAATACTCATGAATTGGAAAATAACTGGAATACCAAATAGGTTTCCTCTCTGTATATTATATAAACAATAAAGGATTACAATTTCCATGCATAGCAATAGCTTAAATCCATGAATAATTCGAATACCTAAGGGACAATTCGAATTTAGTGAGTGAGTCTAGATTAACTGACTCTTTGCCATGCAATCTCACTCAGTTAACCACTTGACCAAAACCCTAATTGACTCACCAAACCCTAACTGAAGTTGGAGTGCAATAAATGACTGAATCTCAATTGAAGGAGATCAAACACATGTCATAGCAATCCAATCATCAAGTGCTAGTACTGCATGACTCCAATAAACCTCGATGAGGTTAACTGAAGCTGAACTGACCATCAGAAGTTGGTGAAGGCACCTTGTTCACTCCAGTTCATTAAAATAATAATATATAATCATAAAATAATCATTAAATAATATATTTAATGAATGGAGGCACCTTAACTGACTGTAACTGATTGGTTGAACTGAAAGTAACCACCAGTTAGCAATTAGGTGCATGAATGTCACACAGATCACCCCTGGAGTGCTCCAGTTAGCCTCCTTGACTGTAGGTAGGCGTGGGAGTGACTAGGATGATGGTAATTAATGCTCCACTGATGTCAATTAAACTTAGGATAGTGGTTTAACTAGGCCAGTTTGACCGAAGGAGTGAGTATGAAGGTAAATGTCTCCAACAGATTACAACTTGGTGAGGTGTAAAAGTCATAGTTTTACCTTCACCTGAATGAGTAATTTGATAGACTGATAACAAATTGCAGGAAATTTTTGGAGCACATAGTACATCACTGAAATGACCATTTTCTACTGGAACTGTTCCAGATCCTACAACACTTAGAGATATATCATCACCATAAAATATTTGTTTGGTGTTACATTCATGCATAGTAGAAAATATGGTTTGATCCTTAGCCATATGATAAGATGCTCCAGAATCAATAAGCCATTCATTTGAAGTAGAAGAAGAAGATACAGTATAAGAGTAACTAGAAGCACAAAGTGCATGTCCATGAGAGTTAGATTCTGAAGACAAATCTATGCTGATGTGGTGCTTCTTCATTGTTGCTTCCAAGGATGCCATCTTCTTGAAACACTTGGATTCATCATGATTATCTTTCCCACAAAAATTGCAATGACGCTCAGTCTTCTTTCCTTTTTGCTTGGATCATTTGTTATTTTTTAAAGAAGGAGCTGACTGAGAGGTTTTGGGACCCTTGTTGTTTGCCTTATTTTTGTGAAAATTCTGTTTCTTGGGAGGCTTGGACTTTTCTTTCTACTGGGACAATAAGGCTTTCCCAGATGTATTTGCATTGTTAATTATTCCAAGATGAATGAGCTTATCTTGCTCTCTAATTAAGGAATCACAAAAAGATTCAAGACTAGGCTCTTGATAGCTAGCTGGAGTCAATGATTCTTTCATGGAGTAGAATGTAGATACAAAAACAGAATATGCAGGTCCAAGTTTGGAAAGAATATGATAAATACATTGTTTGTCTTCTTTCTTAATATTGCATTCTGTACATAAAAGTCTAAGAGTTTTATACTTAGATAAATAGTCTTGAATGCATGAAAATTCATTTGGATTCAAGGAAAGCAACTCATTCTCAAGTTGATGACCCCAAATTTCATTATGTTTACCAAACACAGATTCCAACTTTTCCCAAGCTTTATCAGGTTCATTAATTCCAGATATATGGAATCGCAAATCAGTAGAGATTGACATCCCAATCAATCCATGAGCTTCATCACATCTATTTTCCCATTTAATTTTCTTATCATCATCAATGGGTTCTATTTCTTTTCCTGAGGTTATCCTGAAAAGTCCCCTACTTGGTAGAACATCCTCCATACAATATTTTCATGAAAAACAGTTAGAACTTGTAAGTATAATATCACAAAGGGTGGCCATACTATAAAATAATGGCTGAAAAAATAGAAACTAACTGTCTGGTTGCAAAGAGCTCAAAACAATACGCGGTTTTAAAAAACACGGCATTGAAAACTGATTATGGATGATGAATTTATGCTTGATCAAAGAAAATGTTGAAGATGTCCCCAATAGTGACGTGGTAGATATTAACTTGACCAAATAGAAAAAAAGAACCCCCCTCTTCCCAAGATCAACCTTTAACAATCACTTTACAATAAAGTTGCTTTGAAGTGAATCACTTTTGTAGAATAAGTGAGGTTCACTTTTACAATAATGTTACTTTTAAATAGTGTCACAATAAATTAAAAGACTTAAATGACTCACTTTTTATTTTATTTTATTTATGTGAGATGCACTTTTACAATAAAGTAACTTGAAAATAGAAATTGCATGCACTAAAAAGTAGCTTAATACTTGAACTCAAGACCTATTAAGGAATAAAGCAATTTTGGACCAAGTGAGCTAAGTTTAAAAGGTACGTAAAAGAATGGAAAGAGGAAGGGTTTTTTTTTCTCCCTCGTTCTCCGTGCTTACCTTTTTTTCCTGCAAATCACAAAAAAAATGAAAAACAAAAACAAATTTATTTTTCCACACAATGGGGTTAGATCTTAGTTAGCTTCCCTGAAAAGTCAACGTTTTCAAGTTTTCTCACTGTTTCTGATTTGCCGTGATCACACAAGGTGCACGGCAAAGAGCATATGTAGCCGAGAAGACAAGAAAAAAAAACTTTCCCTTATTGTTTCTGATTCGCTGCCATCACATAAGGTGCATGACAAAGAGCATACGCAGTCAGGAAGGCAACAGTCCGAGACCAAAACAAAAAAGATCTAATAATAAAACTGATAAGATCTGAGATATTTAAAAAAAAACAAATTCGTACTGTAACATTATACCTTTAGATTTGCCGAAATGGGTGTTTCTAGAACAAACGGAAATGGTTTTCAGTGAAACAAAAACTATTTATCAATGGAAATGGTGCTATGGACGCAATGGAGCACCTTCCACAGGCCAAAAATGCACAGAAAATCCAGAACCATAAACCCTTTCAAAGTTTTGGTAACTTCGGTTCCAGATATTGATCAAAACTGAAAGCGGCTCTTCATAAACGCTCTGATACCATGTTTGGGTACACAGGGTACTCCCAAAAGAGCAAACACCTTAAGCAACCACTTCACACAAATAGATCACATATCAACAAACCGATGTTTTTCACGTGGTTAAAAACCTCGAGAGGGAAACAGTCCATGGCCCCAGCCAAATAGCTACTTGGAGCAATTTATTATGCAAAAGAAAAAAAGTTACATGAGCTTCTCATAATCGATCAACTAGCCAATGACCCTCTATGCTATTTAAATAGATATTATAGACCAATCAGGTGTTAAGCCATGGATCACTGGTAGGTATGATCTAAGATAAGTTGAACCGTCGGATCACTCTATGTCTAGAACATATCGTGATCGTCGGATTAGAATATTTACAAATGCATACTAAAGAAACACACTTTTTCCTAACGGATATATTACGCAAGTTGATCTTAACTAACTCCTAAGTGTCTAGATATCCTAACTCTTATGTTCCTTTTCATGTTAGTTTGATTAAGGACTTATGATCATTATTTTATAATGTGACTTTTCAATTTTCATTATTATTAATATTAATGCCATTATAGACATCATTCATATCTTTGAGTGTTGTTATTATTTATTAAATAAAAAACAGGATCAAGAAAGGAAACTAAAATAGTATGGGTGAACATGGATTCCACAAAGTGAGGAGGAATGGGGACATACCTATCACCTTAGAACTTGTTGTTGGCTTAAGTTTGTCCATTCTAGTTCATATTTGCACCTTGGTGGCATTAATAATGTTGGTCACCCAAACCTTCTACAATAGACCCTATTCTTAATATTTATTGACTATGAAGTTACTATTACATCTTTTTAACACCTTAATGGGCCCCTCTTTCCTAGGGAACTCACCTTGGGAAGATATTCCCTCACATTTATGCGTTGTTTGTCCTTTATGATCCCTTTTCCTACTTTTTAGGGATTGTAAGCTATTTTCTAATTTCCACTCTTACATAATGCATTGATGATAATATTTTTTTGCTTCCATGATATTTATGACCCTATTGTATCCCTCCTCTCACATATTTTTCCCTCCTTCATTATTTGTAAACCCCCTTATGCATAAGTGTGCCTCCTTGTGGTCTTCATGGATCCACTCCTTGGTTTTTGGTAACTCCTCCTCATGGTGCTAATTTCGGAAAGGGAATCTCCTAACTAAGTCACCACTAAACTAATTCAAGTTAAGTCTCCATGATTAAGCTTGAGCCTTACCTATATCTAATTTGAGTTGATACCCTTGGGATAGATTTTGTATCCTTGTGCTATAAATTCATATTCCTCTCCTTGTTGAAGCTGATCTTGATCTTTCGACATTATGACTTGTGTTATCTAATAATGTTGTGAATGTTGGTAGTATTGGGAGTGTATTGCGACTTAAGAGTTATTATAGTTATTCCCGTTTTCTTCCATTCTATGGCTCTACTAGTATATTTTATTGCATAGGAAGCCAGGAAAATGAAATGGTGAGCTAGGTCATATCCCATAGCCAGTGGAGATAGACAGGAAAGTAGTAGCGGGAAGTGTTGTGGTTCTCTGAAGAGGTAGTTACGAGAGTTTCTATACTAAGTGTGCCTCTAATCGTGGATCCATGGTCTCATCTCAGGAATAACCTATTCAAGCGAGGAAGGATTGACTATGTCTATGGATGGGAGGAAAGTTGTCTCGCTATAGCTAGTTGTTCATATCATAGATAAGTATTTCTCTCATGTGTTCATGTTTATTATAAAATTTTGTTTTATATATGAAATAGTGGTTGATTGGGTTATCCAATTATTTATGATTGCATGTTAGGATCTATATGCAGGATGGTTGGGTTTTATAGATTATTGATCAAGGTCATTGTGCTCTATATTTCTCTTTTATTCATTTTCTCTTGTTCAAAAACTATGAATGTGGCTCCACGGTATTGAGAGGGATGCAACCAAATGATCTGGTTCTCCCATATATTCTCATTTTGTAGAAATTGTAGCTCTGATACCATGTAGAAATAGACCCTTAATGCAACGAATAAGCACATGAAATTGATATTTCTACAGAATAATTCTCACATGTATGCACAAGGAAAATATAGAGAAAATAGAGAGACCGAATCACATGAAGAAGAGATGAATATTGGAGTGTATCCTTCCATTTATTATTGATGAATAATAGTCTACATAAATAGTACATCCCTCATAGCTAAATTTGAGTTACATAGGAGACAACTCATCTAGGTTAGAAAGAAGACTTACTAAATATGATAAACCACCATAGGTGACTAAAGTACTTTCCTAATCAGTCAAGTACCTTACGAATTAGCTAGAGCATGAGTGAGTTGTCATGGATGATGGAAAAACATGTTAATCTTGGAATATGGAGAGAAAATCATGGAGGATGGTGTTAGCACTCAGAATTGTACCCTAGGTTGCAGAGGATGAATCCCAAGGTAACAACATAACCACTTTAAGAAAGAGAGTTGGATTCTTCCTTTCTAAAGAGGGATCTCTCACATATTTTTAACAAGGACATAAATAAAATGAAATAAAAATTCAAATTGAATTGGTGGTTGAAACAAGGCAAGAATATATTGGGCTATGGAGTCACAAATATTCATGAATTATAGAATTGTTTGCAGGTATAAATCTACAAAGGAAACATAGCATTCGGTTACGGTCAAATAGCAGTTTGTCTAGTGATAAAGAAAGAACAAGAATAGTCCATCAACACAGAGCACCTAAAAGATGAATTTTGCATCAATTTTGGAAAAAAAAATTGGTGGATACCTGAAACAATATCCAGAGCATAACAATATGAATTCTGAACTATTACACACTTACTTCATATATGAAGAACACATAATGGCAATTTTAATAGGAAATGCAAGAAAATGGGAAAAGAAATAATAGACTGTAACTACGAAATACACATGAATCTTTGCAGCAACAAGCAAGCATTCAGCTCTACAATTTTATCAACGATATATCTCAAAATTCATAACACCAAAATCTCATGGGTTCCAACCTTGTCTTCCTCTTTTGAGGGTATATTTATAGTTTCATAGATCCTCGAGACCAACCTTGAAACAGAGCCAAAAATAGTTGCAGCATGGAAATGAAAATATTAACAAAATGCTAATATGGAATATTCGCCATGATCATAAACAAAACATAAAAGCATGCTAGAACATGCATGGTGGATCAGTTGGGGACTTTTGATAGTAGGGACTCAGGCTCGCATGCTGAAAACGATCGATCAGAGGATTTTCGCCCTACTTGCAACAGTTTTTATCGTTCCCTGTATTTTATTTGCAAAATTGATTCTTGACCGTAGATATTACCTCAAGATTCATTATGGGTCGTCGATCTAGGGTCTGTGGAAAATAGAAAATGGTTTGATTTCACGGTTCAATTTTATATCTTTCCACCCCCACCTTATCCTTTCCTCCTTTTAGCTTTCTGCACCATCAATCACTGCCGGATTCATCCTCGGCCATTGATCTGAGGTATGGGGAAAACATAAAATGGGATTCTTCTTGATCAAAATCCTGTGTCTTTCATCTTTCCAATGTTTTCCTTTCCACCTTTTCTTTTTGCATGGTTGATCTCTGTAGGATTCATTTTCAGATGTTGGCCTCTTTTCCTTACACGACCTAGGTTCAACAACAACACAAAACCAACAAAATGATCAAAGAAATCGGCTCAATAGAGAAATCTCAGTTGAAAACACCCACGTAGTAAGCGCAGTCTCACCCAAGATATCTTAATGTGTAACTGCAAGAACCATGTTTCCGTAGTTGGCGAGGGAGTACAGTCCCTTGGCGTGTGGCCAAGGATCTCAACAAAGATGGAGGGAGGGAGTCTTTCACTACTCAATAGTGGTGCAACAGTGTGACACAACCAGCGTGCAACACTTATTTATCCTTGCGAACTTAAAAACTGGTGCAACTATGCGATGCAGCTGATCCCTTGAACATTCATGAAAACGGCGCAACAATATTATAACTTAACATTATTTTAACAATAGTAATACATAGTGCTTGAAAGTGCTTTAGTTATTCCTTCATTTACTACATTCATCAATATTGCGACATTCATTCACACAATAACTATAAATAATGGAAGACAATCAAGCATTCAACCATTCACATTCATCAACACAGGAAATAAAGTGGAAACCCATATGGAAAAAACCTCTAAGTGTTCTTCATCTGGCATGATAAATATAGGTAGCACCTTGTAGTATGCAATTTAGAGGTTGTTCTTAATATATGTATTTTAGCTCAACTCTTCTTTCTCTCATGTTCTCTGGTTTATTGCTTCTATCTACTCCTATTGATCCGCACACAGCCTAGATCAACTCTTCTACTCTACTGTTTGCGCACTCAGCTGCAGATTAACTCCTACAAAATGGTCTACGCACTCAGCTGCAGATCCGTGGCTCAACATCCTACTACTATCATACTCCTCTCTGATCTTCCACAATACTTCTACTCTTACCAACTCTTAATGAAGCTAACTTAAACTATTTCTTGAAGCTAACCCTTATACAAAGCGGTTTCCTCCTTTTTATAGCGTTTACAAGACCGCACAAGGTCGACTGAGTACATCTCAGTTATTGTAGACTTAAACAGCTACAAAATATCTTTTATTACATTAATTTCATTCCATAATGGAATGGCTGCAAAAGTCACGCATTACATTAACCACATCCATAACTAGCTATAGAAACATCTTTCATCTTGTCTGTATAAGTCATAAATAGTTGCAAAACTGTCCTTTAGTCTTCCTTCGGCTCGTCCTTCTGCAGTCTTCCTTGAATTTACCCTATCCAACCTTAACTATTCTACCTACCAATTTTCCCACTGGCTCGAATCTGCCTTTCCTCGTTGCAACCTCGTCTTTGTGCTTGTGCTTCTTCCTTTACATGCCTTTCTCCATCGCGTGCCTATTTTTCTTGTCTTGCACTCGTCTGATTCTTCCTTTTGCACATATCCTGGCCCGACAGGGCCCCAACACTCACAGGTGGCTCATCTTGAGCTAGTAATCAAAACTTAGAAAAATTTGAAGTTCTTGCAAAATTAAAGCTTATGGCGCAGGTTGTGCTAGAGGACCAACCTTGTCCTGAAATTCTTGCAAAATTTGCTGCACCTAAGAAAAATATGCGCTGACCTCTTCATCTTACTTGGCCAACTGTTCTACACGGTCCAAACTGATATGTTTTGATGGTCTTGCTTGTTTCCACCTTTCACACACCTGGGTTACGTGGCAGAAATCTTTAAGCCACTCAGTGTGTCCTTGGGGGAAAGTCTTGAGTCAAGGATGTCACCTTGTTCTTGACTCCTTTGTTTAGGCTCAACTCTTAATGAAGCCAAGGGGGGTAGACCCTATTAAGTTACTAAGGAAAAATTATTTGGTATGATGAAGGTATTAAAGAGTAATTTTTTTAGGAGTTTCAATTTAGCAATTGTAAACAACAAATAACATGATGAGAAAATCACAAGTAAGCACGAAAATGACACCCAATCGCATATAGATTGAAAGAAATAAACAGTTGACTAGTGCCTTGAAAATGGAGTCAAAAAACATTTAAGAGTGCTTGCAAGTGATGGAATGAATGTTGTGCAATTGTATCTTGGTTAATTTTAAATTAATGTAAGAAGATGAGTAATTTAACTTAGGTAAGGGGCCTCCAGATATACCCAGGGGGTACTTGAAGTATGTCCAAAACTAAACCATCATGGCTATCCACAAGGAATATGTGGGCTGAATGGAGTCTCTAAGGATGTTGTTCATAATGCACCCAAAGGTGTAACAGAGATCGGTGCCCTGAGGTCACTTTTCAAGAGTTCTCACTTCCTTTGGGTATTTTTCCACCGTAATGGTTTGATCGAGGCGTTGGATTTTCGCCTGGTGGTTTGTCAATTTGGGGAGGTTGAATCCTAATTATTCTAGCCACTCAAGTGCTTTTGATGCAGATTGACTGATCGAATGAACCACAGCCAAGTACATAACATACACACTGGAGTCTTTGTTATTTTTAGTAAATTTTAAAATAGGTGTTCTTGTTAAAAAGAAAACCCTCTAGGAATCTCTTTCGATCCAAGTGGATCTCAATCGAGGAATCAAGGAGGGTTAATTTTATTATTACTAATGAAACAATTGATGAAAAAGGAATCAAAGATACAAAACACTGATTTTCTAATTATTCCTACCATGCATCTCTTTCCCCTTGTGGGAAAAATGCAAAAAAGTGAAACGGACGCAGATCCCCCCTGGGGGGATGGGGGGTGGGATCGAAAGAGCCTACTCAAAAAATATTTTAATTTATTATTATTGGTTACAATATCAGAAAAATGAAAGATCAAAAACCTCTTGGTCCTTATACGGGATGAAACCAAGATCTTACAACTTTCCAAAATTTTTAAATTTTAGTGAAAGGGGAGACCCCTGGGGGGATTTGAACGCTTCCGATGCCACTTTCGAACAGAAGATTATTTTCTTTTCTGTTACACCTGATAAAAACCGGAAAGCATGTTAGAATAACATATTCCCAAAATAACTTTAAGAGTACCTTTGGATCAGCCTACCTTAACTCAAAAAAGACTAAGTTAAAACTAGCTAAACAGTTGAAAAAGGAACCAAGGAAAGAAAGATTTCCTTGGGATCTTGTATTACTATTTGTGAAGCCAACAAAATATGCACTGATTTCTAGATTTAAGATTTTTAAAACAGAAAAGAAAATCTAGAGCATGCAACCTACTAATTTTCTTTAACTTTCCATGCAAAACGGATGATTTCCTTATTCTAAATCTAGAATGCTTAATGATACTTTTCAGAATTGAGATCTAGACTATGAGCTTTGAAATAGAATATCTATGTAAATTTTACTTTGATATAACAGATCCAAATGATAACAAATCTTTCGAACACAGTAACCAGGTAAGAAAATTGATTTTTTAAAGGAGAAAGAGAGAGAAAGAGTGTTGGAAGCCTAGGAATGTTGGGCTTTGGAGTCTACTTTGGTGGAACACCGAGGGACTATGTCATTTAGAAGATCTTGAAGATGAGGAATATGCAAACCAGTTCAACCTCTTCTACAAGTGATATCGCCTGCAACTTAGAAATCCTTGCACAAACAGATGGTTAAAACGTAGGTGCTGCTGGAAGAGCTAATTGGAAAGCATGCAATTAAACTTAAAATACATACAAATCCAACAGATATGAAACAAACAGTAGTAAGAGCATAAATCAAACTAGAATAAACTCTTACCCTAATAGGATGGAGCTCTCTCCTTTAAGGCCAATAATTAACTAGCAAAGCAATGATAAATACCATAGATTATACCTCATAAGCATTTGATAATCACCATCGACACATGAACATAATTACACCATACATATTGCCTCCAAATCTTATTTATTCTATAATAATAAACAATAACACATTACAAGCACAATAACACCTCAATCCTAGTTCTAACTCACTCAGAAAGGAGGTAGCCATGCTTAATTTATACAAAAACTTGAAACCCCAACCCAGAGGGGGTGCAAATCCCAAGGAGATAGACCATTGTAGCTGAAGGAGAGTCCATCAATGCTTAATGTGAAGCTGAACTGAGATTCTACTGAGTCTAAATGTCAATCAGAGAGCTGATTTGACTAACACCTCAACCTGTTGACTGAAGCATCCACCAAAACTCATCCAGATGAGCCCACACCTATGGAGGAGAGAGGGAGGGCGAAATTCCCCATAAAGGAAGTTGAAGTTCAACTTTGGATCCACCCAGATCACCTCCTTTAGTCAAGGATTTGTTAGATCTAGTCAATCTAGTTCAAATCTGACTGATTTCAATCAAATTGGTTGAGAATCCACTGATCTAGGATTTTGGATTTGCTCCATTATTCATCAATTTATTAATTAAAATAATCAATAATTGATTTTTGGGGCTTTCTAACCTGAGTGATGGAAAATCACTCAAAACTAGGATTGGGACTGGTCATCTTGTGCGTCGTCGCCATCATTGTCTTGACCGTTTTCCTGGTTTTCGCCTACGCCGTGATCTTGGCCATTACCCTAGTCAACTGGTGGGTTTTCTTCTTGGTCCATCTACTCCTCGACTGGGTTGTGCCAATATATCGTCCAGTCTTATATGATCACATCCACACCGGAATTCTCAATCATAAATCCTGTCGGGTGTGCCTACTTGTCTGGATCTTGTCGAGACTCCAAGATAACAATGTGCACACCATCTTGGAATTGTATGAACGTTGGATATCTTCCTACTATCTCAGCCTTTATTCAGTGATGGTGTATCACAACTACTCGCAATGCCTCCGTGTGTAGAAAGAACTCTATCTTATTTTATTTTCCCTGGATCCTATCCTCCTTGTTCTCCCATAGGTTCTAGTACTTTGCACCATGGAAAAGCACGGGGATGTCTTGCAGCTGGTAATCCGGTGGGTTTGAACAACAAATAAAAGAGATCAAAATGAGAAGCCAAGAGTAATGGAATTTAGACTTACCATCCATCTGTTCCTACTCTACATCCTCTATCATTCTATTCAACAAAAACTATGACCAATTGAACATCATTCGCGCAGCACATTTCTTTGCTAATTCAACGGTCCCAACGGTACACTCAGTAGACCGCATCTTGCAAGATAATATTTTTACAGTGAATTGCACCATGTTATAAGTGATGGAGGTAATTAGAAATCCTCTACCTACACGTTTTAGGTCATACCTTTGCCTGATCTTTATGGTATCCCTGTTTGATCATAGATATGGTGTAGGGTCATCTCCTTTCCTCAGGAGACCCTTTAACCGGGAAATGAGGTCGACGTCCACAAGATATGGTTGGTCGAGCCACATGTATCCTCCATGAGAACACACAATAATTTGTCGCACATATATGGTTACTTGTGTGCTTCACCGAAAGTGCAGCATAAGGAGTAGGTTGAGTGGGCATGCATCATCAACACTTCAAGCCCACTCCATTGGTACTACAAGCTGGGGCTTAGGCGGCATGGTGGGAGTCATAACCATGTAATTCTTCCTTTATAATCCTTCCTGCATGCAGGTATCAACATCCTAAAACTGAAACTTGGCCAGCTTCGGGATTATGTTCATGAGTAGTGGTACATCAGCAAGGATTTGTGGTGAGGCCAAGGAAGAGCGTGCTTTCACCGGAAGCTTCACCTATGTGTCAGTTCTCCTTGGATGCACATACGGTAGCAATAGGTTCTGCTCTTCAATGGTGTAATTCTCATATCTGCACGTCGGTGACTCTGATGCTTCCTCAACCGGTATTTATTTAGTCTCCTTATGCTTCTGCTTTGAAGGCCTCAGCACCCTGAATGTCGGTGTTGAAGTTCTTGGGATATACCTCTATGATATGAAAGGTTGTGGTCCTACAGTCAGTATGTTCATAGCTAGAGTTTGAACTGGGGCTGCTGCAAAGGCCAGTCCAGAGGCAGGAATAACAGTCGAACCAGAGGCCATACCAGCCATACGAACTATCTGTGGGTTTGGTCGCACCATTTTTTTGGGTTCTTTTTATTCATGCTGTACTTCTAGAGACATAATTTATTCTTCAATTGGATACAGTGAGGCCATAGTCACATTATATTTCTCACTGGCAGTGGAAATATTAATAACCATTAGCTTTGGCGCTCAATCTCTAGCTCTGGTTGTCTCTAGTTCTCTCTTTGCACGTAAACTGAACCTTGATGATGAAGCCTGATTTTTAGAGGGATGCATTCATCCTGTATGCAATATTTCAATGGCATATCGATGTCTTGTCAATGACATGGGATTCTTGTTCGACGCATTCCTCATTAATTCTCCCACTCAATTTCTAAGCTATACCTATTAGGACAGTTATGGAAGTTATGACAAAGGTGACTGATGGGACCAAAAAGCACGACGTATTTCTCCCTAGACTTGTCGAATTAATGACCTTTTGTTTTCATAATCGCCTCTATCTTCTCAGGTATCTGGGATTTAATGACGACTAGTTTTCATTCCCTCTTTTTACTGCAATTTTCCTGTTTCTGTCGCAGACGTTTGAGAGAACAACTTCCTTCCCTTTCCCTTCTATTTTTTTTCATGCGTGATGCGACCTTACCTAGGAATGTCGTGACCATCATAGTAAGGTTTTAGGTGACTTCCATCGACCATTCTTGTGACGTATTTTCTATCTAGCTTCGACAATTTTATTGCATCCACATCAGTGATGTGCACGATCAAATATGGCCCTAGCCAATGCATCTTTAAATTCCCTGAATGTTTGAAGAATTTACTATCATACAGCAAAACAAGTCCTCCTAATTTGAATGTCTTAATCCTGATATGGCGACCATGCCATACTTTCTTCCTTTTCTTTTCTATGTTTTGATAGAATCCTGTGACAGAGCATTCTTCTTCCATTTGAACAAGCTGTGACAACCTTTCCTTGACACAATCTCCATTAATCATTTTTGTCAACACAGCAATCCGTAGGCTTGACATAATGTACTCCATCAGCACAATAGCTTATTGTCCATACACTAGTCTGAATGGAGTGTGCCCTGTCAGTCACTTGCAAGTTGTGCGATAGGCCCATAGCATAGCTAAGACTTTCTGATCCCAATCATCTCAGCACACATTACACACTTTAGTTAATGCATTCTCCATAATCTTGTTGAAGGCTTCAACCATTCCATTCGCTTGAGGATGATAGGCTGTCATCTTCTTATGTTGAATATAGAACTCTGTAGTAAGCTAAGCAATCATCTTGTTAAAAAAATGCGTACCTTGGTCTCTTAGGAGAATTTTTAGACAACCAAATCTGGTCACCACATTTTCAAACAAAACCTTCGTCCCAGTCACAGCGGTGCAATATTTAATAGTTTCAACTTTAGCCCATCTGGCTAAATAGTATGTCGCATTAATACTGTAGCATACACCAGTCCTCTTCCTTGGTGGAATGATTGGTCCAACAAAATCAATGGACCACTTGTTGAATGCTTGAAGGGTTATTTGCAGTGCAAGCGACATCTCGTCGCGATGCTACAGTTTTCCTGTTATCTGGAAGATATCATAGCACTGACAGAAGCTCTTGGTATCCATATGTATGGTTGTCCACCATATTCCTTCTTGCAATATCTTGCACAAGGTTTCCTTTCTAGCCTAATGTCCTCCTGTGACACCGGCATGTGCTTCACTCATTACCCACTGTCGCTTGTTATCACCCTCCTTGTAGTTGCCTGCTTGAGGTGGATCCAGGATGGATGGTAGAGGGGCAAGAAACTAAGGGGTGGAACCATGACTGCCTAGACTCCCAAATGGATGGTTGTCATGCTAATCAAGGCATACTTCACTTTAGGTTATCCTAGTCCAGGACAACAATGGGGGAGACCCAGATCTGCTCTCGACAGGAGAGATCAGACCTAGACACCAGAAAAAGATCAGATGGGGCTTCAAGGTACTCAAGATGCAAGGTGAATGGAAACCCTAGCTCTAGGGTTTAGGTACTAGCAACTGGTGGAGGTGACCACTGTCTTGGGAAATGTAACTATAATAGGCTAAACAAGGATAGATTTGGGACTACCTAGTACCTAGAAATCAAACTCAATGAAAGGTATTTGAGTTATCAGTAAATGTTGGTAAAGGGTAAAGGCTAAGAGCCTAAGGGAAATACTAGCTAGGAGATCATTTCTTTGTGTGAATTGGGAAATGGAGTCAGCATTAAACCAATGTTTTAGAAAACCCACCTGGGAGACACCTTGATCTACGAACCAGAAAACAATTGGTCCAGAAAAACTAAGGTATAGGAAACCCAACTCAATGGAAGACTAGCGCTTGGGATTGGGAGCACAAATCTATAGTTTTAGTGTCACTGGGAGGCTAATGGCTCAGCGTTGAGGAAGAAAAGAGGTCAGGGAGACATGATCTACAAGCCCAAATAAGGAAATCAGTAGAAAAATCAAATCTAGAAAAGTCAAAATCTGATGATCGGGATAGGAGGCTGAAAACTGATTTTTTAGATCTAGGTAAAACTGGGAGGAATTAGCACAATTTTGGGGGTGTTTTGGAATGCTTGATCCCTGATCTATTAGTCTATATTGTCAGATTTCAGAAAAAATCACTTCCGGTAAAGTCCAGTTTTCAGTGAGGGCGCTAGGGTAGTGTCATTTAATTTTTTAGATCTAGGACAAATGGTTAAGCATATGCATAGTGTTGGGGTTGAATTAGGATGTTTTGGACTCGATCTATCCTTCTGTGAAGTCAGAATTCAGAAAAACTCAAAACCCTAGCAGGTCAATTTTTCAGTGGGGGGTTATGCAGTTTTCTGCTTAAAAATCAGATCTAGGTCAAATTGTGAGGAATTTGACTAGCGTTTTAGTTGATTTGATGTAGGGGATTCCCAATCTATGAAACCCAGAAATGGTTTGGCAAAAGATCGAATGGTTCCCTGATTTATTGATTTTTAGGTTTTTAGTGTTTTAGGAGTTTTCATAAAAAGTTGAATTTCAGCAAGGTACAATGGAATAAGATATGAAAAATAAGAACTTACCTATTGGATATTACCTGGAAAAGATTGTAGAAGTCTGTAACAGTGACGATCTTTGCTATCCCAATCAATTCTGGAAGATCCACGTGATTTCTATGGCATATGCAAGCTCCAGGCCACCAAAGCGCCCCCTACCCTGCATGAGCAAACGTCAACCATATCAGATTTTCACATACAAAATAAAGAAACTAAATGCTACAAGACAATAAAATGAAGTAATCATAGATCACAATGAAACTAATGAAAACCCCCTGATCCAAGACGAAGAAAACCGAGCGAGTTGAGGTCCCCCTACAAAAATGCTCGAGCCAAAATGCTCTCCTGCAGACAAAACAATGATAGCCATGAAAAATATAGATCTCACAAGAATTTCCATAATGCTAGGAAGATGAAGACTATCTAATCACCATTTGAGCACTTCATATGCAAAGTAGATCCAGAAAAATTTCCACAGAAAAAGTCTTTCTATTATTCAGATCCAAGAGCCAAAGACCCTTTACAAATGAGAAGCTCTCTCCTTTAAATAGAAATGAGAGAACCTCAATTATAACCAAATCCTAACCACTTTCAAAACGAGTGGCTAAGATTAAAACATGAAATGTTCTAATCAATGGTTCAGATGAGCTCAACATACAATACATGGATCAATATAACCATAATTTATCAAAGTGAACTAACCCACCCAAAAAAAGGTAACCCACTCAACAAGAAATAAATGAAAGCACATGGTGGGTCCAAGGAGTGTTTGATTAAATCCCTCTGGGTGTCCCCATGGCACAATAAAATAATAAAATAATTTAATTCTTTGACTTTTGTGCCTCCTTGAGGAAATCGTGAACCTCCAAAAAGAGCTCCAAAAAATAATAAAAAATGCCCCAAAAAATAGGTGTGGGCCCAATCAGGAGCTGAAACTACTGGAGAAGGTGTGGAGGTCATCACTCTCATCATCATGACTCATCCCATGTCATTTCCTTACCTCAGTAGCCCAAATCAATTTCTTCAATAGCCATTTGATCATTTTTTAATCTGCCTCGGGAAACGTGATCCTGCCAAAATAGCCTCCAAGGATGCCTGTGTTGTCAAATTGAGCCCACCAGGCTCTTTGGGATGGGGGTACAATGGTACAAACAAGTTTCTGCACACCCCTATGCCCCTACAACGCCCTAGGAGATCCAATTGAAACATCTCCTTGCTCAAAAATATCAATCTGTGAAGAAAAACTGTATCAGAAAGGCAGAGTGAGCCTAATCACATCTGTGAGTGCCAGGAACTAGAAATAAATTGTCTCATTGGACTCAAAGAGTCCCAATCCATCTAAGGTGTATACTCATACTCCTCATAGGTCTCTATCTGATCATCAATCATATCCCATAAAATAATATAACCATCTGTGAATAATCAAACACCAATAATAACTCAGAATACATCCATCTGCTGCAAGTGTCAAAAGGTTAAGCCATGCTCTACAACTCATTCAAGTAACAATATCAATAAGTAGCATTCATTTCGCTGGTGATACATCAACAAATACTATATATATAAGGCTTTATTTATTATTACTTAGACTCATACTTTCAAGACTATACTCACTTCATAGTTGTAGTCAATTTGCTAGTGAAGGGTGAAGGGTGAAAATGACAAGGCTAAGGAAAAGGATGACTTCCTACTCAACATCATGACACTTTGGACAAGGAAAGGGAAAACTCATTAAAACCAATGCTCGACAAACAACAACACAAGGAATGGCAGTGCCTCACCGATGGGAGAGTTGTTTAGAGAGTGCTTATTCAACTTAGGCATCATGTCTACATCAAACTTGATCTAAGCTCATTAGGATCACACTTTATTCCATGGCCTTTTTGGCCTATATGGCACTTTTGGGACTTCACCAGTGGTTAAAAGCATAGCTAATCACAGCTTTCATCCATGACATATTTAGTTTTAATAAGGCCAGCAATTTTTTGGATAGAGCAAATTTTAATACATTGTTTTTTTTGGACCTTTTCTTATACTCTTCAAGGAGTATTCTAGCACTTCATTGCTCTTGCCCTCTTTACATATGTTAAGAAACACAGTTTTATAATTTTCATTTTTCATGGGTGTATATTCAATAATTTCAACATAGGTAGTACATGAGCTTTTAGTTTTATCCAACAACATCTCAAGTGACTGGGGGGAATTCTGCACAGTGCCAAACATCGAGACAATCGACTACAATGATTTAGGCATACTATCCATGTCACCAACTCAGAGCCGAGACACAATATAAACAGGGAGGTTTTTTCGACAAAGGTTCTAGCGGGGAAAAACGTCCTCCATGCCATAAGTCAAGAAGTCAGTCGGGTTGAAAATTAAACTGGAAGGTAATGGATTGGTGAAGACAATGAATGATGGAGCCAACACTAGCAAGCTAAAAAAATGGTGGGAATGACTACCTTTATTCTCCATAAGGAGGGTAAAACCAATGAGTATAAATCAAGAACTTCAAATTCAGAGTAAGGACATCAATACATAGTATAAGATACAACCAAGTCCATATAATTATGACCACCAGATCATGATACCATAAGTCAATACATGTCACAAGGATCAGTATAAGAGAAATAATAACCATAACACAATATAAAATGCTAATTCATATCCATGCAATATAATCCATCTGAAACACCATATATTCAAAGAGAAAGTATTGATATAACACTGGGCATCCACTACTGCTCTGAAATGACATAAATGGCTACATCGGTCCTCAAATCTGAGTGTCCTAAGACTTAGTCCTGAGATGGGAGAGTTCAATAGTTCAAAAATATAATCATGATCCATAAAAATGCTCATCTCAACATCTCATATGTAAGAGATATGGCTGAAAAATGTACTGTGTCTGAAAATAGAATATGGTAGCCCGACTACTATATATGTGATAACATCTGGCTCCAGCTGGGACAAGTGCTCTGCTGAAAAGAGTGATTCAGAACCTCTGAATCTTTGGTACTCACACTCTGCTTCTTGCATCCTCGATCAATCCATCCAGCTCTGCAACTGCTACCAAGAATGTACCTGACTATCTTCAACATGTCCAGAGCTATATCAAACTCACAGACTGGTTGTTAGAACAATATGTGGAAAATATATAAATACTGAAAATAGAGATGCATGAAACTGAAAAGAAGAAAATAAATCTAATCTATAACCATAAATTTTCAAAAGAGTTTGGTTTTTATTTTGTAGGATAACAAAATTACACTAAGAGCTCCAAAAGTGAGCTTCAGTCAACAAAGCAAAATTCTATACTACTACCGGGAAAATCTTATTCAGGTCCTATCTACTCTACTCTACCAAGCCAAGTGAGACTCATGCAATGGGTGGGAAATAATTCTTTAGCAAGAGTCCATTTACTGGAAGCTCAAGTTCATCCCCATCCAATGTTTCCAAATAAACTGATCCCTTTCCAGCTATCTTAGATACTCGATAAGGGCCCATCCATATCTTTTTCAATTTTCCATGCTTTCCAAGTTTTTCTTTTACTTTATCCCACAACAAAACCATGTTTTCTATCCCAAACTTTATCTCTCTTGTTCTTTGATCAAAAGTTCCATTTAATCTCTCCTGCTCAATGACGATCTTGTCAAATGGCATCCTTCTCACTTCATCAAGTTCAACTAACTTGTCGATTCTTGCCTGAAAAGCTTCTTGATATGAGGTGCACTGTTGTAACAACTCATATATGGGTATTTTCATATTAATTGGAAGCCTACAATCTTGTCCATAGACCAGCTCAAAAGGGGCTTTGCCTGTGATTCTTTTTACCGTCGTTCTGTTAGCCCATAGTGCATATTTTAGTTTGTTATGCTAGCTTCTCTTGTTTTCTCCCACCATTCTTTTCAAAAGCTTAATCAAGTTCTTATTACTGGATTCGGTAAGACCATTTCCTTGGGGATAATAATAAGATTAATGGGATAGTGTGATACCATAATTCATGCAAAAGGTTGACATCTCTACTTTACTAAAGGCTTTAGCATCGTGAGTGGTTATCTTTATAGGGAACCCATATCAAGACACAATGTTTTCTTCCAGGAATTTGACAACTACTTCAGCTGTGCAATTCTTAGTTGGTACATCTTCAACCCATCGAGTAAAGTAATCCATGCAAGTCAGGATATACTTATATCCATTGCTTGAATTTTGATCAAAAGGCCCAATGAAGTCCATACCCCACTACTGAAAAGGAGATTCAACTACTACTGGGTTTAATGGTAATGCTCGCAATCTTGGCTTTCCTGAGAAAAAATGACATTCTTGACATGTTCTCACAAAAAAGTGCACATCCTTAAAGAGGGTTGGCCAATAATATCATTCTCTCATAATATTTGCATCAATAGTTCTAGGTGCATAATGTCCACCGCACAGGCCTGCATGGATTTCTTTGATGGTGATCTTGGATTCCTCCTCATCAACACATTTCAAAATTATTCCATCAGGATTTCTCCAACCAATACCATCCTGAGTTAATGTATACTTTTCTGCTTTTAACCTTAAAGCTCTCCTTTGGTGATTTACCAGATGATCAGGGCAAGATAGATTTCTTAGAAAGTAGATAATGTCCCTATACCACTCGTGATTTTCATCAATATGCAAAATATGAGGTTCTCACTCACCCACCAGGTTTACAGCAAGAGTGCTACCTCTCTCAATCAATAATTGAGCTAAGCCTTGACCTTTCACAATTTTGATGGGTCTGATCTCTAAATCATACTCCTGGATGCGTGAGATCCAGTTTCCTCTAACACCTATATCATCTGCTTGTGATAAAACATCCTTAACTACTTGGTAGGGCACAAATGCTTTGCTTTTAGAGTACCCTATGTAAGTTATGAAGTGCTTTAAGGCTTTGACTAAGGCATAGGATTGCTTTTCAGTATTAGTATATTTTTGTTCAGCATCTCTCAAGTTCTTACTCATAAAAGCTATGGGTTGCTCATGTTTTTCATCCTTATTTTGTAACAGAACACCAGCAATAGTATCTTCAGAGGCGTATGAATAGACTAGAAACTCCTTGCTATATTCAGGGCATGCTAAAATGGGAGCAGTTGAAATAGCTTTCTTGAGCTTTATGAATGGGTTTTCATAGGTTTCATCCCAGATGAACTTGGTATCTTTCTTGAGAAGGGCATTTAAAGGTTTGGCTAACTATACTAAATTCAAAATAAATCTCTGGACAAAGTTTATTTTCCCAAACAATGATTGTAGGGAAGCAATATTATGGGGTACATCAATAGCATTAATGGCTTGAGCATTCTCAGGATCCAACCTAATACCTTCTTTTGATACAATATGCCCTAAAATCTTTCCTTCATCGATTCCAAACGTGGATTTATTAGGGTTTAATGATATACCAAAATTTTGGCATCACTCGAAAACCTTCTTTAGATGTTTCACATGATCATCTCACTCTTTTGAAAAAATAGTTAAGTCATCTTGATATATAGCGATAATTTTCCCAATGAGATCATCAAATGCCTGGTCCATAGCCCTTTGAAAAGTTGAACCAACATTTAATAATCCAGAAGGCATTCTTATGTACTCAAAAGTTCCCCATGGAGTTGTAAAGGTCGTTTTCTCCCTATCTTCCTTCTTTATCCTTACTTGATTGTACCCTGAGCATCCATCTAACATTGACAGCATACCTGTGCCTGTAACACTTTACAGTAGGTTCTCCATATTTGGCAAAGGATAGTTATCCTTAAGAGATGCTTGATTCATATTCCTAAAATCTATGCATATCCTGATTTCACCGCTCTTTTTTCTCACAATTACCGGTTTAGATACCCAAGTGGTGTGTCGGTCTGGTCGGATGATTCCAGTAGCTACCATCTTTTCCAGTTCCTTTTTTATAAGTGGATCCAACTTGGGTGTAATATTTCGCAACTTTTGCCTATAGGGCTTTGCTCCTTCATTCAAAGTGATAGTATGCTCAATGATGGCAGGATCAAAAGTTTTGAGATCATCATAAGTCCAAGAAAAAACATCCTTGTATTCCCTAATGAGGTCTTCTATGGCTTTCCTTTCCTTTGGGGAAGCATTCTTTCCAATTTTAATCATTTTGGGAGAAACATAACTTCCAATGTTAATCTCTACGATCTCATCCACTGGTTCCACTCTTTTACCCCGATATTTGTCATGCCTATTGAAATTCTTTTCCAATGGGATTGCCAATTTCATAACCTCAACATCTTGTAGAGATAGGTTGTTTACTTTTTCTTCTAGATTAACACTGCAATTCTGAAAATTATCTGTGTGTTGTAAGAAAGAAATGATTTGGGCATCATTGTCAAAGACCTGCCAATGATCTTGATTATCGGGGACTGATTGCCTAAATAACACTTCAACTTTACACTCTTTCTCCTTGAGGTAATCTGGGACTTCAAAATTACACACTATTACTGATAGTGCATTAGCCAAGGTGTTATCCTCTCTTGGAACTGCTTGGATTGCAAAGGCATCGAACATTTCAATGTTATCACATAAAACATTTCTATAATCTCTAAGTCTATCGTTTTTGGCCGCAAATTGATTTTTTACCTAGGACACGATTAAATCAGAATCACCTATGACATTCAGGCATTTGATTTTCTGATCTCGGGAAATTTATAATCCCAGGAGTAAAGCTTCCTACTCAGCTACATTATTTGTGGCTTCAAACTCTATACGGAAAGAGAAACACTTTTCTTCTCTAGAAGGGGAAATAAGGACAATTCCTGCTCCGGCACCATGTCTTGACCTAGCTCCATCGAAATACATCTTCCATACTTGGTTGGGGGGGAAAGGATTCTACCAAGGCTCTTCCCAATAGTTCACCATTACCATATAATTTCCAACCTCCTCTGTAGGCCGCATGGCTTCCTCAAAAAGGTATTCAGGTGTTTCAACATGTTTAGTCATAGGCTTTTCATTCATTAATTTGTATGATGCATTTTCTCCAATAGGGATGGTGGCATATGAAAGGTCCATCTGGATGCTTCCTCCTAGCTTAGCGGCCCACTCTCTCGACAACAACATTCCCCATGTATCTGGTATGTCTAAAACTAAGACATTCATGTTTATTTGGATCGCCGGGTATGCCGCCAGTTTCATATTTAAATTTTCAATTACTCCTTTATACTTAACAGGTTGAGATTCCATTCCACATACGTTACTAAATTTCTGAGAAGGCTTTAGCTCTAGTTTCTCCATTACCCTTAATGGCATGACATTAACTTCTGCTCCTGAATCTAACATGCAATTGTGAAGTATCAACTGGTTTATTTCTAGGGCTACATAGAATGGCGGATGATCATCACCACTACTGGTCACACTTTGGATCATTATGGGAGGGTCCCTTTTAGGTGTTGACCTCTCAAGAGCTCTCATCTTAGGCCCCTTAATCCCTAGAAATTTAGTAGCTTGGCTAAACAAAGAGGGGACCTTCAACACTTCATTAAGAGGCACGGGAGTATTTGGTTTAGACATGAACTGACTCAAGTCAACCTTTCGGTCACACAATTTCCCTTGATCTTTGTCACTTTCCTTTAATCCCATTAACTGCATTACTTAGACTCTCACAGAAGGAATAGTTATGAGGTCTTTCAAAGACATCATAACTGAAGATCCAGAAAGTTTTTTCAGAATATGTGTATTCAAGCTACCCTGAACCATAGGAGGAACTACTTTACTAGGGAGGTTCGCTTTATGGCTAGGCTTTATAAAATATGGGATTATTACCTTCTTAGTTTCTTGAGGGTGCTCATTCTCTTTCAGGATGCCCTTGTGGGGAATACTTGATGAAGGATCCTTATCAGTCATATTCCTTTGCTTAGGAAAATTATTCCTTGTGACAGGCTTCTTACTGTCTGAATTCCTTATGCTACTTCTTGTCATGACCTGATTATCTGAAAGTTCTCTCGCTGACATGGTTTGGGAATAAATATTGGAATAAACCCTCTGGGAAAGTTTGCGAAAATGATCATCCCATTTCGTGTTTTGTTTCTGCTGACTTAAAACCAAACTATATAAGCTTTGTATGAGCTTGCTCATTTCAACCATCATTTTCGACATTATATCATTTTTTGAATCACTCCCTTTAGTGTAAGACATGACTTTAAAATTGATATGCTGGGTATAATCCTTAGTGGAGTTGAAAGGTGGAGTCACCAGGTGAACCACACAAGTAATTCACCGAAAAATATATGTCATATTGAAAGGTGAGGTATGTTGAACCAAGGTAGGCCTCTACCTCCCCGGCAATGGCGCCAAAATGTTATCACCCACCTTGTAGTTTCCTGCTTGAGGTGGATCCAGGATGGATGGTACAGGGGCAAGCAACTAAGGGGTGGAACCATGACTGCCTAGACTCCCAAATGGATGGTTGTCATGCCAATCAAGGCAACCTTCACTTTAGGTTATCCTAGTCTAGAACAACAATGGGGGAGACCTGAATATGCTCCCGACAGGAGAGATCGGACCTAGACACCAAAAGAATATCCGATGGAGCTTCAGGGTACTTAAAGTGCAAGGTGAATGGAAACCCTATCTCTAGGGTTTAGGTACTAGCAACTGGTGGAGGTGACCGCTGTCTTGGGAAATGTAACTATAACAGGGTAAACAAGGACAGAGTTGGGACTACCTAGTACCTAGAAATTAGAATCAATGAAAGGTATTTGAGTTATCAGTAAATGTTGGTAAAGGGAAAAGGCTAAGAGCCTAAGGGCAGCGCTAGCTAGGAGATCAATGCTTTGTGTGAATTAGGAAATGGAGTCAGCAGTAAACCAATGTTTCAGAAAACCCACCTGGGAGACACCTTGATCTACGAACCAGAAAGCAGTTGGTCCAGAAAAGATAAGGTACAGGAAACCCAGCTCAATGGATGACTAGCGCTAGGGCTTGGGAGGACAGATCTATAGTTTCAGGGTCAACGGGAGGCTAATGGCTCAGCATTGAGGAAGAAAAGAGGTCAGGGAGACCTGATCTACAAGCCCAAATCAGGAAATCAACAAAAAAATCAGATCTAGAAAAGTCAAAATCTAATGATGGGGCTAGGAGGCTGAAAACTGATTTTTCAGATCTAGGGAAAATCAGGAGGAATTAGCACAGCATTGGGGGTGTTTTGGAATTCTTGAGCCCTAATCTATCAGCCTATCTTGTCAGATTTCAGAAAAAATCACTTCCGGTAAAGTCCAGTTTTTAGTGAGGGCACTAGGGCAATTTCAGTCAATTTTTTAGATCTAGGCCAAATGGTCAAGAATTTGCACAATGTTGGGGTTGATTTAGGCTATGTGGGACCTGATCTATCCTTTTATGAAGTCAGAATTCATAAAAACTTAAAACCCTAGCAGGTCAATTTTTCAGTGGGGGGTTATGCAATTTTCTGCTTAAAAATTAGATCTAGGTCAAACTATGAGGAATTTGACCAGCATTTCAGTTGATTTGATGTAAGGGAGGATTGATATATGAAAACTATAAATGGTTTGGCAAAATATCAGACGGTTCCCTGATTTATTGATTTTTAGGTTTTTAGTGTTTTAAGCGTTTTCAGAAAAAGTTTAATTTCAACAAGGTACAATGGAATAAGATTTGAAAAAGAAGAACTTACCTATTGGATCTTACCTGGAAAAGCTTGTAGAAGTCTGTAAAAGTGATGATCTTTTCTATCTCGATCAATTCTGGAAGATCCCCATGATTTCTATGCCATATGCAAGCTCCAGGCCACCAAATCGCCCCCTACTTTGCATGAGCAAATGCCAACCATATCAGATTTGCACATACAAAATAAAGAAACTGAATGCTACAAGAAAATAAAATGAAGTAATCATAGATCACAATGAAACTAATGAAAACCCCCTGATCTAAGACGAAGAGAACGGAGCGAGTTGAGGCCCCCCCACAAAAACGCTCTAGCCAAAACGCCCTCCTATAGACAAAACAATGATAGACATGAAAAATATAGATCTCACAAGAATTTCCACAATTCTAGGAAGCTGAATACTAGCTAATAACCATTTGAGCACATCAGATGCAAAGCAGATCCAGAAAAATTTCCACAGAAAAAGTCTTTCTATTATTCAAATCCAAGAGCCAAAGACCCTTTACAAATGAGAAGCTCTCTCCTTTAAATAGAAATGAGAGAAACTCAATCATAAGCAAATCCTAAGCACTTTCAAAATGAGTGACTAAGATTGAAATATGAAATGTTCTAATCAATGGTTAAGATGAGCTCAACATACAATACATGGATCAATATAACCATAATTTATCAAAGTGGGCTAACCCACCCAAAAAAGGTAACCCACTCAACAAGAAATAAATGAAAGCATATGGTGGGTCCAAGGAGTGTTTTACTAACTCCCTTGGGGTGTCCCCATGGCACAATAAAATAATATAATAATATAATTCTTTTACTTTTGTGCCTCCTTGAGGAAATCATGAACCTCCAAAAAGAGCTCCAGAAAATAATAAAAAATGCCCAAAAAAATAGGTGTGGGCCCAATCAGGAGCTACAACTGCTAGAGAAGGTGTGGAGGTCATCACTCTCATCATGATGACTCATCCCATGTAATTTCCTTGCCTCAGTAGCCCAAATCAATTTCTTCAATAGCCATTTGATCATTTTTTAATCTACCTCGGGAAACGTGATCCTTCCAAAACAGCCTCCTAGGGTGCCTATGTTGTCAAACTGAGCCCACCAGGCTCTCTGGGATGGGAGTACAATGGTACAAATAAGAGGATGCACACCCCTATGCCCCTACAACGCCCTAGGAGATCCAATTGAAACATTTCCCTGCTCAAAAATATCAATCTGTGAAGAAACATTGCATCAGAAAGGTAGAGTGAGCCTGATCACATCTGTGAGTGCTCGGAACTAGAAATAAACTGTCTAATTGGACTCAAAGAGTCCCAATCCATCTAAGGTGTATACTCATACCCCTCATAGGTCTCTATTTTATCATCAATCATATCCCATAAAAGAATATAACCATCTGTGAATAATCAAACACCAATAATAACTCAGAATACGTCCATCTGGTACAAGTGTCAAAAGGTTAAGCCATGCTCTACAACTCATTCAAGTAACAATCTCAACAAGTAGAATTCATTTTACTAGCGATACATCAACAAATACATACATACATACATACATACATATATAAGGCTTTATTTATTATTACTTAGACTCAGAATTTCAAGACTATACTCACTTCATAGCTGTAGTCAATTTGCTAGTGAAGGGTGAAGGGTGAAAATGACAAGGCTAAGGCAAAGGATGACTTCCTACTCAACACCATGACACTTTGGACAAGGAAAGGGAAAACTCACTACAACCAACGCTGGGAAAACAACAACACAAGGAATGGCAGTGCCTCATAGATGGATGAGTTGTTTAGAGAGTGCTTATTCAACTTAGGCATCATGTCTACATCAAACTTGATCCAAGTTCATTAGGATCACACTTTATTCCATGGCCTTTTTGGCCTATATGACCCTTTTGGGACTTCACCAATACTTAAAAGCACAGCTAATCACAGCTTTCATCCGGGACATATTTATTTTTAGTAAGGTCAACAATTTTTTGGATAGAGCACATTTTAATACATTGTTTTTTTTTGTACCTTTTCTTATATTCTTCAAGGAGTATTCTAGCGCTTCATTGCTCTTTCGCTCTTTACATATGTTAAGAAATATAGTTTTATAATTCTCATTTTTCATGGGCGTATATTCAATAATTTCAACATAGGTAGTACATGACCTTTTAGTTTTAGCCAACAACATCTCAAGTGACTGGGGGGAATTATGCATAGTGTCAAACATTGGGACAACTGACCAGAATGATTTAGGCATAATATCCATGTCACCAACTCAGAGCCGAGACACAATATAAACAGGGAGGCTTGTCCAACAAAGGTTCTAGCGGGGAAAAAGGTCCTCCATGCCATAAGTCAAGAAGTCAGTTGGGTTGAAAATTAAACGGGAAGGTAATGGATAGGTGAAGACAATGAATGATGGGGCCAACATTAGTAAGCCAAAACAATGGTGGGAATGACTACCTCTATTCTCCCTAAGGAGGGTAAAACCAATGAGTATAAATCAAGAACTTCAAAGTCAGAGTAAGGACATTAATACATATTATAAGATACAACCAAGTTCATATAATTATGACTGCCAGATCATGATACCACAAGTCAATACATGTCACAAGGATCAGTATAAGAACAATAATAACCATAACACAATATAAAATGTTGAGTCATATCCATGCAATATAATCCATCTAAAACACCATCTATTCAATGAGAAAGTACTGATATAGCACTTGGCATCCACTACTGCTTTGAAATGACATAAATGGCTACATCGGTCCTCAGATCTGAGTGTCCCAAGACTCAGTCCTGACATGGGAGAGTTCAATAGTTCACAAATATAATCATGATCCATAAAAATGCTCATCTCAGCATCTCATATGTAAGAGATCTGGCTGAAAAATGTACTGTGTCTGAAAAATAGAATATGGTAGCCCAGCTACTGTATATGTGATAACATCGCTCATATTAAAAAATGCAGCATCACAATATTTTATTTATGCCTAGCTTGTAGAAGTGTCCTGCAATCAATGTATAATCAGCAACTCTGAAAACTAGATGTTTCTTCTAGTGAGTGGAGAATCCTTCAGTCACATATCCTGTACTCAAGAAGTGGATGCTAGCATTAATCTCCTTTTTCTAATCCTCCATCATGGTGACTACAAACAATTGCGCGTCGGGAAAGTTATCGTCTAGACTGGTTGGTTCTTCACCACTTTCTATCCTTGACAGGTGGTTAGGTCTGACATTCAGTTGACCAGATTTAAATATGGCCTCAAAGTCAAATTCTTGAAATAGCAGAAGCCATCGACAAATGTTCCCCCCCAACACTGGATTGTTGACTAGGTATTTTAAAGTTGAATGTTCAGTGTACATTTTGAAATTTCCACCCAAAAAGTAGTGTAGAAACTTTTGAAGTGCATAGACCATGGTGAGGCCTTCTCTCTCTGTTGTCATGTAATTTTTCTCTGTTTTCGATAGTTTTCTACTAGCAAAAGCAATAGGGTGGTCGAGCGCACCCTTTCCTGGTTGCGTCAAGACTATGCCAAGCACGACAGATGACGCGTCGACATGAACATGGAAATCTTTCTTCCAGTATGGGAATACAAGTATTGGTGCAGTGGCCATCTTGTTCTTTAATTTATCCAAGATTTCCTGGAAAGGATCCATCCACTGAAACTTTGCATGTTTCTTCAACAGTTTCTCCATAGGTGCAGTTATCTTTGCATATCCTATGATAAATTTTATGTAGTATCATGTGTGTCCTAAAACTGATCTGAGTTATGTGACTGATTTAGGCAGTGGTAAATCAAGGATAATCGCAAATTTTGCTGTGTTGACCAAACTACCATTGCGACATACAACATGACCCAATAGTACACCAATGGTGTGTAAAAAATATATTTCTTTGAATTAAGCGTGATCTGATACTGGCGACAATGGCCCAACATCATGCGCAGACTCTCAATATGGTCTCTTACTAGACCAAACACAGTCCCATCATCAAACTTTATACCTCAAGAAATTTATGTATGAAATATTTAAAAGCAGAAACTACTATTCAAGAAAAAATAACAGGTGCATTCTTGAGTCCAAAAGCATTACCATATACTGGTAGCATCCCCATTCTGTGATGAAGGTTGTTTTGTGGTGATCCTCCTTCGTGATTTTGACTTGATGATAGCCAAAGAAGCTATCGGTGAATGAATACATCTCTTTCCCTTCGACACTTTCAAGTAATTCATCTGTAAATGGTGTTGGGAATGGATCATGCATACATGCATCGTTCAGCTTCCTTCGGTCGACACAGATCCTGACTTCATGTATTGTCTTCTTATCCTATATCACTATAGGGCTGATCCACTCTGATTCCTCAACAGGTTCAATGGTTCCTGTGTCGATCATGCAATCCAATTCTTCTTTTACCTTTTCTTTATACCTTGGATTCAACCTAGAAGGTCTCTTCTTGACTGGTTTAGCATCTGGTTTCAATAGTATTTTCATCTCCCCTAGGTCTTCGAATATTCCCTTCATCTCCGAGAAGTCGGTAGGGAATAGGTCCTCATACTCGTGCAACAAGTCTGTGATATTCTCTACCATCGCATCGTCCCAATAATCTCCTATATTGGCGAAATTCAGGTTCTTCGATGAGCCAATGTTCACTTTCTTGATTTTTCAATGGCTTGAGGAAATGGTCACCGAAAATACCACTTCCTTCGACTTCATGTGTACCCTCCAACTCTGGTATGTTTATATTAGTCGGGTCATCGTTTGGTTCTTCGATGAGATTATAACAAGCCATCCACTGTTGGATAGTCACGTTGCACTAGTGGGAACTTTCCACTTCGACAGGGATTTCTGCAAATATTTTCTCCCTGATTTCCTAAATCACAACATCAACTGTAGGAAGCTCATCAACAAATTCAAATGTGTGCATGAACTGCTTAAGTATCCCTTCCCAATCCTGGGTTCCTTGTCGCAATTCCATGGATGTATACTAGCTTTTGGGTGTTGTTTCCAATGTACGAATGAAATGATGGGCCCATTCCTATCGTGGGTATTCTGTAAATGCTATGCGACATCGATTAATCTTCTCGACAAGGTTCAATAGCCTTGTGTATTTCTAACTCACAACATTTAATTCTTTGTCGAATCTAACTTCTAGAATTCTTCTACACTGTGGCCATTCTGATATGGATTTCTTATGTGTACCCCACCATCTGGAAGGCGTAGCCTTTAATACATAGTCCAATGCAGACAAGTGTTGTGTTTCTGTTACTAGTCCTTTAAACTCATTGAGGAAGTTCACAAGGTTAGGTAACCCCTCATATGTGGGTAAATCCCTCAACTAATTCTCTACCCATCGCACCGAATGGGTAATTCTAGCACATTGCCTCATAGAGACTTCATGCAATCTGTTTTTCCAGTTCTCTAAGGCCTCTCTTGAGTCAGATGTGCAGGAAATAGCACTCTTATAGCTCAGGTTTCCATCCACTGTCGGGTTGATGTAATCTTCTTGTAAGGTAGTGACATTGTAGATCTGGTCGAGATAATCACCCTGTCCTTTGTTGTATATAGGCTAGACGTATCTTTGTCACTCTAATGGATCAATGGGCTATACTACCCTCATATCATCATTCTCGAATGATAGAATCCTTTTCTTGAAATCGATAAGGTCTGATTATCTATGGCACAATATATCCCCACAAACGTAGGATATGGGTTTGTGTCGAAAACTATGTTAATGACTTCAAAGTCTACAAATGTGCGCAACCCCTCAATGTTGACATGGACTTGACTCAACCTACCAGTTGGTAGGACCTTCGCCTAATTTGAAAGTCACAACTATAAAGGGGACTAGTACAAGCCTGGCTTGCCCATGCTCTCCCAAGTTTGTTGTGTCAAAATATTGAAGTCCGACCCCAGATCTAGAATAATGCAATCCATGTAATAATCCCCTATCTGCGCATTCATTCTCAACTCGCACCCTATTTTGAACTTCTTCTTGACATGGTTAACCTTTCTTCCAGGTTGCAACTCTTCTGGGGTTTCTTCTATTAGTGCTTGTAGTTCTACGATAGCATGTTTATCTTGAATTAGTGCTAATAAACTTGACATAAATGACATGAGTTTACTAACCTTTTTCAAAATTTGCTTATGGAATAGCTATTGGAAGCATTTCTGCATCTCCCTGAATTCAGCTCATGTCGACGATTGTTCTTGATCCAAGAACTTCAGTTGAACGTTGAATGGTACTTTCTTCTGTGCCATGGGTCTCACCTGTGGTTGTGGTTTTGGTTGTTCTTACAGTATATCTTGATCAGCTCCAGTCACAGCACCTCCTTATGTTACAACAACAACCCTTGGTTCTCTTGGCTCAGCAGAAATCCTCTGAACATTTAAGTTAAGATTTGGATTTGGATTTGGTTTTGGCGCAGGGTTAGTACATGCGATGGCTTGAGCTTGCCACTTTGCAATCAACTAAGGACATTTCTCCATATTATGGTCCTTCCCTTTGAAATATGAACATGTCTTTGCAGGATCCTGACAATCTCTAGCATAATGGCCCAGTTGTCCACAGTTATAGCATGTAAACTATCCTCTTCCTCTGTCAAATCCTCCTCCTCCTCTACCTTTGAAGTTTTCACCCCCCCTTCCTTGAGGGTGTGGTTGCCATTGTGGGTACTAATTCTACTGGTATTGTGACTGATATTGGTTCTGTGGCACATACTGATTCTAAGGTGCATATTGTGGCTGATACTAGTTTGGTGGGAAAGGCGTAGGCTGGTAGCACGGTTGTGTCTGTTCAGCCTAAAACTACCCATCGTTCTTCATCAAGTATGCTTCTACTATATTTTCCTTCAAGAGTTGGTATGCTCTGTATTCCTTCTCCTCATGCCCTAATGACTTACAAATTTATAGAAAATTCTTGCTTGGGTACTTACAATATTCTGAAAGTATAGACAGTCTTCGTCGCAATGCCCTCTAGTTTAGCATATTTGACACTAGGGTAGTTTGTGGGCACTTATTGGGTTTGGTGCACCCGATGAGATATAGTTCGTGTATGCCGAAAAATTATCCATGGTGTGTCCATTCATTCTACATTTCGTACACCATAAATCCTCGTGGGATTCCTTGCCCTTCTTAATATATTGAAGTTGTATCGTCAGATTAGCCAGCTGCGACTAAATTTGCACCATTCTTGCGGCACCATCTCCAATTGGTGAGGATTCCAGCTTCATTGTTAATTCCAATGCTTATGTCTGCGATTCAATATTTTGTTTCATTAATGGGACTCATATGTGTGGTAATAGAACATAAATAAAATACTCTTTATGTTGTACATATGACATTTGGAAACTTACTTTGGCCATCAAATTTTTAAGTCGTTGGTCAAAGTCCCATACATATTCAGCCAATGATGTTTTTATCTCCTTGATCTCGGTGATACACTTCAACTCAGATTTAGGTTTTTTGAGCTCACAAATCATTGTGAGTCAGATCTATTCAAGGTTCTTCTATGGTGTTCCTATAGGTGCTACACAAAACTTCATAAACTAGTCCAGCGCATGACCCCTCAGAGTCATGATCATCTGTGCTTTCTTTAGGTCTGTGTTATGAACTAGGAGAACCATCCAAACAGCTTCACAGCAGAACCAATGCTTCTTTGGATCCTTTGCTCCATTCCCTTTGAATGTGTGTAATCTAATATCATTCCCTGCCATTGAGTTGGCATCAGGGTTATCTGGTGAGTAATTTAATGGACGTGTATCCTCTTGCGTGCTAGTCGCAGTACTAGAACTATCAGTAGTAAAAACTCTTTCATGAGATGAGGCTTTAGGCCTTACCTCTGATGATACTCCTTGTGTGATGTAGTTGCATCCTGATCTTAGTGTCTCCACAGATTCCTCTGACTCTTTCATTTTAGATATCGATTGATACTCTTCCTCTTTTCTCAAGACCCATCATCTAGCCATGACTCAACTTCGTAGTCACTTTCTCTGAACAGACTAGGACTTGTCTTTCTCCTTTTTCTAGACCTGAATCTCCTTCCACTCCTTAGGAATCAAGCTTCTAGTTCAGGTTCTGTACTTCTTGGGAACATCTCAGCTCACCATTTCCCATTTTCTCTGTAGATCGTCCATGACACATCCCCTCCTCTGGATATGTGACTCAACTGTTCAACTGCAAGATACCCTTCTCATAGATGGGAATATCGATCCATGTACTTATAGACAACAAGTATCTTTGTCAAGGTCCTTGGAAAAAATTTCTTTCAACCTCACTATATGAGGTTATAGTTTCTACTGCAAACTCAGTAATATATCCTTGCAAAATACTGTCGACCCAAAAATCAACATCTCTAGAGATGGGGTTACTCACTCTGGTTATCTCACAAACCATTTGATCACTTCACTTAACCGCTTCTCTTCTCTAGGAATTTTTCTGCCAAGTTTCCAACCTTGACAACCACCGATGCGGAACAATGGGAAACTCTGCAAAGAAGATCTCATGAATATCATAGTATATGTACTGGTATAACTAATTTTATGCACTCAACTATGATCCTGAGCTCTTTTCTTGCGCAAAGGTTAATGTCTTAGACTCCATCCAATCCTCTATTCCCTTCATGCCAGGACATAGACTTAAGACCGCACAGGGTCGACTGAGTACAAATTAGTTATTATAGACTTAAATAGCTACAAAATATATTCTATTACATTAATTCCAGGACATACTGGTTGTAAAAATCCTGCATTACATTAACTACAACCATAACTAGCCACACAAACATCTTTCATCTTATCTGTACAGGTCATAAATAGCTGCAAACTGTCCTTTAGTCTTCCGTCAGCTCATCCTTCTGCAATATTCCTTTACTTGCACCTATTCTACCTTAACTATTCTACCTACCAATGTTCCCCTAACTCAGATCTTCCTTTCCTCGTCGTAGCAATCCTCATCGTAGCCTCCTCTCTATGCTTGCGCTTCTTCCTTTACTTGCATTTCTCCATCACACGCTCATTTTTTCGGTCTTTCGCTTGCACGTTGTATTCTTCCTTGTACACGTTTCCTGGCCCAACATTAGCAATTGATATGTGATCAAGCTGTAGAATGTGGAAGATGAAAATCAAAATACCTAATTTTCATAATAAAAAACTTTACCTTTTCCTCTTCCGCTTTTAGCAGAAAGCGAAACGCGGATCCTCCAACTTTATTTGCAGGAACTTCTACTCTTCCGCTTCCGCCTTTCTAATTCCTCCCTTTTATTTTTGAACCATTGATCTATGTGGAATCTCTCTCGTTCGTAGATCTTGCAGATTGCAGAAAGTGGGACTTTAAATTTTCATGATAAAATATTTTTGTATTTTCGCTTTTCGATCTCTTCCCTCTATGTTCTTTTCTAATCCGTTGATCTTCGGTGGAAGCGCTCTGGACCGTCAATCCCGTGGATCATGAAAGGAAGAATTTCTTTCTTTTATGTACACATTCTTAATTTTTTTGCTTTTCAATCTCTGCCCTTTGTTCTCTTCCAGACTGTTGATCTTTGACAAAAACGTTCTGAGCTGTAGATCTTGGACTGTGGAGAGTGAAAGTAAGGATTCCAACTTTCATGACCAAATGATTTTACTTTTTCGCTTCCACTCTTTCCTTTGTAGAAACAATTTGTGGCCTTTGATCTTCTGCGCTGTGCATCCCAACTATCTATTTCCTGTTATCATTCAACTAAGGGCATATTTCTTCATTTACATGCATTTTTAAGGTCAAAAACTATAATTTCTTAAGTATTTGGCATTTGAGTCTTGAAATGTCCCCTCAAACATATGCAGACCCTCATCAACATTCTTTAAGGTCCTATAAAATGAAAATTTACACACCATATTCATCCTTTTACTGTCCAAATCCCTTACCAATTTCTTAGTCCAAAAATGGTGATAACAACTAGCTCCAACTCAAGATGCTATCCTCCCGGTGAGGTATAAAAGAACCTTGTAGACCAGGTGCCAAATCCATTGTGTTGCTCCCAACTTTACAGACCTCAAACTTCCTATTTTTATCTTTTCTCAAAGTAAAATTAAAGAAAAATAGAAATAGTTCTACCCCTATAGATATTAGGGCCTTCCCTTTGGGCCTCAAATCATTTGGCTCACCCTTTGTACTATTTGAAAAGAAAATAAATATATACAACTATGATACATAAATTACCGCCTCCTTCAGGACAAGTAATGTTTAAGAAACCTTCCATTGGCTAGAACTCCTTTTAGCTGAGACCCATCTTGATGTTGTAGAATAAATGTATTCTCACCTCTGTATTTTGTAGTGATATAAGGACCTACCCACATGTGATCAAAATCCCCATGTTTATCTTCCCTAGGAGCATCCCACTTCAAAACCAAGTCATTAATCTAGAATTTTTCTTCTTTTACTTTCCTATCAAAAATTTTCTTCATATTTTCTTGCTGTACTTTCACTATACCATAGGATTTGTCCCTTAACTCATTCAATTATATGATCTGATTTATTCTTCTTTGCACATGATTTGGTTCATCCTGTTGTTCATGAAATAACTTCTTGACTAGCACTCCCAAAGATGCTGGAAAAATCACATCGGCTCCATATACTAATTGGAATGATGACATTCCAATTTCCCTTTTTGTGCTGATTTTGTCAACCCACAAAGCATATTTTAGCTTTGTATGCCAAGCTCTTTTGTTATCCTCCAACAACTTCTAAATGATTCTGACTAGGATTTTGTTTGAAGATTCAACCAGTCCATTGCATTGTGGATAATATGCAGTAGAATGATTGAGACTACTTGTGACAAAACTTATTATTTTATTAGATTTAAAAGCAGGTGCATTGTCTGTCACAATCCTTTTGGGACAGGAAAATCTAGCCAAAATATTCTCTTCCAGAAAAACCGACAGGAAAATCTAGCCAAAATATTCTCTTCCAGAAAAACCATAATCACTACATATATAGCCCTTCTTGTAGGTATTGCTTCAATACACTTAGTGAAGTGGTCATTTGTTGTTAAGATCCATCTATGATTCCCTTAAGAATTGTGATTTATTTCCCCAATAAAGTCTAGTCCCCACTATTGAAAAGGTGCTTCTACTGATATTGGATTGAGAGGGAGTGGAACCACTTTTCTCTTACCATCAAATATATGGCATTGGTGACATGTAGTAGTCTCCTTGTAAACATCTGAAAACATTGAAGGCCAGTAAAACTGAACTCTCAAAATATTGTTTGTTGTCACCTTCCATGAATGGTGCCCACCATAGTCTCCCTTGTGCAATTCCTTCATAGTTTGCTTCACTTCATTCTCCAAGAGGCAATTGAGTAAAAATCCACGAGGATCTTTCCAATAAAGGTATTGATTTAGAATACAAAACTTGGAAGATTTCAGCTTCGTTGACCTTTCTCTTGTTTTTATTAACCTTGTAGGAGCCTGTAAATTTTGCAACACATACACAATCTTAGAATACCATGGAGATATAGATAAATCGGGAATTACCTGCACCCCTGTATCAAGCTTATTTCAATGACTGGTCATGAAATTTAGATGCAAGGATTCACAATTGGAATTTTTCATCATTTTTACAATTCCTTGTCTTTTAATCAGTTTGATGGGATTGATTTCAATGTCATACTTTAGTAACAAAACAATCCATTTTGCTCATTTTCCCTCAGGATCTGGCTGTGTGAGAATGTTCTTCACCACATTACTAGGAACATAAGCAACGATGTGTGAACGAAGAACATAAACTCTAAAATATTTCAAATATTTAATTAGAGCATATGCCTATTTTTCCATAATGTCATATTTCAACTCTCCATCTCTTAACACTTTACTAAACAAGGCTATAGGTTGTTCAACATTCTGTCTGTTTTTCTGTAACAAAACTCCAGCAATAGTGTGATCAGAAGCATAAGAAAATATTAGGAAATATTTGTTAAAATTTGGGCTTACTAGAAATCGGGCTTCTGTGATGCCTTGTTTAATATCCCTAAAGGATCTCCTTGCATCTATTGTCCACTTTATCGCATGGTCCCTTTTCAGCATATTAATGATATTCATTAATATCTCAGAAAAAATGGGAATAAAACTTCTAAAAAAATTTACCTATCCAATGAATGATTGTACTTCCTTTTTACTTCTTGGCTCCTCAACTTTCAGGATTACACTAATTCTCTCTGGATCAATCTTTATACCATCCTTTGAAATAATGTTCCCTACCAGTTTTCCTTCCTTCAATGCAAAATTTGATTTTCTAGGGTTGTATGATATTCCATACTTCTTACATTTCAGAAAACATTTCTCCAAATTTTTAATATGCTCTCTGTCAGATCTTGAGTACATAATGATATCATCCATGTAGACAACCACAAATTTATCGTTTTCCTCTGCAAAAGCAATGTCCATGGCACGATGGAAAGTGGCCTCTAAATTCATTAAACCAAAAGACATTTTGGCATACATAAATGACCCCATGGTGTAGTAAAGGAAGTCTTTTATTGATCCTTAAAAAACACATTGATCTGATTGTAGCCTAGGAAACCATCCATTGTTGAAATCCTTTCAGATCCCATCACTTTCTGCAAGATATGTTCCATTTTTTGAAAAGTGTAATTATCCTTCAAAGAGACTTTGTTAATATTTCTGAAATCTATGCACAACCTAACAGGCACCAAGTTTGCAACCCATTTGGAAAATATTAGAGTCACTATAATCTTGGCATTAAATAAATTTTTAATTTCTTTCTCAATAATAGGAAGCAACATTGGATTAACTCTTCTCAATTTTTGTCTGAAAGGTTTCTCACCACGTTTAATTGGGATTGTATGTTGTATGATAGAAGTATCATACTCTTTAAGTTCTTCATAACTCCAGAAAAATACATCAGTGTATCTTTTTATCAAATTGACATAATCTTCTTTTTCTTTGACATACAAGTTTTTTTACAGTTTTATGATCCTTGGATTTTCTTCAGTTCCTATATTTTTTTCTTCAACGACATCATCAGCAGGATTCATTTTTGGATCTCTAGCAACATCATTTTGATAAAAAAACTTCTCTAGGGGGATTAGGCCTCTGGGGATATGATTACTCTTCAACTGAACTATATCCTCCCTCCAGAATGAGTTTTTGAACTTCGTGTTTTCAGAAATTTATTTTTCACTCCCTTTAGCTTCTTGGAATTTTTCACAATTATTATTTTAATCATCTATCTGAGTATTTACAAATTCACCAAACAAATCTAAAAATCCTTTTATTTGCATATAATATTCAAATACTTTCTATTATTTTTAATTATTTGGTATGGAGGGTCTGTTCACAATATCAACTTTATACTTTCTTTGGCCATCAATGAGAGTTTTAAATTTACCAGCCACACCAACCAAAGAGTCAGATACTGTGTTTTCATATCTGGGAATCGCTTTAATTTTATGCTATGTAAAATAATTACCAAACAGATCCCACGCCTCATTTCTATAAGCCCTCATTATGGGATGTTTAGTTTGATAACTGTCATTCAGTTGGTTTATTACAAGCTCTAAATCTCCCATGACTTGTACCCTCTTTGCTCCAAGATTCTTCAAAGCATTCAATCCTAGTAATAAAGCTTCATACTCTACCACATTATTGGTACATTCAAAAGTTGATTTATATGACAGAGTCTTAAAACACCCGATGGGAAAGATAATGTATACACCAGCACCAGCACCAACGTTTTCCATAGATCCATCAAAATACATGGTCCAGGGACCCTCCTCTTTTTGTTTCTTTTCCAAAGCTTCCTGTCTCTTTGCACACTCTTCCTCCTCCTTATTTTTAATGGGTACAAGAATTTGAGGATCACAGGGAAAACCATCATTAAAGAAAATGGAACACCCTAAGTCATTATCAACATCATAGATAGCATGATTATCTATTTTGTCTTGGCTTCTAACTACATAAGGTGATATTTTTTCACTGTATAACCTTTTATTCCCACAAACCATAGTAATGGTAGCATAAGACATATCCATCTGCAAACTTCCTTTCAATTTATAAGTTCAAGACCTTGACAACAATACACCAAAATTTGGAGGAATGTCTACTACAACAACATCCATTACGATATTATTAGATGGATTTTTTGTTAAAGTTACCACCATATCCTTAATCAATCTAAGAGAATTCACCTTCCTGTAATCAAAGGAATGCAAGTCTTTATATGGCCTAGTATCTTCTAGTCCAAAAATTTCTACCAGTCCCTTGGGCATTAAATTATGAGATGCACCAAAATCTATCATAGCATTATGCACAATCATATCATGTACATTTAAACTTAGTAAAAAGGAGGAGCTTCATCATCATCCATATTTTCACTTTTTGAACCAAAGACAATGGTAGGAGCATCATCATCCACCTCTAATATATTTGTCTCTCTATTCCCTGTTTCTTAACAATTCATTGAAAGGAATGTAAAATTTCAATTTTGAGAGCTCTTTTTGCAAATTAAATGTGGAAACCACTTTCTCTACATATACCAATGCTAGTTGTTTAACTTTGTTTTCTCTATTTTATTTTCTGATTCTTTATATACAATGGGATCTTTTTGTTTTTCACTTCTCTTTTTTGTATTTTGTTGACTACTAGAAGGTATATTTTGATTTAACCTTCCTTTATTTACAGTAAAATCTCTATTTCTCAATTTGATCATTCTCTAGACATCATCTATGGCATGCAAATATCATCTTTGGTATTGCTCTAACTCTTCCTCAAAATAATTATTGGTATCCTCTTGGGAAAACATACTATGTTCTTACTCTATGAGGCATATTTCAGAATCCAAGTCACCAAAATGGTGAATATGATCCTCACTAGATTCAGCCTCATCTTCATCTGCGACATAGTTATCAGGAAAATGTGGCCTTATTTGTTGATCATCTCGATTTCTAGGATTCCTCACATCTCTTTGTCTAATTTGTGGAGGTGGGGGAGGATTTGGAATTCTGAATTTTGGGTTTCTAATTTGAGGATCATTCTGTTCTCTGTTCACTAGTATACTATCCAAAATCATCCTATCCATCAACTTCTCCATTTTTTTTCATCATCATTTCAAATTTTACATCATTACAAGAAGCAGTAGGAGAATCGGAAGGCACAATTTCTTATCTATCTTTCCTTGTTTCTACTTTATGCTTTATTTTTCTACTTTCCATCATATTAGCCTCCACTTCTAAAGAATATTGAAACATAGCAGGAAGACTAGCTGATTTTCTCTCTCAATAATAATGCAAAGTCACCGTCAAAGGCATCAGTATAATGGAGTTTTGCATATCCTACAAGGGGTTTAATATCAGCAGGAATAGAGTTATAGACCCTCATAAATCGACTAGAAAAATCATGGACAGATTCAAAACCTCCTTTCTTAAGATTATTATATTGAGAAAGCACCTACAAAGGACTTGTCTTATCACCCCATCTTTCTAGGAATGAAGTTTGGAAATCTTCAAATGTGGCAATGGACCTAGTAGGAATATCTCTAAACCATTTCTTTTCCTCTCCTGACAAACTTAGTAAAAACAACCTCATCTTAACATCATCTTCATCAACCAGCTCTAAGTCCACATAATCATCAAATCTATCAACATGTTGTCTTGCTATGAAATTTCCATCCCCATCATAGAAGGGAATTTTCTGGGCACAATTTTGAGGAAGGTCATGCAATACAATAGGAAAGGCCAATGGAAAAAACTAGCAACCATTTGTTTAGGTGTATTTGGAACAAGAGGAGGAGATTGAAAGGATGGAGGGGTTTGAACAGTTGGTGGGATATAAGACTGAAAGATTTGAACAACAGGGTTTCTTTCTTAAGCTTTCACAGAGTTTTGAATATTGTGCCAAAGAGAATCAAGCAAATATGATTCTAACCTACTGGTATTAATTTCAGTTTCCTTCAAATTAGATTCAAATTTTGATTTCACCAAGGACCTTACAAAATTTGATTCCCGCCCAAAATATTGAATGATATTAAATTCTTGAGAAGATGAAGCACCAAACTTAGAAATATCTATTTATTATTTTCCCTTATTTCTAAGCAATCTTTCTTTATTTTCCACATCTAGTAATGTTTCAGTGTTAGGGTTACCTTGTGTGTGCGACCTCCCGGGAGCCAGGATGTCTTCTAAAATCTTGCTCAAAATAAATGTGGAGCCTCCATGGAAAATATAAAACCTATTTCAAATGCATAAGTATCTGTTTTCCCACATAAACCCTTTCTTCTTGGAATCTTTGTCATCTCCCAGGGTTTATTTTCACTTTCGCTCCCCGACAACGACGCCAATTTGTTAGCACTCAGAATTGCACCCTATTTTGTGGAGGATGAATCCCAAGGTAACAATGGAACCAATTTAAGAAAGGGAGTTGGCTTATTCCTTTCTAGATAGGGATCTCTCACAATTTGTTAACAAGGCCAGATTTGAAATGAAATAAAATTTCAGATTGAATTGGTGGTTGAAACAAGGAAAGCATATATTAGGATATGGAGTCACAAATATTCATGAATTATAGAACAATTTGCAAGTAAAACTCTACAAAGGGAAGGTAGCAATTGGTTACAGTCAAATAATAGTTTGTGTGGTGATAAAGAAAGAACAAGAACAGTCCATCAACACAGAGCACCTAAAAGATGAATTCTGCATCAATTTTGGAAAGAAAGATTGGTGGATACTTGAAACAGTAGCCAGAGCATAACAATATGGATTCTAAACTATTACACACTATTTCAGATATGATTAACACATAATGGAAAGTTTAACAGGAAATACAAGCACAGGGGAAGGAAATAACAGATTGTAACTACAAAATACACATGAATCTTTGCAGTAACAAGCAAGCATTCAACCATGCAATTTTATCAGCGATATATATCAAAATGCATAACACCAAAATATCACTAGTTCCAACCCTGTCTTCCTCTTTTGAGTGTATATTTATAGCTTCATAGGCTACCGAGAACAACCTCGAAACATAGAAAAAAATGGTTGCAACATAGAAATGAAAATCTTAACAAAATGATGGTCTTGTAGATTCACCATTATCATAAACCAAATAGAAAAGCATGCTAGAATGCGCATGGTGGATTAGTTGGGGATTTTTTACAGTAGGTACTCAGGCTCACATGATGAAAATGACCGATTAGAGGATTTCCTCCTGATCTACAACAATGTTTTATCCTTCCATGTATTTTACTTGCAAAATTGATTTTGGATAGTAGATCTTACCTCAAGATTCATTCTGAGTCGTCGATCTGGGATCTGCAGAAAAATGAAACTGGGATGATAGCTTCTTCGAGGTTCAATTTTATATATTTTCACCCCCAACTTATCCTTTCTTCCTTTTAGCTTTCCACAACGTCAATATCCTCTAGATTCATCCTCAGCTATTGATCTGAGGTCTGCAGATAATGGAAAACGAGCTTCTTCTTGACAAAAATCCTACGTCTTCTGCCTTTCCGATGTTTTTCTTTCCACCTTTTCTTTCTGCATTGTCGATCTCCACAAGATTCATTTTCAGCTATTGATCTGAGATCAAGCTGCGGGCTATGGAAGATGGAAATCAAAATACCGACTTTTCATAACAAAAATATTTACCTTTTTCACTTCCTCCCTTCCACTTCCGCTTTAGCGGAAAGAAGAATGCAGATCCTCCAACTTTCTTCGTCTAGACTTCTCCTCTTCCACTTTCTCCTTTCCACTTTTACCCTTTTCTTTCTACACTGTTGGTTTGTGCAGAAGCTCTCTCAAACGTAGATATTGTGGATTGTGAAAAGCATGATTTCAATGTTTCACGATAAAATCTTTTGGTATTTCCATTTTCCAATCTCTTCCCTTTTTGTTCTTTTCTGAGTTGTTGATCTTCAATGGAAGAACTTTGGATTGTCAATCCTATGGATCACGGAAGGATAAAGTTATTTCTTTTATGAAAAAATTCTTAATTTTTCTGATTTCCAATCTCTGCCCTTTGTTCTATTCTGGACCATTGATCTTTGGCGAAAATGTTCTGAGTTGTAGATATTGGAATGCGCAGAGTGGAAGTCAAGATTCCAACTTTCATAACAAAATGATTTTCCTTTTTTGATTCTTCTTTTTCCTTTGCAGAATTGATTTGTGGCCTTTGATCTTCTACGCTACACATCCCAATCGTCTATTTCCTATTAGCATTCAAATAAGGGCGGATTTCTTAATTTAAATGCATTTTCAAGGTCGAAAAACATAATTTCTTAAGTATTTGACATTTTGATTCTACAAATGTCCCTTCAAACATCTCCAAACCCTCATCAACATTATTTAAGGTCCTATTATATGAAAAATTACACACCTTATTCATCCTTTTACTCGCCAAATCCCTTACCAATTTCTTAGTCCAAAAACGGTGATAACATATGGGTTAGAAACAAAAGATAGCAGTTTCCTAGTTTACTATATTTACCTTATCCTCTAAAAAGCTGGAATAAAGCAGTATAAAGATAGAATCTGTAGGGGTAGTTACTAATTCTGGCAGTCAATAAAGTGGGCAGGATCTAACTAGAATCAGGATAAAGGAACTCCTGGGGTATATATGGAAAGTGTTGACCAAGTGGTGCTAGTGGATTCCAACTATCTATGATAGTGGGTGGGAAATTAATGAGAAACGATTAAATATTTTATCCTAAGTATGAAGTCGGTTTATAATATCCCAACAACCCCCTTAATTCTGACTTTATGATGATATTTCTGAAACAATCAGATTCATATGGATGCATATAGGTGCATCTAGCACCCGAAAACAAGGTTATGGTCACCATTTACAGTTATTCATGTCTGGAAAAGATGAGGAAAGAGGCAAAACCACATGGGAAAAATACTCCGTCAAGAAAGGACAAGGCATAAAAATTGAGAAACATGTATTCAGTAGGTCTTTATCTTCACTTGAATTAGCTTAATGAACTACTTCTAGTGAAACACTTGATGAAGAATTTTGTAGAGTCCATGATCATGCGATATAGTGTAGAATCTACAAGAAGGAAGAGAGACTCCTTATATCTCATCATCTCACGAAGTGGGAGAATAATCTGAATTCTTCTTGCTGATAACAAACTCTTATATACAAACACAATCTGAAAATTAAAATATATATGTGGATACTCCTTCCCAAACAGTAAAAAATTAAGACAGTCAGTTACACAATCAGTTCCTTGTATAGCTGCAAAATGTTGATGTGGATCACATATATTTCTTACAATATGATGTAGCACCTTCTAAAATATGAAATGAGGATGAAAATACTGTTCTATATCATAAATATTATCATATGGACCGGTAAAGACAAAAAATTTAGTGTCTCCATGAGGATATAGGGATAGGGTAGAAAAATGATGAGCAACTGGGGAAAACTAATGGATGTAAAAATATGAATGATGGATGTAATTGAGATATGAACCATAAGTGTTTATAATATATCCAAACATGTGTAAGATAATTCCAATGATTACTAATTTCATGTATAACCAACCAGTGAAAAATAGACAACACTTGAAACCATTATATATAAGTAACATTGCATAGGAAACCAATGAGGAATCAACTAGTGAACTTGGGGTTTGCATAGTATTAAGAGTATTCATAGGTATGGTAGATGGTATGGATGATTCCATAAAATGCATATCAGATTTCAAATATGATTCTAAATAAGAATCATAATTATTTGAATGTATTGAGGAAGAGATGCTCAAAGAGAAGTCAGGATCGACTGCAAAATCACAAGTATTGGGAGATGAATCTAGAATATTGATAGATGGATTATCTAAGAAATAAAATGGATTATCTAATAAATAAAATGAGATTTATTATTATTATATATCATAAATTAAATATGTATCATATATTTTAGGAAAGGATTTAACTCTTGCACTCAAGGCATAGTTTATGTCACCTTGGAATTGTGCACTATGACAGTGTTCTGAGGATTCAACAGGATTCTCTAGCTCATATGGAACATCGATGTTGTGCTTATCAAGAAGCTGAGACCTGATGTTCATTTTATTATTGATACCTTTATTATCAATATTAAATTTCTTGCTGCAATAATAACTCTTTGATGTACTTCGTTTCTTCTTGAATTTCTTCATTAAACCTTCATCACTAGGCTTCGAACTTTCATCTTCATTATCTCCCTTTGGCTTCTTCTCTTTCACAATTTAGTTCTCTTTTAATATTGCCTTATTAATTCCTTGGAATATGAGAGAGTGATCCTTACCCTTGGAATAGCTAAGAGCACCCATATATATCAACTTATATTTCTCCTTTGTCAATGATGTTAGAATAATCAACCCATAGTTTACCCACTTAGACATTAATTTAACTATTTCTGTCTTATTAGCCTAGTTCATGTGTCCCACCTTGTGCAAGTTGTCTTTTACCTATCCATAGTGGTCAAAATTGCCTTGTTTGACTCATGTAGCACATGGGAAATCCCAAGGAATCAAATCTGCTTTATTCCTGGCCTCCTAGGTGCCCTTCTGCTTTTTCTGCTTTATTCCCTGCTTTTTCNCAAATCCCTGATGTATGTTATTTATTCAGAAACCTATTATGATACAGGGTTGGCTATTGTACACTGATTTAATACAGTTTAGTGTTCAGCTCATATTTCAGTCTCGTTTGTGAGTGATTTTGCATGATCAATTGTTAATTGTTGTGAGTAAAATTAATCTATCACCTGGTTCAATTTCCACAAATGAATTAAATAATGTACTCAAAGAAGGAATTTTCCAATTCAAATTAGAAAACCTAGTTGCATGAAAAGTAGACACAAAAACTGAGTATTCAGGACCCAATTTTGATAGAATAGAAATGATAGATTGATCTTATTTATTCCCAATCCCACATTTATTTATCAATAGAACAAGTCACTTTAATTTTGTGAAGAACCCCTCGATGTATTCGAAACTTCTTGGACTCAATGACAATAAATCATTCTCCAACTGATGCGTCGTTAACTCATCTTGAAATCCAAAGAGAGACTCAAGTTTGGTCCATAACTAGTTTGGAGTGGTCAAACCATCTAGATGAAAGAGTATATCAGTATAAATAGAGAGGAAAAGAAATCCATAGGCTTCATCCAACCTATTATTCCACTTAGCTTTCTCAACAAAAAAATTGGTTCATTTTCTAAAGCCATAGAAACTTATAGAGTCCCTTACTGCACAACATAATTTCAATCTTGGCATTCCATGCATGATAGTTGAAGGGATTCAAGATCATATCTGAAGAATAATCCATACTGATATGTTGATGTGCTCAAGGATATACTCTCTGTAACCCGCACAAATAAAACTAGGAGAAAATCTTGTAAGATTAATACAAGCTCTTCTACAGAGAGGAATAGGAGACTGGATGCGCTTTGATAGAGAGAATATATAGCTAGTTAACTCTGTTGAAATTGAAAAACATTGTGCTCTGATACCAAGTATAAATTGCAATTCTGATACCATGTAGATATACATCCTTAATGCAAAGAAGAAGCACATGATGTAGATCTTACTACATGATAATTCTCACAAGCATGCATAAGGAAAATTGAGAGAAGATAGGGAGACTAAATCACATTAAGAAGAGATGAATATTGGAGTGTATCCTTCCATTGATTAAAGATGAATAATAGTGTAAATTAATAGTACATCCATTGTAGGTAAATTCTAGTTGCATAGGAGACAACTCATCTAGCTCCTAAAGCAGACTTACTAAATATGATAAATCCCCATAGGTGGCTAAAGCATTTTCCTAATCAGTCAAGGAACTCATGAATTAGATAAATAATCAGTGAGTTGTCATGGATGATGGAAGAACATTACAATACTAGAATCTAGAGATAAAATCATGTAGGATGGGTTGGAAACAAAAGATAGCATTTTCCTAGTTGACTAGCTTTACATTATCCACTGAAAAGATGGAATAAAGCAGTATAAAGACAAAATATGTAGGAAGGCACAGTTAGTAAATATGGAAATCAATAAAGTGGGAAGGATCTAACCAAAATCAATATAAAGGAACTCCTGGGATACATGTGGAAAGTGTTGACCAAGTGGTGCAAGTGGATGCCAACTATCTAGACTAGTGGGTAGGAAATTAATCAGAAAATATTAACTATTTTATCCTAAGTATGAAGTGGGTTTATAACATCCCAACACATTTCTGAGTGGGGAGAACAAAATTTACATAAAGGATCTCCTTTTGATTCATTGAAAAATATTTATGGATGAGAAAGATATGCCAATTTTGGTCTAACAATTTCAAGAGCCAAGATGAGTGCACTTGTTATTTGAATGTATATGTTTTTATGTACATATGTGCTCTTATTTGGAGATATGAATTTGGAATAATGTGTTTATATTGTAAATTTGATTTATTTATGGAGGGTGGTATCCATTAAAAAAAAAAAAATTAGTAAGAGATGGTGTTGGCGCAACCCACCAACAAAGCCTCGTCGTCAGGGGTTCCCACTCTGTCGATGCCCAACCAGCGCGATCTCCCTGAGCACAGGCCCAGACAGTTTTGAATTTTCCTAGCAACACCTGCAAAGCGGATGAAGTCTCACCCAAGATGTCAAGGGAGAGCTGTTGGAAGCAAGTTTTTGGCAGTAAGAAGGGAGGGCATGGCATCAACAATTTAACTTCATAATCAACATATACTCAGAGATCATTTCAATAGAATCGCATCATTCATCACATGCTTATTAGCATAAATAGTAGATAGATAATGGATTATGTAAGTTCATTCATCACAGCAGTAACAATCTTTCATATAACAGATACAGTAAACATCCATCATTATCATCACAGATCATAAAAACAAGAAATAAATAAGAGACAAAAGCACTTTAGGGAAACATCCATCATGTCATATTACTTCCATAGGATACTTTCACAATATGCAGTATGTATCCATAGTAGAAGACTGAAAATCGATCAACACAGACAAAGCCAGAAACCCACTCACAATAGACACAAATGCAAAAAGATACCCAAAAATACAAGTTCTTCCCCAAAATTCTCTCTCTGTGTTCTCATCAAATGTATATCTTCAAAATTATATCTCCCAAAAGTATATCTACTATTGCAACTCTATCTCTATATATAGGCTTTCTCCTTTACTTCCAAGGTCCACTTCTAACTAACTTCTAACAAACTAGTGACCTATATCCACAGAATGTGGTCAATCAGTACAAAATTGCATAAATAATTCCAAAAACGTTTATTCTTCCATCTATCATGTTATTGTGGTCCTTCATGATGGCCTGTGACCTTGCGCAGCCTCTGCGGTGTTGTGTAACTCACTTACCCAATACCCCTGCCAACAGGCCCCCAACACAGTCTTATGGCTCATCCTCGAGCCACGTAAGGTTGATAGGGTGTACTCCGTCATCTTGGTATTGAAGTCCTCAAACTACTGTGAGATCTCTTGAACCTGGAGCTGAATGCATTCAACTATATCCTGACAATTCAGCATGTCCTGCTTTAGTGGGGGCTCCTCCCCATTCTTGTCATCCACCATATTCCTACCTTCTTGTACTGCCTGCAGTGCAATCACTGCTTTCACAACCAACTGCCCGCCAATGTCTTGGAATTCATCAAGCTAGGTGCTACGCTTGCACTGACCTTCTTGGGCTTGAGCGGCTTGCTGTTGCAAGTCCTTCAACTCTTCAGTACATGTCATCTAGACCATGAGAGGCATTGTGCGAAGCTACATCTTCAGCATTGTCAACTGAGTTTCAGCTTCCCATGCTTGCTTGGCCAACTATTCCAGTTAGTCATACTAAATGACACTCTACCAGAACTGTGTCGTCTCATTCGTGATCGTCTTCACCTCTTGCTCCATGGCTTCAAACTGGGCCGCAAACTCCTCTATCGTATTCATTCGTTCAATAATCTGTTCCGATGGGGTGTCGAGGTAAACTAGAGAATTCAACATATTGTTAGTTAAATGGAGCTGGGAAAGCACCTCCCCAAGTTGCTTAGCTTTGGTGACAGCGGTGATTTTTGTCGTGCTCTCATATATGTGTTGATAAGCCTCGTTAACCACTTTCTCAACCTTGCTACAACTAGCACAGAGTTGCACTTTCTCGACAATGAGGTGGTCTTTCTCCTTCTTTAACTCAGTGATTTCGTCAGTGGATTTCCATTGAAGCTTCACTTGTGTGTGCTTCAATGCGGAAATCCCCTGTGCCTTTTATTTTGTCAGCTGCTCTTTGATCTTCTGCAGCTCTTCAGCTTCCTCCTGTAACTTTTTTGCAGCATCCTATGACTGCATGTACCCATCACTAAGCTCCTTCTTCCTATCATCCAACTCTTGGTTAGAACCCTGCTATAGCTGCACTAAAACTTGGGTAGATAACACATTGAAATTGACAATAATGCTTGGCAATGGCTGCAGCAACGAGTTCACTTCTATACTTCCCGTGTCGATTGCAGTCGGGGGAACTTGAAAATTCTTGGATTGTGGCTTAGTGTGAATCAGTGGGAAATCTTGCAGCACAACCTTCTTTGGTGTCACTTTTAAAACAACAACAAAAATAGAATCTAGCTTAACACTTATCACAGTGAACCCTTCTTGACTAGACACGTGCATAGCTTGCATCGCAGCATCAAATGCGTCGATGAGATCCTTGATGAACCGTTGCAGGTGGTTCTCCATCATCGAGTGGGAGCTGCTGCTGGTGTTGAAGTCCATGTGTATCTTAGTACGCAACTCCTCCAACATGCGGTGGGATTGTGGATCAGAGTCCGTCGATGAATCTCCATCGGAGTCATGGAGGTCTTTCCCTGGTTGGACTAGCTCATCAAAGGAATCTATTGGTGGCCATGTAGAGATCTCCTCTATGCTCACAAGTTCACACCAGTTAGCTAGCTAATCTTGAACAACGACCTCCAATTCTTCATCAGTTATTTTGTAGGCCATAGGAAACCATTGTTTGTCAGGATCCCTGCACGGCTGGATGTAAATGGAATGCAGCTTGATGGAAAACTGAATGATCCTTTGATATTTTGATGAGGCAAAAGTGGATAAACAGGTAACCTTGGTGGCTGTGGCCTATATCGCCTCCCAATAGACCTAAAAATGGATCACACAGTCCTACTGTCGACTGGGTTCCACAACCCACCATAAGTTCTGATTGCGTGCGCCTTTGCACACCTTTTCTGCAGCAACTGACATGGGCTAGTAGTCCTCCGGATCCATCCATGTGACTAAAGCAATAAGAATTAACAACCAACTATAGGAAAAATTGCATTCCCCAGCTTGAGTAGCAACAACATCTTCTAACAACTGGTTTAATAGAAACAATGACCAGATCATTTGTACCCCTTCGAAACATTTTTGTGCACAAACAACCACACCTGAATTGCATTGGACAGGATGATTCTTCCAAATGATCTTGTTAGCCAAAATGTGTGCTCCAATATGCACTGATCACTTAGAAATACTGTCGATGCAATATTCCCGTTGATCGCACTACAATCCAAATCACTCCTTCTACTGTTGGGAAATATTTTTGTCATTATCCTGCCCTCTGAAATACTGCACCGGATCTTCACCGGCCTTTGGTAACCCCGCGATGTCAACCATCACTGAGATTGGGTTATCCAACTAGAGCATCCCACCATGAAAGCACACCAACAGCTATTTGACGCATGCATTCACTTCGTTCAATATCCCAAAATGAGGCATGTTAATGAGCCCCAACAAACCAGACTTGTCCTAGCCCTCCGCCCATGGGTGAGGAATTCATTGAATAGGTGCACCTGGTAGCATCGGCAGTGATTGGTAAGGCTCCTCTGCTATGTCCTTTAGTAGGATAAAATCATGGTATTCATACTTCATCTTGACCAATGTGGGTATGATGTCCAATGGTCAAGTCATGCCTTTTGGTAGTGGTGGCAACTTCGATGAATACCTCTGATTCTTAGTGAGCTTCCTGGAATATCATTGATAAATATGCTCCTAGGTGCTAGGGACTCAACTTCTCCTAAGCTTGATGGTCTGGTCTGTGTTGGTTCTTCCCCTTGATCCCTAGCAGTCGTGCATGTGTATCTATTCTGCGACGGTGTCGAACTAGGCTTTTGGGCCTTTCACCTCGCTCTAGATCATGAAGAGGATCCAATTGGCATGCTCATGACTTCCTCTTCAAGCCATGTGGGCCAAATGGGGGATTCCTGCTCACTCAAAATCTCAACTATGTCGAGAGTGGGCAGCATGCCGCACTCTGCAATCCTCACAAGGTACTGAAATTTCACTCCTTCCCTATCCCACTCAATTAAACTTCTACACTGAGCTCAACACTTCACTCAACTCAACTGAACAATACCTTGTGCTCGCATCTCGCGTGTTCTTATAACTGCATGCCTGATCCAACTCATCATTGCCAAATCTCTCGTATCCATCATAACCCTAAATCCATCATCAATCCCATCTTACTAATGGTCGGATCAGTCATAAATGTGCGTCGCTTCATCAAGCGTCACCAACTAACTGTGTTAACTGTCTATATTTATTATTGATTTGACCACCTCACAGTCTTGCGGCTGTCATCGATGGCCTCCCTCTCAACAATACTAAGTGCTATCCTTGCGCATCATCTCCCTCTGTGCTTGCCTCACCAATTTTTTTTCCTTGCATAGTGTCTCAAGAATTGCGCGGCTCAGGCCCTATTTGATAGGGCTTCAAGTGACTACCATTCACAAGTTTGGGCAGAACTACACCATCTAATTGTTGTAATTTAACCGCACCTCCATAAGTAATTGAATGAATAACATATGGACATAGCCAGTGCATCTGTAACTTACCTGGATGCTTCAGGAACTTACTGTCATATAATATCACCAAATCTACCTATGTAAACTACTTATACTTGATGTGCTGATCATGCCACACCTTTTGTTGATCCTTTTCAACACACTAGTGAAAGCATGCAATAAAGAGCTCCTCTTCTAGCTAGACCAACTACATGATATGATCGTCTAATGCTTTTGCATCATCCATGCATGTCACAGCAGCAATCCACAGACTAGGAACAATGTACTCCATAGGCATGACTGCCTCTTGCCCATATACCAATTTGAATGGTGTATGTCCCTTCAACCTTTTACAAGTGGTGCAATATGCCCATAGTACCACTGGAATTTTCAAATCCCAATCATCACGATTAGTATTTCATACCTTTGTAAGCGCGGTTTCCAATATTTTGTTGAAGGCCTCGACGGTTCCATTTTCTTGTGGGTGGTAGGGTTTGCTTTTCCGATGCTGCACCTACAACTCCTCTGTTAGTGCTTTCATGGTTCGATTGATAGAGTGACTACCCTGTTCACTCATCAATATCCTGGGACATCCAACCTTGTCATAATATTCTCAAATATAAACTTGGTTGCTGTTGCAGCAGTGCAATCTGTGACTAGCGCAACCTCTTCCCACCTTGTCAGATAATTGGTTGTTGTAATGATGTATCGTGCACCAGTCCTCTTTCCTGGTGGATTAATTCGACCCATAAATTCCATGGTCCATTTATCAAAAGGTTGTAGAGTTACTTGTGGCACAAGCGGCATATCATCCCACGGTGATGGTTTTCGACGCGCTGACAGACATCATAGCTTCATGCATAATCGGCTGCATCATTATGTAAGGTAGGCCACCATAGCCCAGTGCACAACACCTTACGCATAGTATCCCTTCCTCTGTAGTGGCAACCCACGATTCATGCATGTGCTTCTGCTAGAATAGATCCTTGCTCATGTGGTAGGATGCACCATTGCAAGATTTCATTTGGTCCAAGTTTGTATAATTTCCCCACGATCAGTTGGAAATATGAAGATTTCACTACCAACTACTTTTTCTTATTGGTCGACAGGTCCATTGGAGAAACTCCAGTTGCCAAGAACTGAATGATTGGAGCATAATGGTCATCTACAATCTCTACCCGCAACAGCTGCACATCGAGAAATCCATCATCAATAATGGTAGGTTCTTCTTCTATCTCAATGAGAGATAGATGGTTGGGGCCATCATTCAACCGTCTTGGCTTCATAATTATCTCAAATTCAAATTTCTAAAAAAGTAGCAGCCATCGACAAATCTTTCCCCCAAACAGAGACTTATTGACGAGGTATTGCAAAGAAAAATGGTCTGTGAACATTTTGAAGTGACTTCCCAATAGATAGTGCCTAAAATTCTATAGTGCATAAACCATGGCCAATCCCTCTCTCTCAGTGGTTGTATAATTTCTTTTTGCAAAAGACAACTTCCTACTTGCAAATGTGATTGGATGATCCAGGTCACCCTCACCTGGTTGTGGAAGTACTACCCCCAGCACGACAGAAGAGGCATCGACATGGAAGTGGAACTCCTTGTTCTAGACAGGGAATACCAGGATGGATGTCGACACCATCTTGGCCTTCAGTGTGTCGAAACATCCCTGACACTTGTGATTCCATTCAAATGCAACATCCTTTTTCAGCAGCTTCTCCATAGGGGTCGTAATCATGGCGTATCCTTTGATGAACTTGCAATGGTACCCCTTATGTCCCAGCATCGACCAAAGCATATTCACATTAGTAGGTGGTGGAAAACTAAGGATAAGTTCAATATTCGTAGGGTCGACCAACAGCCCTTGCTTGCACACAATGTGGCCGAAGAGTATTCCAAATGGTGCCCAAAAAATGCACTTCTTTGAATTCAAGGAAATTTGATGTTGTCGACACCTTTCCAGCATCAATCGCAGATTTGTTAAGTGATCCTTAACCAAACCATAAACTGTCCAATCATCCATGTATACCTGCAAGAACTTATGAATTAGGTCTTTGTATGAGGCAACAACCACCTGAAAAACTATTGTTGGTGCATTCTTTAATCCAAAAGGCATGACTGTATATTGAAAACAACACCATTCAGTGATGACTGTGGTCTTATGCCAATATTCCTTCATGATTCAGATCTAGTGATACCCCAAAAATCCATCCATGAAAGAGTACATCTCCTGACCACCTACCCCTTCAAGGATTTCATTTGTAAAGGGGGTGGGGAATGGATCATGCAGGAAAGCATCGTTCAGCTTCCTCAGGTCTACACAAATGCAAACTTCTCCAGTCTTTTTGTCATGAACCACCATAGGGATTATCCATTCCAACTCTTCAATAGGATCAATGATTACAGTGTCTAACATCTGGTCAATCTCATATTTGACACGTTCTTTGTATCGCGGGTTCAGTTAATACGGCCTCTGCCGCACAGGTTTCACGTCCGGTTTCAATGGGATCCTCATCTCCCTTAGATACCCTAATATCCCGTTCATTTCTGAGAACCGTGTCAGAAATAGATCTTGGAACTCATGCAGTAGATCTCTGATCTTTTCCATTGTTTTATCGTCCCAATAGTCCCTAACACTAGCAAAATTTGGGTTTTATTCTCTCCCAATGTTAAATTTTTGGATCTTCAGTAGCTAACTCATGGGGTCAGTTGGTATGTCTGGTGCTACAACATTGCGACTGCCTTCTGATTCCAAAACATTAAGATTCCTCATGTCGTCATCATCTTCAGGTTCACCAGATATATTGTAGCATGTCATCAGGGATTGCATATGGCACTACGCATGTGGATCTATAGGGTATGCGGTTGGTACAACCTTCAATACTGCTTTACGGATGAGTTGGAGTGCATTGTTGACCTCAGGGTTAGCCTCTCTAAAACTAAAATTCTATGCAAAGTGAATCGACAGCTCCTCCTAGGTAGTTATGGTTCTGCGTAGCTATGTCGCTAGATACCAGGATCTAGTAATTTCGTCCAAAGTATGAACAAAAGCATGGACCCACTCATCCTTGGGTCACAATGCCCACAAATCCTGACATTCTAGTAAATGGATGGTGGGGTTAGTCCTCCCATCATATCTTCCAGTGCTAAGATAAGTCTCTTAATCACTGAAGCACACCAGCATCAGTTGTCATCATGGTTCCCATTCATGGATTGCATGTTTGTGAGTCACCCACCAACGTGCTAGGGTAGCCTCAATGCATCCTCCAGTGCTAATAGCTTCTGTGGTTCAAAAACTTTCTCTTCAAATTCTTGGAGGAACTCGGACAACTCTAGTATCCCCTTGTAGATCGACAGCTCAACGATATCGGTCATAACATGACACAGAGATTGTGGGATTAGTCCACACTTTTGAATCGACACCTCATGAAGCTGATTTTTTCAATTTTATAGAGCATCATCAAAATCAAAGGATGTAGAGCTAGCGTTGCACCATTCGAGTTTACCATCGGCAGTAGGGTGGATGTACTCCTCAGAGATATTGTAGGCATGATCCCAGCCTCTCCCATCCTCATCTTTGATAGGTTTAGTATACCAGTGTCCTTCCTGAGGGTCCATGGGAGAAATGACTCTGATATATTTGTTTTTGAATGTCATAACCCGCTTGTTGAAATTGATAACTACCATGCTATCATCAGCCCATCCAATCCCCAGCAGCGCAGGATAAGAGCCTCCATCATCAACTACTTCAATTCCATCGAAATCAACATATGTTTTCATACCTTCGATATCGACGACCAGGTTCAAGACACGGCCAATAGGCTGAACCTTGGCCTGATTTACTAGTCACAGTTGCATAGGGGGCCACCACAATGTTGGTTTTCCCATCAACTTCCAAGTCTATTTGGTAAAAATATTCACCTCCAACCCTAGATATAGAACAACATAATTGACTTCATAGTCCCCTATTTGGATGTTCATTCTAATCTCTTTACCTGTCTTTCGCTCCTGAAGGGAATTTACTGTAGAATCCTTCAGCGTCTGATTTCGTTGGCACAAAAACTTCTCAATCTCTTCGAGAGACTTAGGATCTCTAGCTAGCGAATGACAACTATCAAGGAACTCTTGCAAGGTACCATGCTTTCGCGATGGTCCTACCTCGACAGAAGGATCTAAAGAAGATGGCATTTCAACAACAAGCAACTTACCTGGATTCCTCCTGATTCCATGCTTGGCTTGAAAGAACATTTCCTTCTTCATCACAATATCAAATTTTTCCTTTTTCTTCCTTGCAAATCAAATTTGTTGACGAGGTCCATCTTCTTTGGTCATCGCACCTGCACGAGTGACAACAACAATGTCGATAGCCTAGGTTCTGGGTTCTGCTAGAATTGTCGCAACTGTGGGTCCTTGATTTAGGTTATGAGCTTGGTTTAGAGGTGGATTCTAAATCAGTGGTGGGTTCATGGGCTGATTCATTGGCTGATTTTGATTCTGCGGTGGGATCTAAGGCTGATTCTGCAACGACTACTGGGTCTGCACTTGGTTTTGGTTTTAGAACTAGTTCTGCAATTGAGGGATGTTTTCATCCTGCCACTTTGCAATCAATTGAGGGAAATTTTTGACATTGTGTTCACTTGTCATACAGTATGTACACTGTGCATGGGGAAACACCCTATGATAGTGACCAAATACCCCGCAAGTGTGACATTGGATGGATTTTCAACCTCGTCGTCCTCCTCATCCGAAGCCTCCTCCTCGTCCCCTAAATCCCCCTCAAAATCCTCCGTTTTCCTGATATTGTGGCTGGGATAACTGTTGCGGCAAATTCAGTTGTTGTTGAACGTAGTGTGCTTCTTGAACATACTGTGGTTGCATCTGAACAACTAACACTTGATTATACTACGGTCGTGGTGCAAACTATGGTTGTGCTACATTCTATAGCCGTGGTGTGAACTATGGTTGTGGCTGTGAGGGAATAACTTGCATCTACTGAGGTGGTGTATACTGTATGGTTGGATGCACCATCTATGGCTATGACTGTTGGATTGCACGGGTATCCTCTCCCTTCACAAATTATGAATCATATGTTCTTTCTTGAAGCAGGTCGTAAGCTCTGCAGTCTTTATCTCCGTGCCCTACGGAGCGACAAAAGGAGCAATACAAACTTTTTTCCTTCGTAACCATCTTCTGCATGTAGCTACAGTTTTCGTGTCGATGCCCGTATACCTGACATATGTGACACCATGGCACACTAGAGAAACTTAAGGGGTTTGGTGCTCTTGAGAGTAAATAGTCTCTTAAATTTGGAGAAGTGTCCTTGGAGTGTCCACCCATACAACACCGAGTGCACTAGAGGTCATCATGCTCTTCCTTTTCCTTCTTAATATCCTGTAGATGGAGTGTTAAACTTGCTAGCTGCACCTGAATCTGTTGATGTATTTGTAACTTCAGAATATATTCATCTATATATCTTATGTATTGTACCCCAATCTTTATTCTGAGATGTGTCTGTAATGTATTTGAGTCATTGTTTGGCTTCGCTCTACTAATGCAGATCAAACCTTGAATTTATGTCAATCCTGGTTGGTAGACTTAGAGGCATATCCAAGTATCAAGACTCAAAGCTAGACTTATCTGGAAATCTAGTTTACTTAGGAATAAACCTACTGAAAGATTAAAATACTGTGACTTGAAAACACAAAAATTCCTTTATAGGAGCAGTTTCATTTGCTTTTTCACTTACACAGCAGTTTATATGTGAAAGCATTGAGATAATAAAACGAATTAAATATAACCCTGAAATAAGAATCACAAAACTCTGCTCATTATCTCAATGTTGAAGAAACAATCAATCATTAATTCCCTTTACAGGAAAGCATTCATAATGTGTAATTGTTCTTAATACTCCATCGTTGAATAGTCAAGCAATGCACAATAAAGTAAGATAGTAGTCTGAACCATTTCTACAGCATACAACTAAGGAAATAACAGAGCTGATAAGACTAATTTAAAACAATCTAACCTGTTCTACGATAAGGAAAATTGATTCTACAGGAACTGAAACATACCACCGGCAACAATCCAAATCGTGGCAACAATTCAAATCGCTCACTGGCAATGAAATGTGTGCAAACTCGACAATGGGGGCCCTCCAATGCCTCGTTTACACACACAAATGAAGAATCATAGAGCTTTAAACTTTAATGATATTCACCATAAAATCGATCATACACAGTAATAGAACAACGCAGTCCAAAACAACATGCGTTTTTCTCCCCAAATCGTGATAGGTTCTCCTCTGTCTTATGGAGTACTTATACAAAAAAAATTAAAAACTAGAAATGCTATTAATCTGGAAGCTAATTAATGAAACATAGTCATCGAGATCCTCTATCAGATCTGTGAAAATCAACAAAATCGGAACTACCCTGCTTTTGTGCTGAGTGGTGGCATAGGTGGTCGTCCTTGACCGACTTTGACTTGACACCTATGAGAGCCACATCATCTATTTGTTGGAAGTTTATCCATCCTTGGACACTGAGGATCTTTTCTCCATCTTTCATTCACACCTAGCTGGCCTGCAAGTGTTCAACCTTGGAGACATTACAGGAAGTTAGCACATCCTGTAATCTTGAAAAAAACCTTAGTTTAAATGCTTTAAAAATCTAAAAATTCAATTTGTTAAAAAGCAATGACATTTATACCTTTTAACCAAAGTTTGTGGGTGAATTTAAAGATTTATAAATCAGTATGAAGGTTTTATGGAGGAAAATGGAAGATATTTAGGTGACAAAAAGAGGTCAAAATGATGCCCAACATCTCCCCCAAGAGGAAGTTGTTGCATGTCCCCATGCCAAAAATATTTGACCCTGTTTAAAACCAAAATTTTGCTACTGATCATCTTGCTTCTAATCTCCTGTCTGAGACGATGCATCTGTTGAAGCTCGAGATGCATATAGGACCTTTAGTCTCTCATACTTAGTTTTATAAATCTTCTTTTGCTTATATCATCTGTATGCATGTTTAAAGATGCGTGTCCTCTAAACCTTCAACTTCCAGTTGACTTCTCTTAACTTCTCATTCCTGAGCTCTAATTCCTTTATTTCAAGTTTCAACCTCTTAATCTTTTCACTGTTTTTGGAAGTCTTCTTCTTCTTCATTTTCATTGGAAGCTATACAGAATTGGTGTCCATCTCCAAATCTTCATTCTTTTGTACTGAGTCTTATTTCTTTTCCTCTTCCATAGTTTGCTGCTCTGAGAAAAGAGAAGCTGAGTCTTTTAATATTTCCTGTCTTGATTGCTTTTCCTTTTCCTTCTCTTGCTGATCTAAGAAGAGATTGATTCTTTTTGTCTGTTTGATCACTTCATCAGTTTCTTGGATATCTTGCCATATTTCATCTATTGGATCTTCTTCTTGACTCCCCAAGGTTTGTATGTAGTCATACTACCTTTGCTGGATTTCATCATCTTTTTCCAATGCTGACTTACTTTGAGCTTGCTTATACTTCCTTGGCTTTCTTTGGTAAGTGGTGAAGATCTGCTCTTGTTTTTGAAACTGTTTTTCTTCTCTCATCACACTCCTAGTTCGTATCCTTCTCTTAGGCTGTTTTGAACTTGCTGCCTCAGAGTTGTCTTCATCATCAGTAACCAGCAACACCTCTTTCTTTTTCTTTTTCCCCTTTGGCAGTTTTGAGCTTGTTTCCTCAGGGTATGTTATCATCAACAGTTCATCTCCTTCTTCAAGCAATTCTTCCTACTCTTCAAACTGATTGTGAATTAAAAATCCTGACCATGTCAAATTTTGCTTTTGTAACTCATGCTGGATGATGATTTTGATGAGTCCACAATGAAAAAGGCTTGTCATTTAGTCTTTTTCACGCCTTTGGACAGCCTTATCCATCTTAGTTAAACTATGTAACAGGAAATAGGGCATATTAATATCACATTCACCTTTTAAATGCTACAATAGCTGGATGTGGTAAAGATACACAATACTGAATCGGCCTTCACAAGTAATAAATTTTTGGATAACATAAACTATTTCATCCCAGGGATGAACCAGCCAGCTCCTTGGTATCCCTTTCTTCCAGTTTATTGAACCTGCTCTTGATCTGCACAAAAAGGGTATCCATGCTTTCTCTTTGAATTGTTTAGTTTTGAAAAATATTTCTCCTTGCTGTGGCAGGCCAATAATTTGTGCTAAGATGTCTTCAGACAGTTTGAAGTGCAAGTTTCCCACTATGACCCCTTCTCCATCAATGTTTCAACAAAAGCTAGACTAACCTACTCATTATGCCCATCAAACTTTTCAAAGAAAGTTACCCACTGTTTCTTTTCAAAAATCTCCATGCAATTCTCATGAGTATCAGTGGGGTTGAATTTCGTTGGTTCTAGTCTAGATGACATTTTGAAAGAGATATGCAACAGGAAACTTCAACCTTTCAATTTTCAACTCTGCATTTGTTTTCTTATCCTGAAATGACACTCTGAAAATGAAGAATTGTTGTTGGTCTTAACAGAGTCTTTGGAAAAGAAAAGGTTTAAGCTTTACCTCCTTTCTGGTGTAGCTGCCTTCAAATCCTCCTACACGATACTTCTCCAGCAAACCAATGCCCGTGTTCTTCCTGTAATCCACGGATTCCTTCTCACTTAGCACCCACAACAATCGGTTTTTGCAGAGGAAAAGAGTTGAATTTGGTCCAAAGAAGAATGACCAAATCCCACTCCTCGACTTCACCAGTTCATAATACATGTTTCAGGCACATTTGTATAATATCGTGGGGCATATATCCATGTTTTTTTCTCATCATTTCGTAAACATGCCACTTTCCATCCAATTATTTGCTCAGGAAAGAAATGAAAGGTAAGGTTTTAATGTATATAACATGTTTTAATTTCTTTGTATGCCCCAATATTTGATTATAAATTGGAATGAAGGAATTTTATTTTCACTGAAGTGGACTCTTTTCATTTTGAAAGTACACATGGACATCTATATTCTATATGTATGTTTGCTTAATGCTTGATGCACCAATATATATACATATAAAACATTGGAAATTTCATGTTTTTCTTAAAACATTTCACTTTCTGCTGAGAAGGAGACCATTTTTGTCTTTCTACCAAGGAGAAAACCCTGACTGTAGAATGCAATATATATTTTGGCCATTTAAAATTTACTCTTGGGTTTGATTTTGACCACCATCTTGACCCCTAGGGTAGGATGATGAAAGGTAAATGGAATGTTGGCAGAGATTGTGAGGATAATGAAAATAGGCAGTCAAGCTTACGAGGGTTGGTAAATATGTTATCACTTAGAAACAAAGAATCATGAAACTTTTAAAACACAAAAACTTAAATTCTTACAGACTTTGCTGAATATCCCTGTATGATGAGCTTGCTTCCTGATGTAGCTGGTTTGCATTTATTTCTGATTCATTTCTATGCTCTGATGTCTTCTATCTGCCATCTCAGATTCCTTCTACTTTGTTGGAAGTCAGGTCCTTCTGTAGATTTCTTCTGCCTTACTGGAAGTCAGGTCCCTCTGCATTGCTAGAAATCACTGTATTGCTGGAAATCAGGTCCCTTCTGCATATGAAAAAGACTTGGAGGGTTCCAAGAAAGCATAAAAATGCTTATCCCCCTCACAGGCCTAGTTATTGACTTGTCCTCAAGTCAAACAAAAACTTTATTTATTAAAAATAAAGCTATGAAATTTGAAAAGAATATTTTGATGAATTTTCAATGGCCAAGCAAACCTGGTTTTCCATGGAAAATTCAAGTTTATATTGTGCTAGTGACTTGGTTTTCACAACTAAACTTCCTTTTTTCTTGGTTTTATATATTTTATATATATATATTTTAAATTTTGTTTTCTTGTTCTGTTTTTTTATTTTTATTTTCAATATCAGAGCGACTAAGAAGTAAGTGAAGGAGAAACACTGATGTGTCTATCCAGCACTTCCATTTCCCGTTGCTGTGAAATCTGCTGTATAAAAGATTCCTTGTTGATAGGCTTGGTATATAGTTTCAGCCGATGGCCATTGACCACAAATGTGTGTGCTTCATCATCGATTGTTTGAAGTTTGACTGAGTCATTGTCATATACCTCTGTAATCTCATATGGACCAAGCCAATGAGTTGTAAATTTGGCTTTGAAGTCTTTGAACTTTGAGTCAAACAATAGTGCCCAGTCACCAATATGGAATTGTTTCTTTTTAATAAACTTGTCATGCCATTGAGCTCTCTGCTGTTGGATCAAAATATTGTGTTCTATGGCATCCTGCCTCATCTCATCCAGTTGATTCAATTGGAGTATTCTTTCTTGCTGTGCCTCAAAAAGATCCATACCCAAATTTGCTGCTAACTTGAAAGTATGAATTTGAAACTCTATAGGGAGGAGGAATTTCTTACCATAAACAAGCTGATAAGGAGAAAAACCAATACTATTTTTCCAAGTGATCCGGTATGCCCATAAAGCTTCAGTAAGCTTAGCTGACCAATCCTTCCTATGCATTTGAACAGTTTTGGTGATGATTCCTTCTAAAGTCTTGTTTGTAGATTCCACTTGGCCATTTGCTTGCGGATGGTAAGGGGTAGACTTTCTGTGCTTAATTTTGTACTTTTCTGCTATCTCCTACACTAGTTTGGAGGTAAACTGGGCACCTTGATCAGTTACAATCTCTCTAGGCACCCCAAATCTGACAAATATCTCCTCAAAAGGAAAGTTTACCACAGTCTGTTCGGTGGCTCTTGGTAATGGTTTGGCCTCTACCCACTTAGTAACATAGTCCATACAGACCAAAATGTACTTCTTCCCTTGTGATGGTGGATGAATTGGACCAATGAAGTTAAGGGCCCACTTTTCAAATGGTTCAATGAGGATTTGTGGTTGGAGTGGAATTTCATCAGACCAGACTGGACGTCCCATCCGTTGACAAGTATCACAGCTTCTAACATACCTTTTAGCATCTTTGAAAATAGAAGGCCAATAATACCCCAAATTGAGTATCTTGTATGTTGTTATTTTATCTATAAAATGGCCACCACACGGTTCATCATGACATGCCTTTAAAATATCTAAAATTTCATCCTGTTGTACACATCTTCTTATAATTAGATCATATATTGTGTAAAAGAGATCACCATTAACCCATATATGCCTATCACTTTGTTGAATAATATTTTTCTTTTCTTTAGATGTCATAGATGGTGGTAATTGTCCTGATGATAAATAGTTAGCAATGTCAGCATACCAAGGAGTGATAACAAAAATTGCAAATAAGTGTTCATCAGGAAAACTATCTGAAACAGGAACAATCTCACCAGTATTGTGTAAGTGAGACAAGAAATATGCCACTTGATTTTCTCGTCCAGGTCGATCTAGAACAATGATATTGAATTCCTGCATTAATAACAACCATCTAGTAATCTGACCATTAGTGATAGATTTATTCATTAAATATCATAAGGCTGAATGATCTGTATGGACAAAAATTTCGTAGCCAGTTATGTAATGACAGAATTTGTTTACAGCATGAACCACTGCCAACATCTCCTTTTCAGTGACTGTATAGTTCAACTCTGCATGTGTCATATTTTTACTAATAAAATAGATGGCATAAGTCAAATTATGTTCTTTCTGGCCCAATGAGGCCCCTATTGCAGTAGTAGAGGCATCAGTGGAAATATGGAAAGGCAATGTCCAATTTGGTCCCCTTAAAATGTGAGCAGTTGAGAGCTTCTCTTCAACTGTCTGAAATGTAGATTGACATCAGTATCCCAATTAAAAGGCACATCCTTTGAAAGAAATTTAAACAATGGCAGAGCTATCTTACTAAAATTTGCAATAAATCTATGATAATAGCCTGCATACCCTAAAAAGCTTCTTATATCTGTTTGAGTTGTTGGTTCAGATAAATTTTTAATGATTTGAATTTTAGCAGGATCTACTTTTATTCCAGATGAAGAAATGTGATGTCCTAAAACTATCCCTTCAGTCATCATCATAAAACACTTTTCGTTACTGAGGGAAAGATTTGAGTCAACACACCTTTTAAAAATTTTCTCCAGGTTTGCCAAGGAATCTTGAAAGGTACTTCCATACACAGAGAAATCATCCATGTAAATTTCAACACACTCATGAACTAGATTTGCAAACATGGCCAAGACTTCCCTCTGAAAGGTAGCTGGGGCATTACATAAGCCAAAAGGTAAAACATTGTAGGCATATGTGCCCCAAGGACATGTAAAGGTGGTTTTGTCTTAGTGTTCTTTTGCAATACTAATTTGATTATACCCACTGAAACCATCTAGAAATGAAAAATATTCTTGTCCAGCTAAGGTATCCAACACTTGATCAATAAAAGGCAATGTAAAGTAGTCTTTTAATGTTGCCTTATTTAACTCCCTGTAATCCACACATATGCGCCATTTAGTATTCTTTTTAGGAAAAAAAACCAAGGGGGAAACCCATTGGCTGTCAGAGATGGGGTAAATAAATCCTACTTTCAACAACTTCTGCAACTCTTCTTTGACTATCTCTTTTAGTATGGGGTTCATTCTACGTTGCGGTTGTCTAAGAGGTCTGATTTTATCATCTGTGTAAATGTGGTGAGTGCATGTTTCATGATGAATACCTAGCATATCAGTGTACTCCCAAGCAAATGCATGGGAATGTTTATTCAGCAAAGTAATCAACTGTTCTTCCTGTGATGGAGTAAGATGTGCACTTATATTCAAATGTTTGCCTGGACTGATTTCAACTATTTTACTTTGAATATCTGTGATTGAATGAACATTAAAAATATCATGAAGTGCCAATGCTAGAGAATGTACTGTGCAATTTTCCTGAAAATTATAACCCAAAACTTGATTTGCTACAGCATATTGCATATCTCTTAATTCTTCAGAAATATCAGGTTCATCAATGAAATAATCTAACAAATCCTCGTTGTTTTCTTCCTTAAAATCAAAGAACTGATTGATACTTAGGATAGGCTGAATCACTTCTTCTTCTTGTTCTTTGGTCTCATTAGTCCATGATAGCTGATCTAATGTAGAAGGTCTTTGGGCAGAAGGGTAAAGTGCAATTTTTTTTCTCTCTATCCCATGTGAAATGAGCATACTTCCTGACCTACACCCTATGAAGGCATCCGTTGTTGCCAACCAGGGTATTCCAAGAATCAGTGGGTGACCTCCTAGATTAGACTTTGGCTATAGCACTATAAAATCAACAGGATACTTCCAGGAGTCTAAAGAAACAATGATATCTTCTAAGACACCTTCAGGTGTAATTTTAGACCTATCAGCTAATTCCAAAACTGTTGTGGTTGGTCTGAGATTTGTCAAGTGAAGGTATTCCATTGTCTCAAGTGTCATGACATTAATGGCAGCACCTAGATCAATCAATGTTTTTGGAATTGAAAAATTATTAATAGTAATTGTAACCATTGGAATTCCAGGATCTACATACTTTTCAATGAAAATAGTGTTAGACATTAATCCTGCTAGATTGCCTACCACATGAATTTTTGATGGATCCTTCCTTCTTTTATTAAGACATAATTCCTTAACTGCTTTAGTATAAATTGGAATGTCCTTTATAGCCTGTAGTAGAGGAATTTTGACATATACATTGGTTAACTCATTCAAAACATCAAAATCAGGTAGGGAGATTGAAGGTTTTTCTTTAACCAACCTTTCTGGAAAAGGAGGTGTATAAGATACTAATGTTTTCCCTTTTTGACTGTGATTTTCTGACTGAGATTTTTCTGTATTTAATTTTTTTGGAGTTTTCTCATTTTCTGTTTGTTCTTCTAAGATAACAGGAGATTCTTTTTGTAAAGTTTTCCCAGATCTTAAATTTATATTTTGCAGTGGGAGGATTGAGTAAGGAAGCGACATTCCATCATCAACATTATACATGGGTCTGCCTATTTTATTATTTGGATTTGGAATTGGCTGGGCTGGGAGTTGTGTAGGCTAAGGTGGAGGCTGATTGGATGGAAATTGAAGCTGTTGAGGTGGTGGACCCAATTGAGGAGCCATGTTGTTGGGTTGTTGAAAAGATGGAACTTGGGAAGATGGGGCTTGGACTTGATTCTACTGGTATTGGGGATAGGTAGAAGGTTGTTGATAGGGCTTCAAATAGGCCTGCTGATATGTTTGGTTACCATGGACATATCCTCTCCAATTTGGAATAGATTGGGTTAATGGAGGAGACCAAGTTTGCCAGGGCATGGGTGCACTCCATGAATTCTGAATAGGAGTTTGATAATTTGTATGAAATGGCTGCATAGGATCTTGAGACATACCTGAAAATTGTGGCTGCCAAGGTCTTTGTTTTCCCATAAAGTAGAGAGACTCCATGATTTGATTCTCCTCCATTCGAGCTACCTGCAATTCTTTCAATCTGGGGCAGTCATCAATTTTGTGATTAAAAGTACATAAGCCACAAATTTCAACAACATTTAAAGGACATTCTTTTAGTGGGTGTTTCTTCCTACATTTAGGACAAAAAATAGACAAGGCTTGATCTTGATGGTCCTGTTGTTCTTGTCTTTTCTTTGTTTTTGCTACTTTGACTTGTGTGCCCAAGGTACTCAATAAATCAGTCTTGAAATCTTCTAGTAGATTTCCAAGCTCAGCCCTAGAGATACCACTGTTTGCAGATTTAGTTACTTTGGTAGTGATATCCCTTTTTCCAGTTCTAGCCTTTCCTCTTGAATATTTCTAACATAAATCTTGTATTTCATCAAAGGGAAGGTAAGAGATGTCACCTTTTCCCATAACATTCAAAATATCCAAATACTCTTCTCTTATTCCTTTTAAAAATATTGTTCTAATCATCTCTGGTGTCAAATAATTGTATTTATATTTCTGCAGGTTGTATGAGAATGTTTCCAAATACTCCTCCAAACTCTCATCTTCTTGTTGAGTCATTCCAAAAATGTCATCTTTTAGATCCTTTGATCTGCAATATGTTGATATTTTCGAACAAATATCTTCCTCATCTCATCCCAGCTAGTAATAGAATGCTCTCCTAAGCCCATGAACCATTTCAAGGCAGCTGCTTTAAGGGTAGAAGGGAAAAGATGAAGCTTATGGGTGTCATCAGTGTATCCATAATTTCAACACAAGATATTAAACTCGAATAGGAAAGAGTCAGGATCTTCAGAGGTCATGCCATAGAAGTTTGGTAAGACAGATGGTGGAATATTCTTCATTTTTACCTCTTCTCCTAGGATGATACTAGTGTCCAAGATGGGAAATTTAAAGGTGGCTTCCTGATCTTCTTTTGTCCTTTCATCCCTCTCATGTCTCCTTTCTTCTTCCCTTTCATGTCTCCTCTCTTCTTCTCTTTCATGTTGCCTCTCTTCTTCTCTTCTCTCTTGTCTTCGCTTGTTTTCTATTTCTAACATTCTCTCATACTCCCTTCTTTGTTTTGCAGTTGGCCCTTTTGATGTTTCTTCCTTAGACATTTTAGAAGTACCCACTATTGAGATGAATCCTTTTGGAAAAGAAGGTCCTGTTACTTCTGTTTTTGGGGGGTTTTTGATAAATCTTCCTTTCTCGTCTCTTTGTCTTGACATAAACCTAAAATCTATTCTATGTTTTGAAATTTTTGTTTTTATTAGAGAACTAAAGTTCCTAAGCCTGCTTCTACAATGCCTCCCCGACAATGGCGCCAAAATGTTGGGCTTCGCTCTACTAATGCAGATCAAACCTTGAATTTATGTCAATCCAGGTTGGTAGACTTAGAGGCATATCCAAGTATCAGGACTCAAAGCTAGACTTATCTGGAAATCTAGTTTACTTAGGAAATAAACCTACTGAAAGATTAAAATACTGTGACTTGAAAACACAAAAATTCCTTTATAGGAGCAGTTTCATTTTCTTTTTCACTTACACAACAGTTTATATGTGAAAGAACTGAGATAATAAAATGAATTAAATCTAACCCTAAAATAAGAATCACAAAACTCTGCTCATTATCTCAACGTTGAAGAAACAATCAATCATTAATTCCCTTTACAGGAAAGCAGTCATAATGTGTAATTGTTCTTAATACTCCATCGTTGAACAGTCAAGCAATGCACAATAAAGTAAGATAGTAGTCTGAACCATTTCTACAGCATACAACTAAGGAAATAACAGAGCTGATAAGACTAATTTAAAAAAATCTAACCTGTTATGCAATAAGGAAAATCGATTCTACAAGAACTGAAACATACCACCGGCAACAATTCAAATCGCTCATTGGCAATGAAATGTGTGCAGACTCGACAATGGGGGCCCTCCAATGCCTCGTTTACACACACAAATGAAGAATCATAGAGCTTTAAACTTTAATGATATTCACCATAAAATCGATCATACACAGTAATAGAACAACGCAGTCCAAAACAGCATGCGTTTTTCTCCCCAAATCATGATAGGTTCTCCTCTATCTTATGGAGTAATTATACAAATTTAAAAAAAAACTAGAAATGTTATCAATCTGGAAGCTAATTAATGAAACATAGTCATCGAGATCCTCTATCAGATCTGTGAAAATCAACAAAATCGGAACTGCCCTGCTTTTGTGTTGAGTGGTGGCATAGGTGGTCATCCTTGACCGACTTTGACTTGACAACTATGAGAGCCACATCATCTATTCGTTGGAAGTTTATCCATCCTTGGACACTGAGGATCTTTTCTCCATCTTTTAGTTCACACCTAGCTGGCCTACAAGTGTTCAACCTTGGAGACATTACGGGAAGTTAGCACATCCTGTAATCTTGAAAAAAACCTTAGTTTAAATTCTTTAAAAATCTCAAAATTCAATTTGTTAAAAATCAATGACATTTATACCTTTTAACCAAAGTTTGTGGGTGAATTTAAAGCTTTATAAATCAGTATGAAGGTTTTATGGAGAAAAATGGAAGATATTTAGGTGACAAAAAGAGGTCAAAATGGTGCCCAACAGTCATTTCATACCACGATGTTCCTATCCGGAGATTCTATAATGTAAACAAGTCATGTCAAGTCATTGTGGGTAACCCTCCTATTGGTCAAGGGTTAAAGTCCCCACAGTTGTGGGGCCCTAGGGTTATTAGACTATCCTAGAGAATTCAACCCTAGGTGAGTCATTTTAAGTCGGGACTATAGTCCCCATCATTGTGTTAAGGATAACCCTCCTTGTTGGTTGGAGGAGGAAAAGTCCCCACAAGTTGTGGGGCACTAGGGTTATTAGACACTCCTAGAGATGTCGGATCTAGTAATTAATTGTTAAGTGCGGCCGAAATGTTGGAGTGGGCTTCAAGTGAATGAAAGAATATAAATAGAGAGTGATCCTCTCTATTTATCACACACACACTCTCTCATTGGGGTGCATGAGTGAGAAAGAGAAGTTGCTGGGACAAGAGGAAGACTACTGCTGTCAGGAGATCATCTTTACATTTTCGGGTTTTACTTTTGGTGCTGATTCTATCTTTGAGGAAGTTGCGGGGTTTTCTCCTTTATGGTTTCCTCAAGGAAAATTCTTTGTGTCTTTTGTCTCTTGTGTTTGATTGTTGTGCTTCTTATTCTCTTAGTTAAAGATCCTAATATAATGCTAGCTTAATGATAAAAATCTAACATGGTATTAGAGCTAACCTATGAATAAGACATTGTGTAGCTACAGAATCTAGGGATTCTTACTTTTTGGGTGTCTTTCCACAATCCATCAACAAAAGTATGCTAGGATGACTCTCCATTGAAGGGCGCATCTTTCTGTCGAAGCAGAATTCGATTCCGAGCATTTTCAGTTTTTGGTGCAAGAAATTAGGGCTTCTTACAGAAGAGGAATTTTTGAGTGAGCCTGGCATAGGATTTTTCTCCTCATCAAAATAAAATTTTAGAGACCTGGGTCAGTATTTGTGGTTGGGTGAAACTCCAGGAAAGCCAAACCCTAGTTTGACCTTGAGCTGGAAAAACCCTAAAATACTAAAACTGATAGGTTTTGGTAGGTTCGCTATATATCTGTATTGGAGAAGGATCAGGCACTGGAAATTTCATAGGGCGAAGATAAAATCCTGATTTACACTGTATCCAAAATTCAGCCTCATATTTAAAATATTGCGGGAGATATGATCCCTCCACGTTAGGGTTCCAACCTCTTCCAGGATTCATCCCTAAACAGGACACCTGGGGAGAATTGCTATATCTTGGGCTACAAAGGTCCAAATGAAATTTATAAAGATGTTCTAGAAATTTCATGGAATTTAATTTATATGGTCCAAGTTTCAGACCCATAAGATGAAACAGTGACATGTGGAAGTCCGTACAACTTCGTTGTTCTGAACAGTCCTGTAACAGGTCACCTTGGGAAAATGATCATAAATACCAATTGGTGAAACCAATGCTGATGGAACTTGTGGTGTTGGAATAGGGATAGGTGAGGCTACCTCAATGTGAATTTTTAGACATAGATGAGCATCATATCATAGAAACAATATGAGGCATTTCTGCAGAAGAAATTGGTAAACTAGGGCTTCTTGTTCTGGGAGCTTCCCTCCATTGTTTTCAGAAAAGGAGTACATTGGACAGCTTGCCTTGAAGAGATATATCTTTCTATCCAATTAGATATGAAAGATTCAAATTTTTGAAAATTAGGGTTTCTCTGAGAAACCATAGATCAGCCAGCTCCGAAACCAGGACGGACACCTTAAATCGGTAAGATCTAATCTTTTGCTATTTTATTTTTAGGTTCTCATTTCAAAGTGATATATCACATTAGCTTGATGATAAGATTGGTGAAGTTGACAAATTCCAAGCATTAAAGTTTATGATCTCTCTGAAGAAAATGAATTGGACACCTACACAAGTAGAGAGGTTCCAGTTCCAGAGGGAGATGAGGCTAAAATCCTTACACAAGAAGAACTTAGTCAAGGCCAAGAAGATCATTGTTGATTCAATCATGGATTACCTTGTACCAAAGGTGTCTCCCCTAAAGACAGCAAAGATGTTTTGACCAATCTATTTGAAGGGAATAACATAAATCATAATATGACCTTAAGAAACCAATTGAAGAATGTGAAGATCCAGAATGCAGAGACCATACAATCATACTTTACAAGGGTCTCTCAAATCAAAGAACAACTTGAAGCGGTAGAAGAAAAAATGGAGAATGCAGAAGTGGTGATAGCCACCTTGAATGGCCTCCTAGGATCATGGGATTCATTCATACAAGTAATGTGTTCCAGAAGGAAGTGATTAATTTCAGTAGACTTTGGGTAGAGCACACACAAGAAGAAGAAGCTCGACTCATATTAAGAAAAGAGAAGATTGGAGCAACTGAAGATCAAGCTCTCACCATCCAAAGAAGATCCCTCAAGTGATGAGGAATATGAAGAACTCAACTCTTGAAGAACCTCTTATCCATCTTAACATTTGGATAAGAAACGATGCTATTATGAATAAAGAAGATGATGAAGCTGAAGGATCAAGAAGGAGTCCACCCATGAAACAAATAAACATAAGTATTCAATTGTCATTTCATGATATTGTTTTGTTATGCATTTGTTTATATTCAGTTGATGTATTATGCATGTTAGAATGTTTATATTAATGACAATATACTACTAATATGCATGTGATGGGTAAGTAGCTCATGGTGCTTTACAAATCTCCATTGCTACTTATCTAGAATGAAACCTCTTTGCTAACATATTGGATTAGTGCACAATCTCAATGTTGTCCTAGTAGTGATGGAAGGCATCTAGAAAGTTTCCGTGAGATACGGATGAATGCTGTATTGGCTAAAATAGTTGCATAATCATATATATTGATGCAAAAGAATTTTCCATTATCAATATTCCTTATGAAATGTTTCTAACCATACAAATGCATTTGACTTGTAGGAAAGATCGCATACATAATTGCCTACAAGCAAAGAAGGATGAGACTTGTTCTGAAGAACAAGTGACGACAGTTCAAGATGAAGAATAATATGATGAATGCAGTGACATCATTGATGTAGAACCTTCCAGCTATGTAGAAGTAACCAAGAAGAAAGGGAAGACCAGTTCAAGAAGAATGATGTTTAGGATGCAGTATCAATACGTAAAGGGAAGTTCATAGTTCCATCATGCAGTAGATGGAAACATCGTGGGATACAAGGCAAGATTCATAGCATGAGGCTTCTCATGAAAAGAAGGCATAGACTATGAAGAGACATTTGCAGCCACTGCAAGTCAAGTCACATGACAGGAAGAATCATGTGTGCAAATGAAAGAAAGCCCTTGTACGAGCTCAGAATACACCTATGAGATAACACATACATGATTAGATTGATGAAGATCTTAACCTTTGCTACAAGGTTGAAGATGAAATCCTATACACTAGATGGATACATAGAATATTAGTAGCATAGGAAGCTATTTGTCACTCTGGCACATAATGTTTTAGTGCATAGAGTACGGAAGACAGAGGGAGTATGATGCTTTGCTTTAGAGGGAGTGACTACATAAGATCCTAAGGTTCGACATGGTATGACAGGATGGATAGATTACTAACAACTCTAGGCTTTACTGAGAGTAAAATGCATTCCAACCTTTGCTTCAAGGTTGAAGACAAAATACCAGTGATGCTCCTATTATGTGTCGATGCACTATTTTCTAGGCATGGAGGTGTGGTAAAATGCGGATGGAATCCTCCTTAGAGAAAGGAAGTATGTAGTAGAGATCTTAAAGAGGTTCAAGATGATGGACTGCAAGGTCATGACCACACCTATGGAATCAAACATGAAGATATTGAGTAATGCTTCATGAAATGATTGGGTCCTTGATGTACCTAATGAACACAAGACCAGATATTTGCTTTGCTGTGAACACCTTGAGCCAGTTCTTGACAGATCCGAGACATGTTCACTTGATTGCCATAAAGCATATTCTATGATACCTGAGGGGTATAGTTGATTATGGGATCAAATATGAGGCAAGTAGAAGATTAACCTGGATGGTTATGTTGATTTAGATTGGGTAGGTAGTGCTATTGATAAGAAGAGCACTTCAGGGTGTTGCTTTAGTATGGGATCAAGTGTGATCTCTTAGTTTAGCAGGAAGCAATCCTGTGTGGCACTGAGTACAGCTAAAGGAGAGTATGTCACAGCTTGTTCAGCTTGTTGCGAGGAAGTATGGCTAAGGAATCTATTGTCTGGTTTATTTGATCTACAATTGGATGCTACTTGTATATATTGTGACAACTAGAGTTGTGTGAAGTTATCGGAGAACCCAGTGTTCGATGACAATTTGAAGTATATCGAGATCAAGTATCACTATATTAGGGATATGGTGCAGAGGGGAGCAGTGAAGCTCGAGTATGTTGTGATGGATGAACAGATAGCTGATGTGTTGATGAAGCCATTGGCCAAAGTAAAGTTTGAGTACTTCAGGGATAAGCTTGGTGTTCTCCAGATCAAGGTTCCTTCCAAGGGGAAGTGATGAGTCCGTGAGCCATTCTGACATGTTGAGAGGATTGGTTCCTTCTGTGGTCAGATGTAAGGGCTGAGCCATTCTATCATGGTGAGAGGATTGGGTCATTCCATGTTAGATGTGAGTGCTGAGCCATTCTGATATGGCTATAGGATTGGTTCCTACATGATCAGATATAGGGGCTATTGCCATTCTTTGAATGGAGGTTCCTAGTTAGTTACCAGGAATACTCAATCTAGGACTGAGAGCCATTCTGATGTAACTGTGGGATTGGTTCCCACATGATTAGATGTAAGTGCATAGCCTTTCCACATATGATAGTAGGTGTGGCCTATCATGCTAGTGGATGTGAGTGTTTGCCTTTCCATAGATGATAGTAGGTGTGTCCTATCATGTTGGTGGATGTGAGTGCTACGCCTTTTCATAGATGGTAGTAGGTGTGTCCTACCATGCTAGTGATTGTAAGTGCTCTTCCTTTCCATAGATAGTAGTAGGTGTGTCCTACCATGCTGGTGGATGTGAGTGCTGTGCCTTTCCACAGATGATAGTAGTTGTTTCCTATTGTGCTAGTGGTTGTAAGTGCTAAGCCTTTCCACAGATGATAGTAGGTGTGTCCTATCATGCTGGTGAATGTAAGTGCTGGGCCTTTCTAAAAGGGTCGTGGGATGTGTTCCCGCATGGTTAGATGTGAGTGTTGGGCATGCCTTTCTGACATGGTGTTGGATGTGTCCTCTCATGGTCAGATGTAAGTGTTGGGAGGGCCATTCTCTCTTAGGGTCAGATATAAGCACTGAAGAAGACCTACATGGAGGCTAGGCCTACAACTGTTGGGACGCGCACCCTAATGACCCTTAAGACGGATAACTCCATGAGTGTGGACTCAAAATAGTCTTAGGGGTGTCAGGGTTAAGTTAAAACTCCTTTGTTGTAATAAACCCTTGGTTGAAATCCAGGTTTAGGGTTTTGGGTGCCCATGGTTTAAGACCATGGTTTTGTAAAAATGTGCAGTATAAATAAGCGCTTGTGTAAAGAAGATAGGTTAGGTTTTATGATGAAAGAAAGATTAAGGCGAAGCTAAGGTTGATTTTGTAAGGAAAGGTTAAGTCCAAGCTGTGTGCGTGGATGACCTCTGCAGCTATGTGCGCAGAGGATTTTTGTAAAGAAGATTGAGGAAATACCTGCAGCTGTGTGCGCAGGGGCCTACTGCTGTGTGCACGGCTTTTAAGGATTGAAGGGATGTGCATCTGAGTGCGCAGATCAAACTGTGGTTTTGTAGGAAGTTGAATAGAACACAGTTTTGTGGACGTAGCCCCTACACTGGGGGTGAACCACGTTATATCCGGTGTTGTGGTTTCTTGTGCTGTTTCTGTTTCTGTTTCTTTTATGCATTAATAACTGTATACATCTGATAAGTTAGATCGCTGCTAACATTTAGCTTCGCTGTGAATTCCCTGTAGTGGGTTGAGCAAGTCATGACTGTTTATTTATCTGCAAAGTTGTATGTGAATGAATGGTAAAAGCTTTATAATTATTGTTTAATAAGGTTATTAAAAGGATAAGGTACAGTAATCCCCCTCTCTGCTTGCAGAAACCTGATTCTATGGCAACCCCATAGTTGTTTTGGGTGAGACTGCAGCCTGTGTGCAGGTTGTTGCTGAAAGGGCCAACACTGTGGGTCTTTGTTGGTGCGACATTAAAGGATTAAACCCAGGTCTGCCCTATTGCCCAACAAATTGGTTCCGTTGCCGGTTGAACTCAGTACCTTCTCAAGAGGGGTTTACATCCTACCTCAGGGCTATGTTCTGGAGGCCCTTTGCGAAGGAAATCGGTGATCGGTTTGCTGAGACTTGTCTGAAATTCACGCAGCAAGAGAATACGAATCCGGGTCGAAGCGCAAGTGAATTTTTACAAAGGTATGTTTTTTGTGATGCTTATGAATTTTTTTTTTGATAGCATCCACATAGAATTACACCAGTGGTTGTCTAGGTTAACAGAGAGGAGGACGAACTTTCAAGCTCGACGGATTCCTGTGTGGACCCCCGCAAGGTGGTAAGTTTTTGAATTTATTTAGCTTAAGGATTAAAATACTATTGGCCAAAAAGGGTACATTGCTGTTTGAATCAGACTATTAGTTTAGTCGTACTAACATATGTTTGCAAGTAACACTCCCTTCGATGAGCAAAGTGGGTTGCTGCGGAACGGAAAAAGGTATAAGAGAGATTTTGACACCTCTTCCTTAGGTCAGGCTACTGCATCCACCCCTGTAAACCCTGAAGATTCAGATTCCGAAGAAAACCCTTCGGTTCGAAACTCTCCGGTCACCCCGCAACGTCGCTCCGCTACCCCTAAAAGTCCATTGCCGTCTGAGGGTCAACTAGGCCCGAGTATTTCGGCCACAGGCCAGTCTGCCCTCATAAATCCCCCCCCATCGACGTCCTCTCCCCCCCCCAACCCCCCCAAAAACTCCATGGCCCACCTCGTTGATGACATTAAACTCCCCATCTTTAAAGGCATGGGATCAGAGGACCCCGAACAGTTCTGGTTTCTCTGCGAAGCAGTATGGAATGCGAAGAAAATTACAGATCCATATGTGCGAGCTGCGCAGCTCATTACTTCCTTTCGGGACCGGGCTCTGACATGGTTCATGAAATTTTCCAGCACTCAGAGTCCTACTTTAGGCGAGATCAAGGCGGCCATAATCAAAGAATTTAAGAAGCCTAAATCGGAGTCGCAGAGCATCACTGAACTCAAGGAGATTCAATAGCGGCATGGCGAATCAGTGTGGGACTTTGATCAGAGATTCAAAGTTCTACTAGACCAAGTCATCTTTACCATTAGTCTTGCGCAGCACAAGGAATGGTTTATTGCAGCATTGTTACCACATATCAGAACTCCACTCATGCAACAGAAGGTTGCTGACCAGCAAGAGGCTCTGGAAATCGAAATGAAACTAGAGACTGCCCCTGTCGAAGATGACTCTGGTATTGCTCAAATCCAAGTGCAGCTAGCCGCGATGGCCCTAGAACTTCGCGAGATGAAAAAGGGAAAACCTGATCGCGAAGAGGTTTGGTGTACGCAATGTCGGACTGAAGGTCACGACAAGGAACGGTGCCCTCTGGTAAACAAGTACTTGCAGACCGATGCGCCGAACCCCTTCCCACCACAAGTTCTCTATTGTGAGCTCTGCAGAATGACAGGTCAACACCGACCTAAGAACTGTTACCTGCTACAAAGGTATGGGTAGGGACCTAAGAACTCCTACTGTAATTTTTGCAAATCTGTAGGTCATAATGAGGATGAGTGCCGCACCTATGATGCTTACCAGGTGCACACTGAAGGCCCAAGTAACGATAGTTATGGTTACCAGGGGGGTGCCTCGGGACGAGGTACTTCTAGAGGCCGTGGTGGCATGGCCGGGCGAGGCCGAAGCCAATTTGTGTGTTACAATTGTAACCAAGCTGGGCATTTGGCTCGCGACTGTCGGAACCCCACTACGACGTGTCGGTATTGCCGCGCAGTAGATCATGTGATTGAGCAGTGCCCCTAGTTGATAGCTAAGATTCAGGCACGACAGACTACCCCTACTCAGAACCTCCAGATGATTTCTGCGGAGCCCCGCCCTGCTGCGACCATCAATGTCGTCACAAGAAGTGGAGTTACGACACACATCCAAGATATGCCAAACTGACCTGCCGAAGCTCTAGTTCATAAGGCCCCTGAGAAAATCCCTACATTTGATATCATCAGAGAGAAAGAGACATTCATGGAGGCCAAGAAAGATTTTGTTGGCCCTAGCCCACCCAGCGCACCTGTGCAGGCTCAGTCGCCACCCCATGACGCGTCGCTGGATAAAGTAAGTATACTATCTACCTTTTTTCAAAGTTGCCTCAAACTTTTAAGAAATCAAGCTGCTCTGAATGAGCTGCAGAACGTCATCGCTTCCTACGAATCTCTGCAAAGCTGTGGTCGGGACAAAACTGTTCATCGATTCAGCAGGACCGGCAGGGAAATGCGATTGAATGCTCAGATAGGGGCATATGATATGACCGATGTTATTCTGGACTTAGGGTCCGATGTAAATGTTTTAACCAAAACAAACCTGGGAACAAATGGGGAAACCTACCCTTGCCTGGTCCCCTATACAGTTGAGGCTAGCCAACCAGCAAAAGATTGTACCTTTTAGAAGATTCCTGGATCTCCAAATAGATATTGACGGAGTCAGCACCTTCGCGGACTTCGAAGTAATTGAGATCATTGATGACAGCAACCCTTACCCGGCCCTGTTAGGAATTGAATGGGCAATGGAAAATGCCGCATTCATCAACCTAAAGAAGAGATAGATGGTCTTCGAAGAGAAAGACTTCAGGGTCATCCTGCCCCTGGATCCTTCACAAGGGGAACGGTACACCGAGCCACTACTCCATGAGGATCAAGCTGATGTGGAACCCATCTCTACTATCACGGCACAGGAAGAAGGTTATGAGGATCCTCTGGCCGCAGGGTGGGATTCTGGTAGCTCCTGTATGACGAACTCTGAAGATGAATTAGAAAGTTGGAAACACCGATTATCTGAGCACCATAGGGGCAGCAATGCCTGCCTTACCAAGTCTCTCAAATGGGTCGACTCACAACCCAGAACTATACCTGTGTATGATGGTTCGATAGATCCTGAACCGTTTATTGCACAATTCTCGGATCAGATACCTGACCTACAGAAAAGGGAGGCCCTAGAGTTAGCATTCAGAGCCACAGCAGTCAGATGGTGGACGAGCCATAAGAAACAGATCCCTACCTGGAAAGCATGTCAAAAGCTCCTTCGCCTGAGGTTCTCAAACCAGTTGGCAAAGGCGCGAAGCAAGTTTGATGGGAAAACTTGCCCCCAGGACCATTTAAGAAAATGCTACGAGGCATGGAGGTATATACCTCAGGATGAGTGGGTACATAGATTTGTGCACACGCTGGGACCACTAGCGAAGAACTGGTATGCGGAGGCTGAAATTCACCAAGATACTGTAAGTTGGGACTGTCTTGTTCATAGCTTTATCAATACTTTCTCTACTAATGATGTCTGTCCAGCCCTCGATGCAGCTATCAGGATCATCCATACTAAGGTATTTAACGAGCAAGAAGTGACAGAAAATCGCCCTGATTGGGCCACACAAGAATCCCTCGCAGTCGAATGTTATAACTTCACAGTCGACGAGGAGGAGGACCCATGCCATCTTGATATCCCTGAGTCAGAAGGATACTACGACGTGCATGGACTGGCAGTCGAAGTTCCCGAAGTGACGCAGCCCTTGAAGACGCGCACAGTTAACATTGGATCCGAGGCACAGCCTAAGTTTGCTACCATTGGTGACTATTGGGATGACGAGATGGTAAGCAAGGTAACTCAACTTCTCCAAGAATACCAAGATCTTTTTTCAAAAAAGTTCTTTGAAATGAAAGGTATCTTGGGAGATATCGGAGTAATGAAGATCCCCCTAAATCCTGATGCGAATCCTGTGAAGCAGTGCCCTTATAGATTGAATCCAAAATACAAGGAAAAGGTTAAGCTAGAGTTGGATAAGATGCTTGCTGCAGGAATAATAGAACCTGTTGAAGAATCTGAGTGGGTCAGCCCTATGGTCGTCCAGGAGAAGAAGACTAAGGGTGAAATCTGAATCTGTGTCGATCTAAGGAAACTCAATGATGCCTATCTGCACGACCCTTTTCCCACTCCCTTTACAGATGAAGTGCTCGACAATGTCAAAGGTCAAGAAGTATACTCTTTTACCGATGGGTTTTCGAGCTACCATCAAATCCAAATTGCTCCAGAGGACCGACACAAGACCACCTTTGCTACCAAAATGGGATCCTTCCAGTATAATGTCATGCCCTTCGGGTTGAAGAATGCACCTGCCATATTTTCTTGAGTAGTCATCTCCGCGTTTAAGGAATACATACATAAATTCTTAGAAGTTTACTTTGATGACTGGACTATTTTTGGGCTAGTAAAAGACCATATAACTAGTTTGAGACTTATGTTGAACAAATGCAGACAGCACCAAATCTCCTTGAACTTAAAAAAGTGCATTTTATGTGCAACCTTTGGCATTCTACTTGGTCATGTGGTATGTAAGCAGGGATTGATGATGGACCCTGCGAAGATCGCTATTATTGTGAACCTGCCACCTCCGAAGTCTATCAAACAACTCTGCACAATGCTGGGTCACATCAGTTACTATAGGAAATTCATCCAAGGATATGCCAAGATTACCGCCCCAATGGAAAGGTAGCTAAAGAAGGATATTAAGTTCGAATGGACACTAGAATGCCAAGCAAGCCTCGACATTCTGAAAGAAAAAATGGTCACTGCCCCTATCCTAGTATTCCCTGACTGGAACAAGGAGTTTCATGTGCATGTTGATGCATCCTCTATTGCTTTAGGTACTGTGCTCGCTCAGCCAAGCGCAGGTAATATCAATCACCCTATCTCTTTTTCCAGTAGAAAGTTATCTACAGCAGAGAAAAATTATACTACGATAGAATGCGAAGGTCTTGCTATGGTATATGCATTACAAAAATTTCGACATTATCTGCTAGGATCTCATTTTAAGATGTTTACTGACCACTTTGCTTTGAAGTACTTGGTTAAAAAACCTGTGCTAGGTGGAAGAATATGCAGATGGTTAATTCTATTTCAAGAATATGATTTTGAGATCATTGTTAAGCCTGGAAAACTTAACCTAGGACCTGACCACTTGTCGAGGCTCGAGTCAGGAGAAGAACCTACCAATATGGATGAAGGCCTCCCCGATGCACAATTATTTGCTATACAGATAGTTGATGAATATTTCCAGGATACTGCTCAGTATTTGTCTACAGGTATCCCCCCTCCAAAGATGACCACACAGCAAAAGAAGCAGTTGGTGGTTCGAGCCGCGAACTTCACTTTAATAGCAGGTCAGCTGTATAAAATGGGACCAGATGAGATACTGCGCAGATGTGTTTTGGAACATGAAAAACCCCTAATATTGGCTGAAGCACACTCTAGTGCAGCAGGAGGTCACTATGCAGGAAAAGCCACAGTGCAGAAGATTTTGACAGCCGGCTTATGGTGGCCCACACTTCACAAACATGCAAGAGAATATTGCCACAGCTGCGACATCTGTCAGAGGACAGGTAAACCATCTAGGAGGGATGAAATGCCCCTATCTCTGCAAGTAACATTGAATTTGTTGGTCCTATCAACCCCCCTGCGAAAAATTCAGGAGCTAGATACATCATTACAACAACTAATTATCTTACCCGTTGGGTCGAAGCTCAACCAGTCAAGACCTGTAGCGTTGGTACTGCTGCAAAGTCATCTTCAACAACATCTTATCCAGATTTGGGTGTCCCAAAGTTCTTATGAGTGATCAAGGGTCACATTTCCTGAACAGGACTATTGAAGTATTGACTGAAGAATTTCAGGTGTATCATCAAAAGAGTACCGCATATCACCCACAAGCAAATGGGACTGTCGAAGCTTTTAACAAAATCCTTGAGCATGCCTTGACAAAGGTTTGTAATGCCAACAGGAATGATTGGGATCTTCGAATTCCAGCGGTGCTATGGGCTTACAGAACTACTTGCAAAAAGTTGACAGGCCATACACCCTTTCGACTAGTTTATGGGCAAGAAGCTGTCATGCCCATGGAATACATTGTTCCCAGCCTCCGGATATCTGCTTTCACTGAGATGGATGACCCAGCCATAATCACAGAGAGACTGAAATAGATACTAGAACTTGAAGAGGATAGATTTGTCGCAGGCTTCCAACAGCAGGTGCAGAAAGCTCGAGAAAAAGCGTGGCATGACAGACACACCAAGAAGAAACATTTTCAGCAGGGCGATTTTGTGCTCCTTTATGACAGCAAATTCATGAAATTCCCTGGAAATTTTAAGACACATTGGAAAGGACCGTATGTAGTAAATAAAGTTACTGAAGGGGGCGCAGTCCAGCTAGCTAAGTTAAATGGTGAGCTTTTTCCCTCTATGATAAATGGGAGTCGTTTAAAAAAGTACACGGACAGGCCAGGTACTTAGAATAGGAGGTAGCACCAAGCAAATAAGCGAAGATGCTTGTAGCATTATGGATTATTGTAGTCTGTTTTGTCTACAGGATGCAAAGCTACAAGTTGGTCCTAGGTCGCAGGGTCAGACTGTGTCGAAGTCGAAGGTTGTCAAGGTGTGTCGCAGCCCAAAATGTGATAGATGGGACATACTGCATTAGGCGGCACTGGCACAAGAGCTGCTCTCATTACTGGTCATAATAATATTTTGGGAAAATCCGGCACTGTGTGGAGAAGATTTCCAGCACTTCGTCAGATTTGGCGTCATTATTGCACCATGATGACAAATTTCGCCTCGGGATTTTATAAGGAGCCATCTCAACCTGTGTTTTCTGTCTTAAGCACATCTGTGAGATATTCAGCCCGAACCATGTCGAACGACTGTAACATTCAGGAGCTAGTACGAGAAGTAAGGGACAGAGGTCTGCAGCACCTTCTGAGTACTCCACCAGTACAACCCTACTTGGCTAAGTACATCGACAGGCAAGAGTTTGCTCTAAATTTGCAAAGACGGCCAGGATTTTGCTCTAACATAAAGCAACCAAGGGCATGAGGCCTCGCAGAAAGACTATGGGGAATCCCGCCATGCAATCTTTCGGCGTAGTAGAACCATGGCAGTTATATTCCTTCTGCAGTGTGACACGCAATCCTAGGGGACCCCAAAGTTGTGGATGGTCGGGCATTGGCAATTGGAGTGAAGGATGGTGTTGCAGGTGGTTGTGATGGCTTTCATCAGCAAAACTTCTGCAAAGGACAGAAGTACACAGCTGGCAGCAGCATGGAGAGCTTCCACAAGAAGTACACTATGCTTCATCAGCGGAATTCTGCCACCAGAGAAACTGAAGAGTGTCCCGGGATGGGCCACTAGTGATTCTTAGGGGCCTGTTGGGATGCACACCCTAATGACCCTTAAGATGGATAACTCCGTGAGTGTGGACTCAAAATAGTCTTAGGGGTGTCAGGGTTAAGTTAAAACTCCTTTGTTGTAATAAACCCTTGGTTGAAATCCAGGGTTTAGGGTTTTGGGTGCCCATGGTTTAAGACCATGGTTTTGTAAAAATGCGCAGTATAAATAAGCGCTTGTGTAAATAAGATAGGTAAGGTTTTATGATGAAAGAAAGATTAAGGTGAAGCTAAGGTTGATTTTGTAAGGAATGTTTAAGTCCCAGCTATGTGCGTGGACGACCTCTGCAGCTGTGTGCGCAGAGGATTTTTGTAAAGAAGATTGAGGAAAGACCTGCAACTGTGTGCACAGGGGCCTGCTGCTGTGTTCGCGGATTTTAAGGATTGAAGGGATCTGCAGCTGAGTGTGCAGATCAAACTGTGGTTTTGTAGGAAGTTGAATAGAACAAAGTTTTGTGGATGTAGCCCCTACACTGGGGGTGAACCACGTTATATCCGGTGTTGTGGTTTCTTGTGCTGTTTCTGTTTCTATTTCTTTTATGCATTAATAACTGTATACATCTGATAAGTTAGATCACTGCTAACATTTAGCTTCGCTGTGAATTCCCTGTAGTGGGTTGAGCAAGTCACGACTGTTTATTTATCTGCGAACTTGTATGTGAATGAATGGTAAAAGCTTTATAATTATTGTTTAATAAGGTTATTAAAAGGATAAGGTACAGTAATCCCCCTCTATGCTTGCAGAAACCTGATTCTGCGCAACCCCATAGCTATTTCGGGTGAGATTGCAACCTGTGCGTAGGTTGTTGCCGAAAGGGCCAACACTGTGGGTCTTTGTTGGTGCGACATTAAAGGATTAAACCCGGGTCTACCCTATTGCCCAACAACAACCAGCATGGAAAAGGGCTGGCTCTGTAGAACTTCTTGTGAATAGAAGAACCATGAGATAGCACCTATGATGATCCAGTGATGATGATCTAGCAGTGATGATCCAGATCGAGTGATGATCCAGATCCAGTGATGATGTCCCATTGATGATCCAAATCCAGTGATGATGTTCTAGTGATGATCCAGATCTGATGATGAAGATGACTTAAAGATGAAGATAAATTGAAGATGAAGATGACTTGAATATTACGAGAAATCAATGATGATCTAGATGATATAGAGAAGAAGACTTGTGCTAATAAATTGTGTCCAAAGAATACCTTCCTAGTCAAGAGGGAGTGTTGATGTATTTGTAACTTTAGAATGTATTCATCCGTATATCTTATGTATTGTACCCCAATGTTTATTTTAGGATGTGTATGTAATGTATTTGAGTCATTTCATGCCCCGATGTTCCTATCGAAAGGTTCTATAATGTAAACAAGTCATGTCAAGTCATTGTGGGTCACCCTCCTATTGGTCAAGGGTTAAAGTCCCGATAGTTGTGGGGCCCTAGGGTTATTATACTGTCATAGAGAATTCAACCCTAGGTGAGTCATTATAAGTCAAGGAAATAGTCCCCACCATTTTGTTAAGAATAACCCTCGTTGGTCAGAGGAGTCAAATTCCCCACAAGCTATGGGGCACTAGGGTTATTAGACACTCCAAGAGATGTCATCTCTAGTAAGTAATTGTTAAATGAGGCCGACATGTTGGAGTGGGCTTCAAGTGAACGAAAGAATATAAATAGAGAGTGAGCCTCTCTATTTATCACACACACACTCACTCATTAGGGTGCATGAGTGAGAAAGAGAAGTTGTTGGGACAAGAGGAAGACTGGTGCTATCAGGAGATCATATTTATGTTTTCGGGTTTTACTTTTGGTGCTGATTCTATCTCTGAGGAAGTTGTGGGGTTTTCTCCTTTACGGTTTCCCCGAGGAAAATTATTTGTGTCTCTTGTCTATTGTGTTTGATTCCTGTGCTTGTTATTCTCTCAGTTAAAGATCCTAATATAATGCTAGCTTAATGATAAAAATCTAACAGAATCTGGTTCATGCCAACTGCTATCTCCCCAATAGGTTAAGCTTCCAACTTCATCACCATCTCCAGAGCCTCATTCTGTGTTTTAATATTTTGTTGCATTAGTGGCTATCTGATGTGTGGAACCAGTGCAGTGATGAGCCACTCCTTGTGTTGAACATCCTCATTTTGAAGCTGACTCGATCCATCATCGTCTTAAACCGTTGATCAAAGTCCCAAATAGTTTCATTCGAAAAGTACTTGATTTATTTGAGTTATGTAATATATTGGGCCTCAGATTTAGGTTTCTTAAATTCCTTGAATACTCCTTCCTGGATCTCATTCAATGTTTTCGTTGTTGTCCCTTGAGGAAACTGCATGAATATCATGTACCAGTCAAGTGTGCGACCCTTGAGGGTGTTCTCCAATTGGGTTCTCTTAATTTCATCATCCAAACTTTATCTGGAGATCCAAACTGCTTTGCATAAGAACCAGTACCACTCCAGGTCATCAGTCCTGTTTCCATGGAATATAGGTAACTTCATCTTGTCGCCCACCATTCTAAGCCTTCTTCCTACAAACGGTGTTCTACTTCTCGACTGCTGCTGGCACATAGGACAAGGTGACATAGAATGTTCTTTTCTACCTATTGGTGGAGTAGTGCGTGGAGGTGTGGACACATTACTGCTGGGGTTCGAGCTTCTCATTATCCTAGGCGTAGCCTGGGTTTGGTCATCCTCGTCATCACTATAGGGTTGATTTTTTCCATGTGTTTTTTCTTCACGGTCTTGTGTCTCGATCGCAGCAGGACCTTCCCCTGTCCTCTGCTTCTTCTCTTGTCAAAACCTTGCTCCTCCCCTCATACAACCACTCGTTTCCTCATCGACCCTCATAAATTCCTTGGAACTCTACCCCTTATCTTTCCATTTTCCTTCCCCCTTTTGTCATAGTGTCCACGGCCTCTGCACACCATAGTTCCACTACTCGAGGTGCATTTTTAGAATACCTTTTTCGTAGATAAGCATCTTAATAGATAATTGCAGAGACAACAAGAACCTACCTCGTGGCCCGTTGAAGAACTCCCTTTCTTCTTTGTTATAAGCATTATTGGTATCAACTACAAATTCAGTAATGTATCCTTCCAGAATACTATGCACCCACACTTCAACAGCTCGTGATGCTTTGTTATTGGTTTCTTGTAGCTTCTAGATCAATCCAGGGGTCCAAGATGTCGACTCTCCTCATTGATGGTTATTCTTATTATAAGTGAACCATGCTAGACACTCATACAGTATGACCAGGAATTCACAAAAGAACCATTCATATGGACCGTCGTAGATATATCTTTCCAGCCACCTAGTTGTCGACAGCTCCATGTTCTGATTCTCTATTTCAACGAACTCTCACAAATATGGGTCAAACCAATCTTCAATCTCTGGTTTTGTTGGATTCCACAACATATCCTCCCTTCAATTGCAACAAGGTCCTGGCAACAGAACCATTTTTTGGTGCAACCCACCAACAAAGACTCATAGACAGGGGTTCCCACTCTGTCGACGCCCAACCAACGTGATCTCCCTGAGCGCCGATCCAAACAAGTTTGACCCTTCCTGAAAACACCTGTAGAGGGGATGAATTCTCACTTGAGGTGTTGAGGGAGAGATGTTGGAACCAATTTTTCGGAAGTAAGAAGGGAGGGAATGACATCAACAACTTAACTTCAGAATCAACAGATACTCAGAGATCGTTTTAATAGAATCACATCATTCATCATAGATTTATTATCATAACCAGTAGATAGTTAATGGATCGCATTACTTCATTCATCGCAGCAGTAACAATATTTCATATAATAGATACAGTAAACATCCATCATTGTCATCGCAAATAATAAAAATAGGAAAGAAATAAGAGACAAAATAACTTTAGGGAAACATTCGTCATGTCATATTACTTCCACAGGATAGTTTCACAATATGTAGTACGTCTCCACAGCAGAAAACTAAAAACCAATCAACATAGACAGAGCTAGAAACCCGCTCACAATAGACACAGATGCAAAAAGATACCCAAAAATACAAGTTCTTCCCCAAAATTCTCTCTCTCTGTTCTCGTCAAAAGTATATCTTCAAAAGTGTATCTCCCAAAAGTATATCTACTATTGAAACTCTAGCTCTATATATAGGGTTACACCTTTACATCCAAGGTCCACTTCTAACTAACTTCTTACAAACTAGTGAACTATATCCACAAAATGTGGTCAATCGGTACAAAATTGCATAAATAATTCCAAAAATGGTTATTCTTCCATCTATTGTGCTATTGTGGTCCTTCGCGATGGCCTGTGAGCTTGCACAGCCTCTGCAGTGCTACGCAACTCACTTACGAATACCCCTGCCAACAAATGGTTGTAGGGGACAACCATCGAGAGTTGATTTTGAAGGTTGTGATTGCAGTTGGTGTCTTATGTTGCTATGTTTCGGTGTGGCTGTAGGATGAAAACCAAGTTGTATAGTTTATTTTACCACACTTTGTATATCATGCTTTTATGTCCTATCCCTATCTTTGTGAAAACTCTTTGGACACCCTTTGCTCAGTATAACTTTGATGCTCTAGAGAATCCCTTTAAAAAGTCATTTTTATGGGTATACATGGGTCAGCATCTTACATCCCATGTGTACATGCATATTTCTCCACTATCACTCACGTACATTGGGAAATGTGCTCAAAACAAATATATTTGGATTTTTTCATATGCCTGGAAACACTTTGACTCGACCCTTCACTTCTCATTGAGGGGATATATATTGAGATACTTGGAATCATTGAAGGAGGAGAAATGGTAAGAGAAAAGAGACTATAGTGGATTTGTGCCCCATTCTTTCATACTTGACTATGCATCCCTTTATCCTTGGAGCAACCATTGGTGCTCTTTCCTAAGCTTTCCTTTGTCTTGTGATCTTGTCTTTATATGGAGGATTGAAGTGGTGGAGGCCTAGGTCGAGGAATCAGTTTCTTAGTTTTGATGAGGAGGTGCTGACAGAGGTTATCATTTGTATCTCTATTTACATTTAATATAAATATCCATTTCTCATCCATTATATGTGTACCTACGAATATTTTTATCCATGGATGTATTTGTTTGAATATAAATTGGATCTGTATAACCTAGAGTAGGTTATAACACTTAATATCTATCATGCTTATAATTTTTGTTGTTGTTGATAATGAAATGTAGGTGCAAGTGTGATTGAAATATCAACGGGGATCTTCTACGACCTTTTGAAATAAGGTACGCTTCTCATCCCTTATTGTTAGACTTGTTTATCTCTTTAGCATATTGGAAGTGGATTGAATTCTATGTCAGACTGTCTGTTGTGGTCCACCCCAAGCCATAGGAAATTTTCTCCGTAACACCAAGGAAGTGTGTTACACCAAAATATTGTCATCAACATGTGATAAGATCCTAAAAATCCATGTTTTCCCTCATTCCCAAATCTTGAATTGAAAACATTGATCTATATGTCAAACTTGCATACAAAAACCTAGCACTGCTTCTACCCTTAAGCTTAGGAGTGACACCTTCTTCAGCACCTCCTAAGTTGTGTTGAAGGAAGGCGGTGGCACCTCTTTTCCTATTGGTTTGAAGATCATTTATTCCCTAGCACCACTCTGTTATCAAGGAGCAGGAGCGGTGCCCTTGGTAAAAAGTGAAAAAGAGAGATTTCATGAAGCTTCTATATCAAAAGATTCATGGCAGGCGTTATCCCTATTCACCTGGGTCAATTGAGCTTGATATCCATGCTATGGGGATCTCCTATCCACATCACCCACCAAAATATCAACCATATCTATCCATTTGAGGCCTATAAAATAGATTCATACCCCATGGTTGAGGGGAGAGCAAAGTCATGCTACCATTTTGACATTTTGGCCTGATGCAATAAGAGTGAGCATAGAGGAGCAGGTTGGAGCTATTGGAGATAAGACATCGGTTTTGTGGAGGAGTGCATCAACACTAAGGAACATGTTGTAAATTCTTTCATTATTTATCAATGCAAAGTTGGTTCCTTTCCCATATACTTGTTATGTGTAATCTTTCATGTTTATTATCAGATTCCTTAGTCACTTATATAGATCTGTAGATGATGTTCTGGTACTTTTGATATTTTGTGTTTGATGTGTTTATGCAGGTGTTTTCTTGGAGATATTTCTCCATAGGTGAAGAGCCACATCATTCCATCAAATATTGTATTCCAGGTGTCTGTAGTTTCTAGGAAAATTCTACTAACCTTGTTGTGAACTATTTGTTCTGGATCGAAACCATTCAGACCAAAGGAACAACTTCTGTCTGCAGAAGGTGCAAAATTCTTGACAACAAAGTGTCTTGATGTGTGTTTTCCTTATTATTTATCCTCACTGAAAGAACACATTAAACAACTTTGTAAACTAACTATATATGTAAACAATTAATGGCACAATACTTGACAATTATAAACTATGTTTTCAATAATGTTTACGAAGTATAAGAATTTAATGTAGGACTTTAATCACACTAAGTATGATTATTATATATTCCTTATTCATGCAATGGATATGATTCCAATCTTAAAATTATTTTTAATAGTGTTAGAATAACCAAAAACCCATTCCCATACTTAGGATAAAATAATTAATCTGTTTGATTAATTTCCTAGGTACTACACTAGCTAGTTGGCATCCACTTGCACGATTTGGTCAAAACTTGCCTAAATCGCCTCTAGGAGAGCCTTCCTAATATTCTAGATAATATTCTTAAATATCTGCACACTTCCTATATTAGTAAGTGCACATTCCTTCCTTATCCTAAGTTTGACTGCTTTTAAGCAACTTTTAAGGTAAAAGGTAAAAGCTAGTCACATGACAATTGCCTTGTTTTTTGCACAAATCATACTACATATTTTTCTCTACTAGAAGTTGATTATATTGAATTTCCATCACTTATCAGCTCATACACCTCATTCAACCAAATTTTCACCTCCTTGACTGATTTGTAAAGTGTTTTATGCACCTAGGGGTAAATTTTGACTTTTAGTAAGCCTACTTTTGTGAGGATTCAACTTAACTCATTATACATTTGGATATATGATGTAATTATATATTTGGATATCCTTTTACTTTATAAGGTTGGATTATGTAGAATTATGCAATTGAAGTTTTTGTTATGAACCAATTTCAATATCCAATTTGAGTGGATCTATGCATATTTTTCAAGCAATTTTGAGAATTCAATTGATCTAAACTTGGGCGACTAAAATTTAACATTATATCAAAGATACTTTAGCTCAATTTTAATCCTCTAGTATTTATTTTACAGGATCAACATCACTCTTGAGGAAGCACATTCAATTTTTTTAGGGAGAAGTTGTTGAAGAAATGGATAAATCTCACCATATCATCTTGAATCCATTCAACTACTTCCAATGGAAGGAACATATGGAGATTATGATGAGGAGAAAAGGCCTCTTCATATTGACCATGGAAACTAAGGTTGAGCCCAATGTAGCAGAAGAGAATATCAAGTGGCACAACATGAGGGATGAGGCGTATGGTCTCTTGTGTCCCATCATTTCTAGAAACCTTCTTTTCCATCTAAATGGATTGACATCATGAAATGAAGTATGGGAAAAACTCCGAACCTTATTTGGAAAGATAGATGAAATGAGGGGACATTCACTAGAGAATGAGCTTGTCCCAATGAGTCCAGGAAATTTCAAGTCCTTATAACTTTACTTCTCCAAGTTCAAATCTCTTGTTATTTAATTAAAGTAGCATGGTATTGAAAAGAAATATGAAAAACTAGTCTTGGCCATATTGTCGAAGCTTGGCCCTAACTATTCAGTGTTTGTATCGACCATCCATGCCACAAAATTAACACTTTCAAACTGGAAGATTCCTTCACTTGCAGATTTCATGGAATCCTTGACCCAAGAGAAAGATAAGTTGGTCTTGATGGGCACCATCAATCCTTTCAAAGATCAAGCTTTGGTTGTTAGAGATTCAAAGATGGATTCCAAAGGAGAGAAGAAGTCAAATTAAAATAATCATCTGGTGACTCCATTGGGGAAGAGCTTCAGAAGATATGATCTTCCTTAGTCGTCGAACACTTGTCTGAATCCAAGATCTAGCTTTTAATCATTCCAGTCATATCTACCATCTGAGCTAGTTAGGTTTTGGTTTGATATCATCAGATCTCTTCAGATTTGAGTCATCCTTACTTTCTATGCCCTTTATTACTGTTATTTCATCATTGATTTGTTGATGCTAGTTTTCCAAAATTTAAATTTATTTTTATGCCTTTATTGTGTTTTGGACATTTACAGAGAACATCGTATGTGCAGTGGGCAATAAGCGATTCCATCGCCTGTGCATAGATAGAAATAAGCGGTGCCACTACCTATAAGAAGTTAGGAGAAAGCAGTGCCTCCTCAGAACTGCTCTATTAACAACCCTTTGGAAGTGATGCCAGTTAGTTTTTCTCCAGACCTCTATTTTTCAAAAAATTGTAAAGAGATTCTTGGTTTTCGGATTTCTTGTCTTCAATTGGCATTGTTGAGACTTGTTTGCAAATACCTGAGTGTTTGAAATCTGAAATTTTTTGATGTGATAAAATCTTGTTTGTTAGAATCAAAAGGATAGGTTAGGTTCATCATTGTTACTGCTTGTAAGTTTCGTTATTTTGAAGGGAGTGCTTGGAAGCTTTAGGTTAGTTAGATCTCTTCCTGCTATTGGATAATACTGAAAAGAAAAACTTATTTGATCGGTTTGTTTGTTTCCATTTTTTCGTTAAGTTAGTGAAGGACTTCGTTTACTCTGAAAAAAGAAATTTTTTTGGTTGAGATTCATTTGTATTGTTGTTTTAGGACGAATTGTTGGACCTCTGATTAGCCTCATAAGCTTTCAGATCTCCATTTTTCTTCCCTTTATTTCATATTGTCATCTCATCAAAAGAAAAAAATATTAGTCATTTTAAATTAGATCTTTCCAGTTTGATAGAAAAAATGAACAAATATTGAATATGCCTTTGAGTGCTTCTTGTCTTTATTCTTAGAAAAGAGATCTTACCCTATCTTCTTGCTTTCAAAATATTTGATTTGAAGAAGTGTCAATTACTTGTATTATCATAAACGAATTGTTTAGTATAGTTGTTTGAGAAATTTTTGGTTTCAAAGCAAAATTGAAATAGAAAAATACCCTCTCTTATTCCCGTAATTAGGCATACTCTGAATGGTAAAGTGAATGAACTTGCATATTATATTTGCAGTTTTACATTTTTGTCAAAATTCTATGCATTCACCTAACCGTTCACTTTAAAATTAACGGTAGTTATAGGTATAAAATTGTATATAAATTTGAGTGTTAGGATAGGATGTTCGAGCATCTTAGAAAGTAGGAGTTGTCATTACTTTGTTTGCACTACAACCGAGGACTCGCGCGGTTCTTCCACGTACCATCGATATATCGAATGGCCTTTCACATACCCTTGAGGTATATAGAAAGGTACTTCATGTACTTGATTGTATATTAGAAGGCCCCTTGTGAATGATTTTGCATTAGACAGCACTACTATTGATTTGAGTTCCCACATACCTTGAGTATATCAGGAGACCCCACTAGGATACCTTGTCCATCTGAGAAAATTGATTTGGCTATTTTGTTTGGAGAAATAAAATGAAAACAACATTCAAGGAGATTACTACACAAGTACCCTTGTGGTATATCGTGAGTTGCACCTACTTGAAAATCCTAGTGAGAGACTGACTATTTGAGCTCAACCTGTCATTTAAGTTTGCTTGTTGGCCTGTAGCTTGAGTAGGAGAATTTTTTGTGTGTTTTTTCTTAACTTTGATACCCTAGGTTAGTTTAGTAACTGATACAATATGGATGAGTTTCAGTTGAGATGTTCCAGAAGGAATCAGGGCTTGCCACCCGATTTTCCTCTTGTTATGGGAGAAATTCCAATGGCTGATACTACCTTTCATCCGCATCTGGAAGGTCGTACCGATAGTCCTGTTGCACCTATGTATGGGTTGGATGCTTCATTTTGGAGAAATTCCATGGGTCATTCCATTTCCTCATTTGGGGTTAATAGAACCTCTCTTGAACAAACTTCTCCAGATGAAGAATAATATAGACAAATCCAAGCATCTATTCATTGTGCATGAGATTTTCAAGAGAGAATGCATAGGATAGACAGATTTTTGGCTGCACCTACACCTCATGCTAAATCTATATCAGCTAGATTACCTTGTAACATAGATCCTTGGCCTATGGCCAACATTATAGCTTCTACTGATGGTCATCCAGCATACGGTGAGACTTCTCGTAATCTAGGTCAAACCTCCAATTCCGCTCCTGCAGTTTTGAATTCTAGGTTTTTCTCTAGTCATCTCGTACTTTCTATTGCTAGGGGGAAACCCTTAATTCCAGTAGTGTATGTACCTTCTAATGTTGGGGGGAAACCCCCAGTGTGACCTATGTTACCCCTTAATGGAATTGTTACTAACAAGAGGCAAACCTCTACTGTAGGACAATCTAAATTATATGTTCCTCCCAGCAACACAAATATGGTAAATCCCACTTCAATTTCAGGTCAGCCCTTAGTGGCACAACCTGTAGTTAATCAACCCTTATGGGGTTATGGTTACCTAGAAAATCAAATGCCTATAAGGAACATGAATTATCAACCTACCCATATAGGAATGTCCTACACTGGAATTCCATACCCTGGGAATGAATTTACACTATGGAGGAAACCAAATTGGGCTTACATGCCAGTGATGGGAGGAATACCTATTCATACTATTGGAGGTGCCGGAGTACCACCTTATGGAGGTCCTCCCCCTGGTTGGTTGGGAGGTTCTCTTCCTGGTGCTTTTGGAGGTCCTCCCCCCAAGGGGTCAGGAGGTCCTCCACCTGGTGGTCCCGGGGGTCCTAGTGGTCCTGGTGGTCCTCCTCTTGGTGGTCCTGGTGGTCCCAATGGTCCTAGTAGTCTTAGTGGTCCTCCTCCTAGTAGTATTGGTGGTCTTGGTGGCCCTGGGGATCCTGGTGGTCCTCCTCCTAATGTTACTAATGGTCATGGTATCCCTGGAGGCCCTAATCTGAATGTTCCTAATGGTATTGGTGGCTCTGGCGGCCCTAATGCTAGAGGTCAACCTTCAAGAAGTACATCATCTCATTAGATGTTCCAAAAACCTATATATCAGTCTACATATGTTCCTACTGGTGCATACATGCCTTGTCAATACTACCAGTACGTGGAACCCAATCATTAGTTACCTTTCCTAGTGAATTTGGACTTACCTGATTTATCCAAGTTGATTAATGATCCCATTCAATAGAACCCTTCATGGCTCGCTATTCAAGTCAAGTATACCATCGGACATAGTGAAGTTCGATGGTAAGCAGGGAGATGATCTCAAGAATCACGTTATGACTTTCCATATGTGGTGTTAATCAAACTCCTTGATGGATGACTCCATTCGATTGAGACTCTTCCAACGCACTTTGACCGGTATGACCGCAAAGTGGTATATTGAATTTCCATGACATTTGTTTGTAGATTTTAGTGCATTGGAAACTGTCTTCCTCATCCACTTTCAGCTACCCATTCGTTAAGAAATGGGTACAAACCTTTCAACCTCTCTACGTCAAAATACCTCCACAAACATATCAGATCATATCCATGAGTGGAGAAGGCAGAGAAGGCTCATTAAAACTCCTATCCCGGACCAACTCTTAGCTAATTGGTTTACGAAGTATTTGTTCCCACCCATTTCCTGAGATGTGGCTATGGGTAGTGTTGTCACTGAAGAGAAGGCTATCAGTCACACTCAGTATCTGGACTTGGTGTATTCCCAATCCAGAACTTTGTATGACCTTATTCCTCAAGCTCCTCATCCCAGCATGGATCCGACTAAGCCACCTACAGAAACTTCTGTCAATGGGGTTATCGATTTAATCCAGCCCTCGTCAACAGCAAAAACTGCTAAGAAACCCAATGCTTCTACTATTGTTTCTCCTTATAATCCTATGGTTTCTACTGATGTGAATGCTATTCAAAGTATGCAATCATCTGGTAATAAGAAAAAGTGAAAAGGTAAAAATAAGAAAACCAGAAACCAACAGGAAAATCCCAAGCCTACAGCCCCGGATAATGACAATAAAGGAAAAAAGAAAGCCAAATATCCATGCCTATTGTGTGGTGGTGATCATTTCATGAAGGAATATCCCACCATGATGAAATTAATAAATTTTTAAAGAGTAACCCCACACTAGCAGTTCTTACTGATCATTTTCCTTCTCAGCAACAACTGATAGACCACATGTCTAATTAGGGAAATTCTAGTTCTATAGAAGAATTCTGAATGATGTCATCAAAAATTGTTAGTTTAACAAATCGTAGTCAGTCATATGACAAGTATGAGGAGAATAAAAATGAAAATCCTTCTCCAGATAAAGCTCCTCCCATTGGTTCTCCCGCATCCTCGTCTAATGGTCCCCTAACTATTGAGAAGCCTAATCTCAACATGATTTTACGTCCGCCCAAGAGTACTCTTAGGAAGGTTATTTTTAATCCCAATGCCTGAGCTGCATAGTTCTATAGTGTTGTTGAAGACCTCGCTCAGGAACCATGTGCAATGTCCACCTTAGAAGTGATCCAATGTTGTCCTAGCAATGCAAAAACTTGTTAACTGCCTTAGGATCCATGGACCCACATAACACAAACTTGATCCATTTCAACGTAGAGAACTACAAATATAGACTTCCTCACCAACTCACTTTTCATATCGTAACAAAAGTAGTTGGGAAAAGGATCTTTAGGGCTGTTCTATATGAAGGCACTTCAACCTCAGTTTTGTCTCTATCCTATTGGAAATCCATTGGCTCTCCTGAGCTTATGATATCATTGATGACCCTAAAATCCTTTGATGCAAGAGTTTTCCAACCCCATGGTCTCATTCCATCACTTTTAGTTGAGCTAAGGTGAAAAATTGTTTCCATTTAGGTGGAAGTAGTGGGCGCCCCGTAAGACTACAATCTTCTCTTAGGGAGAAATTAGTTTTATGCTATGACCTTTGTCACTTTGATGGTATTTAGAACTCTCAAGTTTCCACATTTGGGAAATATTGTGACAATTGATCAACTTGGTTTATGTACGGCAGATGTTACTACCCCTATGGCGAATAACATACCTATGCTACATCAATCCCCTCCTGCTTATAAGTCGATTGGGCTAGGTATGCTGAAGGACTCCGCCCTTATGGGCATGTTCCCATCGGGTCCTTCTAGCACATAGATGGAAACCATCGGTATGATCTCTTCATTTGGCTATGATCCCAAGGGTAAGCAAGTTGTTGAGTCATCCTCCTGTAGCTCGCATGAAGTAGTTTATGATGCTATCCAATCCATTTCTGATGCCCATATAGATGACCTTCATCTTGTGGCTTCAGATCCTTACCACCTTCCCTGCTGGTTAGAACCCTCTCTTCCTACTCTGGATTATCTCTCCCAGAATTTTCCATTGGATGAATCCATCATTGAGATCATGATTATGAATGAATCAGTATGGGAGGATCATCATCACGGATCCTCATTCCTCCCCAACACCAGTTCGACAGATAATGATTTTGTATCTCTCTTGGGTACTAATATTGTCGACACTCCACTAACACCTGTCACTATTACAAGATTCTGAATCTGAAGGAAATCTATGCAACATTAGTAAAATAATTCCGATCGACATATCAGTTAATCCTAGAACTATTGAACATGTTCACGTAGGATAGAACTATTCAATAGAAGAAATTGAAGAATATATAGCACTTTTCAAGGAATTTCGAGATAGTTTTTCCTGGTCTTATTAAGAAATTCCTGGGATAGACCCATCTATTGTGGTCCATGAAATAAAAAACTATCCCATGACTAGACCAGTCAAGCAGAAATTGCATCAAGTCCATTCCCGGAAGGCTGTGACTATCAAAGCCAAAGTCGAAAAGCTTATGAAGGCAGGATTCATTTATCCTGTAACCCTAATGGAATGGGTATCTAGCATCATTCCTATGAACAAAAAGTATGGAACCATTAGATTCTACGTCAATTCATGAGACCTGAATAAAGCTTGTCCTAAGGACAATATCCCGACTCTACACATCAATCATATTATCGACAACTATGCTGGAAGTGTCATTCTCATTTATGGATGGATTTTTTAGCTATAATCATATTGAGATATTGTCCACTGATCGGCACAAAATGGTATTTATATTCCCGTGGGGAACCTTCGCCTATAGGAAGTTACCCTTTGGCCTCAAGAAAACCAGAGCCACATTCCAGTGTGCCATGTCCTATGCTTTTCATGACATTAAAAATATTGTGGATTCATACCATGATGAACTCCCTACGCATTCACAGCAATGGGAAGGCCATCCTCGACGTCTTAGAGACATTTTCCTAAGATGTTGCCGTTACAAAATATAGCTGAATCCACACAAATGTGTTTTTTGCATTGAGACAAGACATCTCTTAGGATTCATGGTTTCTAAGGATCATATCCAGATTGATCCACTAAATATTGCTACTGTACTCTCCCTACCTACCCCAACTAATATCCTTGAGCTCCAAACTTTGCAAGGGAAGGAAAAATTTCTTCGTCGTTTTGTTTATAACTTTGCTGAAAAAACGCACGGTTATATGCGTCTCATCAAGAAGGACACTCCATTCTTCTTGGATGACCATTCCCAGCGAGCCTTTGATAATCTTAAGCACACTTTAACTCATTCACCCATGATACATCCCCAAGATTATTCAAAGTATTTTCTCTTATATGTTGTTGCCTCTACTACTACCATCGGAATGGTTCTAGCCCAGGAGGATCAGAATGACCAAGAACATGTAATATACTACGCTAGTAAGAATCTTCTTGATTCTAAAACTCAATACTCACATGTGGAGAAGTTAGCATTGGCTAAGATCACTGCTATCCAAAAATTTATTCATTACATCTTGCTTCCCACCACCACCATATTTGCATAACAGAACCCTATGTACTACATCTTGACTCGTCGGGTACTAGGGGGAAAATATTCCCGCTGGATTATCATCCTGTAGGAATTTGACCTTGAGTTTTCCAAAGCTACTTGTTGATGCCTGGAAATTTGTAGCAAAAACAGCAAGGGATTCTCCCCAGTCAATGTTCCCAACTAGCCCGTGACTGTTTGGTGTAGGGAATCCGTCTGGTTTGTGGTCCGGCTACCGTAGGTCAAGTAACAAAAACAAATGGTTTTACCGGTTGTGGCTCAGTCCACCGTATATATTTTTGTATTTTTTACTTTAAGTATGATATGCAAGTGCCTATCTAAGATGAAGATTGATAAAGAATGCAAGGAGTGGTCACAATGTGATGCGTAGGTTCTTAACTCTCATCTTAGACTCTCTCACATCTAAATCACACACAACTAGAAAACACAACACTAACTAAGCTATCCCTAAGGAGCAAGATATTAATTCATGAGTAATGTAATACTGTTCACATGTTAAAATAAATAACAGATAGTTGTTCTTAGAATCAAAACACATAAACATGAATAAACACATACATGACAAGATAGCTCATCAACTGTTAAACCCTCCATTACTCATAGTGAAAATTATCACAGAATAAACCAGAGAACATTCAGATGAGAACTTAGGTTCAGAAAGTTAGAACACTCTCACAGTTAATGAAACACAGTTGAAAAAATGAAATAGTTCCCCTTCAACGTTGTTCATTTTATCACATTTGAACATTCCATGCAGCCACTTCTCCAACAGGAAAAAATTGTAATTTATTATTGTAAAATGAAGTAGTTCCTCTTACAACAAATGGTTCACAATTTTCTCCTAGGGAAAAGCCCCTTTTCCCCTCTAACTTTCCTATCTTTATACAAAAACCACAAAACCTTTGGGTTGCCCCACCCCTTCACCTTCCGGCTCCCCCAGCCGTTTTATTCTCACGATTTTGTCAGTTTGTGAGTGCTCATGATTTAGGAAATACATTACATTTTGGATTTAGTCTTATGAGTACTTCATAAAATGGGACCAGCTCGGTAACTGACGAACCTTTTCCAAGCCTGGGCCTCTGTTTCTACTGGTTCCGCTTTGTCTTTTATTTGTCACTTTTTAAGATCCCGTTGATCTCAGAACATCTCTGCCTATCGCTTTTCAACCAACTTCCTTCTGCTTTATCCTTCAGCTATGTATTCTTTGCACTAGTAATCTGAAGAATCTTCTAAGTCTGTTTGTAGTCAAAACAAACATTCATCATTAATTCGGACTGCATCTTTTCAACCAGTGTAAACCATACTGACAATAAAACTGATCATCAAAATGAGGCCCTATACTGTGCTCTCGTCGCGAAAACCTTGGCAAGAATCAGAAACCATCGCTGCCCACAAATAAGGTAGAAAAACAAACATAGAACAGGCGGGAAAAATCACTAAAGCATTGGTAGGACGGTGTAACTAACAGCCACAATGACAGGATTCAGATGGATAACAAGTTCCACAAGACCATTAAGACTATCGACGTCGGAAAGACTAAAAACTAAAACATCAGGCGGAAAAACTCCTTGTCGGTGAATAGAATGACATAAACGCCAGGTGGTTAGTGCATTACACAGCCGCAACGGCGTAAGATGGAAATATGATGGGCTTCGTGGCAAATAAAACATATCAGCAAGTGGAGCAGTTATATGGCGGACACTTAGTTTGCTTAGGAGCCACAACGGTGGAAAGAAATCAGACTACCGCCTTCGATCAAAGTCATAAAACTTTCTGATATGGCACAAAAAAATCATAAAAATGTTAAGTGTTCGGAAAATATTAGGGTTGTGCAGTGGTCTAAAAAAAACTTGTCTCATCTTCAAAACAGTGGCTTCATAAAGATCAAAGAACCCCGACTCAAAATTCAATCAACCTCCCACAGTGCAAAGACAGTCAAAATAATAACATCATAGCATCGAAAAAGTCAAAGCTATCCATCAGAACAATCATCGTTCAGGTTCCGCAACGGCGACCCCATAGGGAAATATGGCTCCGATGCATTGTTTAAATGACCACCAAACAACCAAACTAAACAAATGTTAAGTTCCAAAAGACTTTCGGCTGGGCAATGATGAAAAGTTTGTTTCACCTCCGAAACAGTGGCAGAAACGAGAAAAAGTATTCCGATATCAAAGAAAGAAATCACAGATCAAAGGATAACATTTTAAATTCAACTTCAAATTCCTCAACCCAAAGCAGTTTCAGACATAAGCAATTTCCAAAAAGCATGAAAGCAGTTTACCTCAAAAACAATCCAAACTTGTAGCAGAGGAAATACAAAACAGAGTTCATGGATTCAAACATTTTTAGGCAAGATGAAAATTAAGAGGAGGGTCCAAAGTTTCAAAAATTTGGGAAACAGTTGCAGCTGCAACAATTGGCGACTACCTGGTGAACCTAGATCTCTGGACAATTTATTCCTTAAGTAACATATTGTTTAACAATAAAACGAACATGCTAAATTCTTCTAGATGTCTAGATTTCCCAAATGGAAAATATATGTACTTTTAATCATTGATGATAGTCCAATTTAGGAGAATGGAAACCAATATTTTGAAGTCAAGATAACTCTTTTGAGGCCAGAAAAATGAGTTTCACTTATTACCTCTGTCTTCAGGTAGCTTCTAGCTTGGGAACCACAGGATTGTAACATATGGTAAACATAAATATTCATTTGTTCCTCATTCCCATGCCATTTTTGCACTTTTTGTGCTTTTGGACTTTTGTCCTTTGCATATGAGTCCTCCTATATGCCTTTCCTTCTGAATTTTTATTTAGGCTCCTCTATCCATAGTGTCCCTTTGTGTGAGAGATGTATTTAACTTTCATCTCACGGACGGAGAAGAACTTGTGGCAATTTAGTACTTATATGGTTCAGTACTTTGTTTCGATACATATTGCTTTCATAGGAGTTTTTGACTCTTATCTTTCTTTTGGCATTCAAATCTTGCATGGGATCATTTATATATAATATACTGTTCATCCTGCTTCCTTTCCATGGGCCTTTTGTTGTCACTCACTAGGACATTTTTAAATGTGAGATGGATGGAGCCTCAAAACAGTATTCCAGACCTTTTGATCCTGAGTTATTTTACAAGGATTAAGTAGGACCTCAATGTGTTAATAGCCATTCGTGAAAACTGCTAAACTAGAAGAAATTCTTTCAAATAAAACAATAGTACATAGTATTACACTCAAGGAATTTAATTACTTCAGAATTCTGATGCTCTCCATGCAACCAGAAGTTTTCTCCTTTTATTGAAATCAACCAAAATCTAACTAAAACCAATAGAAATAAAATAAATCAAACATAAACAAACAAAGCAAATTATTTATGTACAAAACCAAAAAAACGAAAACAAAACTTCAGGAAAAATAAGGTTTGAGAACTAAACCATTTACTGGTAATTTCTCTTCCCACCCCTGTAAATCTTGCAATTTATAGGTTGTGGGGCCAAGTTTTACCACAATCTGGAAAGGGCCTACCCATAATTGTTGAAATTTTGTGTGTTTTCCTTTCTCATCATGAGGGTGATCCCATTTGAGAACCAAATCTCCCACCTCAAATTCTTTTGTTCCCGCTTTGTGCTTATCAAACCATCTCTTTACTACCTCCTGTTGTTGTTTAAAATGTTCTCTGGCCTTGGATCTAGATTCCTCTGACTTCAAAATATTATGTATCCTTACCTGCAAAACTTCATTATTTGATCCTCTGGATTCTTGAGCGATTATGGAAGAAGGTAGCATGATATTGGGGGGTAGAATGGCCTCTTTTCCATAAACAAGGGTATACAGGGACACATCTAACGAAGTATTGGGGGTGACCCTATCGGCCCAAAGAGCATTAGGTAATGCTGAGTGCCAAATCCTCTGATTTTCTATCACCGTCTTTTTTAAAATCCTAATCAGATTCTTGTTTGTAGATTCAGCCAAACCATTTCCCTGTGGATAGTAATTAGCAGAGTAATGCAACTTAATTCCTTTCTCATGTGCAAATGTAGTTAATCTAATCGAGGGAAAGTAAGTAGCATTATCAAAAACTAAAGAAATTGGAACTTCAAATCTGGTCATAATATGATCTTGCAAGAATTCCATGACCGCATCTTCATTTACTTTACGCAACGGAATGGCTTCGACCCAATGAGTGAAGTAATCGGTTGCTGTCAGGATATACTTGTGTTGCAGGGAAGAATTCGGCTTTATCTCCCCAATGATATCCATCCCCCATTGCTCAAAATGTTTTGTTATCATAATAGGCTTTAATGGTCCTGCTGCTTTAACTTGTCTTCCACCACACCTTTGGAAAACATCGCACTTTCTGACATGGGCATGTGCATCTTTGAACAGTGTGGGCCAATAGTATCCAGCTCTGATAATTTTGTGTGCTATTGTATCCCCAAAGAAATGTCCTCTAGCAGGTCCATCATGTAAGTCTATCATTACCTTATTCGCATCTTCTTTCTCCAAGCATCCAGGAAGAACTCCATCATAATTTTTTCTGAATAATATTCCTTCAACAATCTGATATGAGGCTGATTTAAGATGCAGTGCTCTTCTTTGCTTAGAATTCCAATGTTTCGGTAACAATCCCGCCTGAAGGTAAAGTGCAAGGTCTCGATACCAGGAGTCTAGAGTTGTGAAAAGAGGACATACATCCATCAAATTTAACTCAGCTTTGTCTTCCTAGTCATGTTCTTCATTGTCTTTACTTTCAGTCATCATTTTGCACAATCCTTGCCCTTTAACTATGGAGGCTGGCTTGAATTCAAGGTCATAATCCTGTAGAGTTGTTACCCAGTTGCCTCTTCTTTCTCCTAACTCCTTTTGTACAAAAAGAGATCTCACAACTGAGTGTGGAACGATTACCTTTGTCCGGTTCTTTAGTATGTATGGCCTGAATTGTTTCATCACTTTGAACACTGCGTAAGATTTTTTATCCAAAGTTGGGTAATTCAATTTGGCCCCTTGCATACCAGTGCTCATAAATGATATGGGGAACTCATCTCCCCCATCTTCCTTCTGGGTAAGCACAACTGCTAGTGAATCATCAGATGTGAAAGTGTACAAAATAAAATCTTTCTAAAAATATGGACTTTTGAGGGAGGGTGCATGCGCAACAGCTATTTTAATTTTACTAAATGCGTTCTTCTCTACATCAGTCCACTTGAATTGTACACTTTTCTTTACCATTTGCTGCAAAGGTTTAACAATTTGAGCGAAATTCGGCACAAACCTTCGCATGAAATTTATTGTCCCCACAAATGATTGCATGCCCTTTTTATTATGGGGTAGAGGAAGTTGTTCGATAGATTTGATCCTCTATAGGTCTATGGAGATCCATTTCTTAGATACCACGTGGCCCAACAAATTACCTTTGGTAACGGCAAACATGCACTTCTTGGGGTTTAGTGAGATACCATATTTTTGGCAGTGTTGAAAAATTTTCTTTAAATGAAATGTGTGTTTCTCTCTTTTCTTTGAGAATATCGTGATGTCATTGAGGTATACTACCGCACTGCGGCCAATTAGAATGTGGAAAGCTATATCCATAGCCCTCTAGAAATCACCTCCAGTGTTTATGAGTCCAAAGGGCATCCTTCTATAAGCAAAAGTCCCCCACCTATTTCTGAACGTCGTTTTAAGTCTGTCTTCTTCAGCTAATAATACTTGATTGTATCCTGAGAATCCATCTAATAAAGAGAATAGTTCAGAACCTGAAACTATTTGCAATATCTGCTCCATGGGTGGAATAGGGTAATTGTCTTTATCTGAAGCGTGATTTAAATTTCTAAAATCCACACATAGCCTGATTTCTCTGGATTTATTCCTTACCGGTACCAGATTCGAAACCCATTCCGAGTGTCTAACCTTGAAGATAATTCTAGCATCCAATAGTTTCTTAACTTCACTCCAGATTAAAGGTTCTAATTTTGGATGTATTTTCCTTAAAGACTGCTGATAAGGTTTGATTCCAGATCTAATGGGGATAACATGCTGGATAATATTGGTGTCATATGTCTTCAGATATTCATACGTCCAGGAAAAAACATCTTTGTATTATTTGAAAAGACTGATAAACTTATTCCTTTCACTTGGGGAGCAAAATTTTCCCAAATTCACATATTTAGGCCCAAATTCAGTCCCCAAATTAATCAACTCGAACTGTAGAGATGAGCTATGAGTCTTCACATTTGCTGGTCTTCTAAATTTCTTGTTTAAATCAAACATCCGTTCTAAAGTCCTGACTCCTTTAGGAATAAAATTATCGAATTTTAGCTCGGCTTGATGTTCTTCATCATCAATAATCGCCCCTTTGAAGGTCTTGTGATTTGTCAAGCATTCTATAATCTGCTGATCATCATTGAACACTCGTATATTGGTAATCATATCTGCAACTGAAGGCCTGAAAAGCAATTCAACAGAGCACCGATTATTAGAGGGCACAAGCCTCGCAACTGAGGTGGCCAACAAGTCAGCTACTACATTCTTAAGTCTAGGAATCGATACAATGTTAAATGCACTAAAACATTTAAGAAAGTCCCATACTTCATTTTGATAAGCTTTTAAATGAGGATAAATGCAATGTATTTGATTTCAAATTTGTTTTAAAATTATTTCAGAATCTCCAAACACTTTCAAATTTTTCACCTTTAATTAAATTGCTTTCCTTAATCCCTGAACTAATGCTTCATATTTAGCTGTGTTATTGGTACATTCAAACTCTAACCTACATGAAAGAAAATGTTTGTTTTTCTTAGATTCAATTAGGAAACAGCTGGCTCCTGACCCCTCTAATGTTTTAGAACCATCAAAGAAAAGCGCCCAAAAATCGCTAACCATTGCTGTGCGAGAATTAACATCTACATCTACAACTAATTCTACTATTTTACAATTAATTTCATCATCCTGTGAAAACCGAAGGGGATCAGGCTGAGCGTCTGAGGTATTGTTGCCTTCTTCCACTTGATAGTTTCCTAGTTCTAGCTCAATAAAGTAATTTCCCAAAACATAATCTACTGGTTCATTTTTACCTTCGAACTGAGTAACATTGTGTTTCATGTGGGGCTCCCTCAAAACTTTAATTTGATTTGGGATTCCTTTATATGGTAGCCACAGATGCGACCAGTCCAAGGCAAAATATCTGTTTAGCTTTGCCGACCAATCTCTGCTCAAAACAAGTCCATAGGCTTCCGGTATGTCAGCCACCACAATATCAATGAATTGACACACCTTATCATTTGAAGATAAGTGAACGAGAACATCCTCCAATTCCCCAATTACCTCACATTTGTTCTATCCAACTGAATGAACCTCCAGGTAGATGGTTTAGGTTGTCCATTTATCCTTTTGCAAACCGACAGTAGCATGACATCGACTGATGCCTCCGAGTCTACTAGGCAATTTTGCACGTTGTGGTTGAAAATCTCAAAAGTAAGGAGAAAAGGTGGATTCTTGCTTTTAGGCTTACCTCCCATACTTGCTTCACCAATTTCTTCTTCCTAGGGCTGATTGTCAGTGGGAAGCCTCTCCTCTGATACTTCAAGTGCTTTTAGTAACTTTTCTTTCTGCTGCGACACATTGCACATTTAAAATAATGAGATGTTTGCCCTTACCTTTTTGATATCCTCCACAATGTCATAATCCATTTTATGTTCTGTGAGATTTGATTTAACATTATTTATTTTTTCTTCATTGGGCTTAGTAGGCATGTTGATTTGGCTAGGATTTTGACTGGTGATGGTAAATTCTGGAATTTTCTTAGTTGAGGAATTGTTTTGAAATTTCTTAACATTCTTTTGAAGTATTTTGATCTTCAGGAGCATAAGACTGTTTTCCTCAATCAACCCTTGGATTCTCGTCATTACGTTTGTTTCTAGAATGCCCTTGTATCTCATATCCTTTCCTTCCTTGGCATCAAACAATGATACACAGTCCCATAAAACCATGGCTTCATCCTCTTGTTTTTCTATTGATTTATTGTTGTCTTTCCCTTCTTCATCGTTATCTTCAGTTAATTTGGAATCCAATAGCTGATTCATAACCAACGTCATTGAATTTATCCATTGAGGACAATTCTTTTCAGAATGGGGTTGTTGGTAAAAAGTGCAAAAGTTATTTATTCCTACCTCCGTTAAGTTCATAGATGCAGGGCTGTGCGGAGGGGGTTGGGATTGATTGTTATCTTCCCTTTTCTTGTAATAAGGCTTGTAGAAATTTTGGGCTTCCTTTTCCTTTTCCAAGTCTATGATTCTGTTAGAGAGCTTCTGCATCATCATTTCCATTCCTTTGAAATATGGTGATTACTCCTCTTTAGGCTTAGTAAATAACAAAGCTTTCCTCCCAAATTTTTTTTCTCCTGACCATTTAGGATAATCCTCGATGCTTTCTTTTTCGGCCTCTACTCTCTCTGCTTCTTCATAAGTCTCTGCTAGCATAGGTTTGGCCTTCATTTTGGAAAACATGGCCAACTTGGGTCCTAGAGCTGAGGTATAATATTCAATCAAGACTTTATCCGAGGGTTTGTCAGCTTCAGAAAAATTCTTAAGATAGGCTGCGAATCTTTGGGTAAAACTATGCACCTTCTCTTTTCTTTCTTTATTTAAGGCACATAGTCCTTTCATGAGAGTTGCATGAGTTTTTTGGGTTGCATACTTACTTCTAAAAATCCTTTCAAAAGTATCCCAATCTGGGATAGAGTTTGCAGGCAAACCAAAATACGATGATGCTGCTGCTCCTTTAAGGGTGTGTGGGAAAAGTCTACAAACTACATCCTCATATTCACCAACCCTTAATCCCTCTATTGCCAAATAGAAACTTTGCAAATGGTCATCTAATAACATCTTCTCATTTGGATCAAACTTAGGCAGCATCTTTTCAAAATCTTGAGGTAAATCATGCAAAGGAGGTGTTAGGTTTAAAGGTGATATGGCTTTCCAAGCAGGTGGTGGATTTGGTGGGTTGGGTGGCTGATTTGCGTTTACGCTTGCCATGAGTCTGGGTGGAGAGTGAGGTGGTGAATGAACAAGAGTATGAATAGGTGAACAGTAAGGTGTATTTGGGCCCACTTGATTTAGAGGTTGAACCACCTCCTGTAAGGCTGTTTCTACCAGTTCTTCCAAATCTCCAACCAACACTGAGTCTTCCAATATAGGACGGTCTTTCTTTTTATATTCTCTTCTGGGTAGGTCAGGGATAATCGGTAATCCTCCAATCTTATTCACATATGCCCTAGTGTGTCTTCTCAGATCATTAACTACTTCATTATCGATAGAATACAAGTGCTCTTTACCCTTCTCTTCAGGAATAGGATTGGGAAATAAACTTCTTTCTGAACTGTCACTGGTGGAATAATCTCAAGAAAACAGGTTTCCTCGGCCAGCCATGCACTGGCGACCCTCCTTCTAGAGCCAATAATTGTTGATTCTTGGAAATTCGCAGGCAACAACAGAAAGGGATTCTCCCCAGTCAACATTCCCAACTAGCCCATGAATTTTTGGTGTAGGGAATCTGTCCGGTTTGTGGTCCGGCTACCATAGGTCAAGTAACAAAAACAAAGGGTTTTACCAGTTGTGGCCCGGTCCACCGTATATATTTTTGTATTTTTGACTTTAAGTATGATATGCAAGTGCCTATCTAATATGCATATTGATAAAGAATGCAAGGAGTGGTCACAATGTGATGCACAGGTTCTTACCTCTCGTCTTAGACTCTCTCACATCTAAATCACACACACCTAGAAAATACAACACTAACTAAGCTATCCCTAGGGAGAAAGATATTAATTCTTGAGTAATGTAATACTGTTCACATGTTAAGATAAATCACAGATAGCTATTCTTAGAATCAAAACAAATAAACATGAATAAAGACATACATGACAAGATAGCTCATCAACCGTTAAACCCTCCATTACTCATAGTGAAAATTATCACAGAATAAACTAGAGAACATTCAGATAAGAACTTAGGTTCAGAAAGTTAGAACACTCTCACAGTTGAAAAAATGAAATAGTTCCCCTTCAACGTTGTTCATTTTATCACATTTGAACATTCCACGCAGCCACTTCTCCAATAGGCAAAATTCCTAATTTATTATTGTAAAACGAAGTAGTTCCTATTACAACAAATGGTTCACAAGTTTCTCCCAGGAAAAATACCCTTTTCCCCTCTAACTTTCCTATCTTTATACAAAAACCACAAAACCTTTGGGTTGCCCCGCCCCTTCACCTTCCGGCTCCCCCAACCGTTTTAATCTCACCGTTTTGTCAGTTTGTGAGTGCTCATGATTTAGGCAATACGTAACATTTCGGATTTAGTCTTATGAGTACTTCATAAAACGAGACCATCTCGGTAACTGATGAACCTTTTCTAAGCCCGGGCCTCTGTTGCTATCGGTTTCGCTTTGTCTTTTATTTGTCCCTTTTTAAGATCCCGTTGATCTCAGAACATCTCTCCCTATTGATTTTCAGCCAACTTCCTTCTACTTTGTCCTTCAGCTATGTCTTCTTTGCAGCAGTAATCTGAAGAATCTTCTAAGTCTGTCTGTAGTCAAAACAAACATTCATCATTAATTTGGACAGCATCTTTTCAACCAATGTAAACCATACTAACAATAAAACTGATCATCAAAATGAGGCCCTGTATTGTGCTCTAGTCTTGAAAACCTTGACAAGAATCAGAAACCACCACCGCCATAGATAAGGTAGAAAACACACACAGAACAGGTAGGAAAAATCACTAAAGCATCGACAGGATGGTGTAACTAATAACCGCAAAGGCGGGCTTCAGATGGATAACGAGTTCCGCAAGACCATTAATTCTATCTGCCTCGAAAATACTAAAAAATAAAACATCGAGCGAAAAAACTCCTTGTCAGCGAACGAAACGACATAAATGCCGGGTGGTTAGTGCATTACGTAGCCACAATGGCAGAAGACAGAAAGACGATGGGCTCCGCGGCAAATAAAACATATCAGCGAGTGGAGAATTTATATGGCAGACACTTAGTTTGCTTGAGAGCCACAATGGTGGAAAGCAATCAGACTACCGGCTTCGATCAAAGTCATAAAACTTTTCGATATGGTGCAGAAACATCATAAAAACGTTAAGTGTTCAGAAAATCTTAGGGTTGTGCAGCGGTCTAAAAAAATCTTGTCTCATCTTCAAAACAGTGGCTTCATAAAGATCAAAGAACCCCAACTCAAACTTCAATCAAACTCTGACAGTGCAAAGCAAGTCAAAATAATAACGTCACAGCATCGAAAAAGTCAAAGCTATCTGTCAGAACAATCATCATTCAGCTTCCGCAACGACGGCCCTATAGGGAAATATGGCTCCGATGCATTGTTTAAATGACCACCGAACAACCAAACTAAACAAATGTTAAGTTACAAAATACTTTCGGCTAGGTAGTGATGAAAAGTTTGTTTCACCTCTGAAACAATGGCGGAAACGAGAAAATGTCTTCCGATATCAAAGAAATAAATCACAGATCAAAGGATAACATTTTAAATTCAACTTCAAATTCCTCAACCCAAAGCAATTTCAGACATAAGCAATTTTCTGAAAAGCATGAAAGCAGTTGACCTCAAAAACAATCCAAACTTGTAGCAAAGGGAATACAAAACAGAGTTCATGGATTTAAACAATTTTAGGCAAGATGAAAATTAAGAGGAGGGTCCAAAGTTTCGAAAATTTGGGAAAACAGTTGCAGCTGCAACACTACTTCAAAGAAATCATTGGTATTTGCAGAGATGATGTGTGACCTTACCTATGCTTTGATGGATTCTGAGCCCAATGATTCATTCTCGGATGAATTTCTATTCCTGATAAGCACGACCGACCCGTGGTATGGATATTTAATCATCTATCTCCAAACATAGAGATTTCAGCCCAATATATCTCATGATGATCATCACTGCATCCGTCACCACATAAAATACTACCTTATCATGAATGATACATTGTACAGGCGTGGTATACATTCCATTCTTCGATGATGCCTTGCCCATGAATAGGTTGAATAGGTTCTCAATGACTTCCACTTTGATGCATGTGGCGGTCATGTTTCTAGAATGGCTACAGCCCAGAAAATCCTTCGCGCTGGCTATTTATGTCCCTCAATCTTCAAATATTGTCATGAGGTTGTTAAGAAATGCCCACCTTTCCAACATTTCTATCTAAAAAAGTGCACCCACCCTGCTCCATTACACCCCATAATTATCGTTGTCCCTTTTGCCAAATGGGGTATAGATTTTATGCATTGTAATCCTACCTCAGCTGGGGGGCATGGTTACATCATAGTAGTCATGGATTATTTCACTAAATGGGTTGAGGCTATGCCTATCTATGTATAGGTGTTGAAGCCCCAACTGTTTATGTGGCTGATTAGGGTTTTTAAGGCTTGCAACACATGAAGAAAACCTAGCCAAAGGCTTCAAACAATCCCACGTAGGTATTGTTCTATGCTCGAGTTGTTTGGGATGGTAATCTCCCACGGATACTTTTGTAGCCTCCATTGGATTAAGATTGGATTTAATCTGTAGAGGATCTATTTCCCAATTTAAGAAACAAGGTAGATGATATGAAGAACAGGAAAACTTAAAACCTAACTAGGAAAGGGAACCTGATCTAGATTTAAATCTACTCTAAAAGGGATATTGGGTTGATATACAGGTAAACCAAATTTGTAAGTAGACAAGTAATTTTCATTCAATCAACAAAAATGTAAATCAAATTAGAAGTTCATCACTTAATTCATGGCTAATTAATGAAAATCAATTAGTTAGTGACTTAGGATTCTATCATTCTGAATTAACCCGCATAGCAAAATGTAAGTTGAAAAACAAACATATTATGTTGCCGAATCTTACTATTCAATTATTCACAGAAATAGATAAATACAGTTCATAAAATAAATTTCATGAAACCTTATCATTGCATCAATAAATAACAGACATAAATCGGAGTTAAATAAAACACATTTAATGATTGTAAACAAATCACAGTATTATTTGTCCATTTGGAACAGAGAAGATCAAAACCTGTTTGAAGAAATTCATTTAGATAAAGAAAAGAGATAAGAAATCACAATACTCTATTGTTCTGCAGTTCAGTAACAAATTACATAGACCATATGAACAACAAGAGGTGTTTTCGATCTCATGTATCAGTCTTCCTTCTCCCAAAATTCAAAAAAATTCTTGGCAACAATGTTTCTATTCTGAAAGAGAACTCTCTCAGTTAAGTGCCCTCCTCTTCTCTCAAACATTTGGGTAGATTTTATAGAAGAGAAAATCAATGGAAGGATAAGATCCAACCACTGAAACTCTGGTTCATTTAGCTCCCATCCAAACTGGCCTCAACCAACTTCTGAAAATAGCCTTCTATTCAGGCATGATTTTCTCCAAATCAGTTCAGATATTTCGAAAACAACTCGCGTCTAGGAGTAAAATACCCAATTTGTGAAGTGGGTTTTCAACAGTTTTATCAGATTCTTCACGGTTTGGTGGCAAATTGGGCCCGAAATTCTCCTCCCTCTTCAGGTGTGATTTAGCTTCTAAAAATAAAAGTGGTCTTCATTAATTTCATATCAGCTTGCATCTTTTTCTCTCAACGATCCATGAATTTCTATTAGAGCTTCCTTCTTTCTTCAACAATCCAATTATTGATGCTAAACATAAATGATCTCCATTGCTGGAAGACAAAGCTTTCATCGTCAAACTTTAAATTGGTAGCACTACCGTAGTTTAATTATATTATCTTTGGTAATCTGCACGGCTTAGAATCCCTACAAACCTACAAAAAATTATATCAATTAGTGTTCATTAACCAAGGCAGAATGTAATATAAATTTTTAAATAATGTAAAATTATCCTTTTTCCGGTGATCAATATCATCATTCAACAATCCCTTTTTTAAAATGTTTTGATACAAATAGTGAATTAACTTAAGATTATTATCTTGGAATTTAAGGCTCAGTAACCGTTGATTTTACTGCAAAGTAAATTATGGCCATTGATTTTAACAACCAAATCTATTAATTATTTTCCAAATGAATAAAACAAAAACAAGAAGACCCAAAATTAATATTCCCAACAAAATCAGAAATCACATGTCGGGAAGAAAATTTGAATTTGTTTAAAACAATCATTTAAACAAATCGGGAAAAACCAAAGATCCAAAATCAAATTAAAACCCTAAGTGAAAAATAAAACTACCAAAATTTACGGACCCAAAATCAAATTAAATTATAACCTAAGATAAGCTTAGGGTCTGGAAAGATGCCGGAATGAAAATGTGAAAAAAAAATGATTTCCGGCAACTTGCGAGATGTGGGATGCGGGATCACTAAATATAAAAATTTTATTCAATCCATCCCGCAATCAGCATTCCGCAAGTTGCGAAATGCAGGATGCGGAAAGGAATTGCGGAAAGGTTGAATTTTAGAAAAATTAAAGGTTTTACATCTGCAAAAATCCATAAAAATACTTGGAAAGCTTGGAAATTTGCAAGTTTTATTTATTTATTTATTCGAACGAAATGATGAAATAAAAATCTAGAAATTATTTATGAAGAAAATCCAATATTTGAAAACCCTAAACCTAGAAAAATAAAAACCATTTACAATTTAATTCTTAAGAAAATAAATGTTGGAAACAAGTTACTTATATAGGAAAAGAATCACTCTTATAATATAGGAAAGTCAATGAATTCCACAAATAGGTTTCTAACATAATCATTTTCCAAGAATAAAAAACCTAGAAAAGAATAATAATAATTCAAATTAGCTTTTATTTAAAATTAGACTTATCCATGATGAAACTAATTTCACATTCATGAATGTTGAATTTTAATCCACAAATTTCCAAATAATAATAAAACAAAATCTCATTGAAATTAGGGAATTTAGGATTCAAACAAACAAAAACATGTGTTCTTTTAATTTTTATAACATCCAATTTTGTATAAAATTAATATATGAATTTAATGAAATACACAAGTTAAGTTAATGAAAATAAAAACATAACCATTAATATTTAAAATATTTCAATAAGCTTAAACCAAACATTACAAACATTAAACTAATATAAGAAAATAACCCAAAGACCAATATTATTTAAATATTTACATTACAATTCTAGGCATGCAAAAAGGGAAAATAAAACTCAATCAAGGCAAAATATCGAACCAATGAAATACACAAAAGCATGAGAGAAGAAATGATAAGATCAATCCGAATCCGAGAGCAAAGGTAATAACCAACCGTTATCTCGAATAATCAGTTTGTGCAATGAAGACCAAGCTTAGGTGGGGAATGTGAAAGATAACATGGTAAGCTAACCACCAAGATCATAGAAGAAACTCAAATGGATAAAAGAGAAAATATAAGCTAGAGATCAATAAGAAAGGCAACAATCCAAATAATACCAAAGATTAGGAATGCAGGAGAAGAATTGCAGGCATTTATTTGGTAAATATACACACCCTTTCCGCAATCCGCAATCCGTAATTGCAGGTTACGGATTGCGGAAACACACAGCACAATCATAAATCAAATACTTCCCGCAATCCACAATCTGCAACTTACGAATTGTGGGTTGACCGACTGACTCATAAAATATTTCTGCATCCCGCATTCTGCATTCTGCATTGCGGGATGCAGGATGAAAAACTCGGGTTGTGGGAATGACACATTTTTGGAAAAATAGTATTTTCCACAACTCACTAAAAACATGCAAAAAAAATGCATAAATATGAAGAATTTAGCTAACCCAAATCATAGAAACTATGATAAATGTTTTGGGAACTCCAAAACGACTTAAGAAATTCAGAAAACTTAACTCACATGTAAAATCGGGGTTCTCATGTTTTACTCAAAACATGGGATTTGTTGTGTCTACAACAATAGGATGGTAAGAATGCCACCCTCTTCTTATTCAATCACATAATATCTAGGTTTGGAGTTCCACAGTCTATAGTCACTGATCATGGATCACATTTCTGGAATCAGATGATGGCAGAGTTAAGTGCTAAGCTGGGTTTTCACCATGAAAACTCAACTCCCTATTATCCGCAGGCTAATGGTCAGGTTGAGTCCATTAACAAAGTCTTAAAAAATATGATGCATCGGATGGTTGGAGATCATAAATCCAATTGGCACCAAAATCTCTTTTATGCTCTTTGGGCTTATAGAAATTTAGTAAAAGCAATGATTGGTTTTAAACCCTTCCAGTTGTTTTACAGACTAGAAGCAGTCCTACCTATTCAGTGCCAGATTCTATCTTTGAAACTTGCCATTGAACTTCTCCCCAATACTTCCACTGAGGAATAAATATTTTTATACCTAAACAATATTGATGAAACTAGACGAGATGTTGCCTTAGTCAATGAGGCACATAAGAAATGTGTCAAGGCGTAGTATGACAAATATGTCCAACCTCATGTTTTTAGTGAAGGTGACCTAGTTCTGACTTACGATCAGAAACATGATAAACTAGGAGAAGGGAATTTTGAATCAATGTGGTACTGTCCTTTTATCATTTCCAAGGTTTTAGAGAAAGGGGCCTATGAGCTCGTAGATTATGATGGAATCCCCTCCGGGAAACCTCGCAATGGGTTGTACCTAAAGAGGTACTATGCTTAGATCACTCATGTATGGTACCTTGTATATATGTACATTTTTTAATTTCAGTGTGTTTTAGTATTTTCAATATGGTTTTGAGTTTAGTGTCCAGACTATTTATACCATGTTTTTTTTATGCAGATCGGATGGCCTTTTATGGCTTCGCTGATGGTGCTTACCGTCATACCCTGAACCTTGCTTCAGCTGCTTGGGTTTTGTATTACCCTACCCACGATCTAGTCAATTCAGGAGAAGTTTGTATTGGTCTAGCTACCAACAACATCGTCGAGTATCAGGCAGTAATAGGTCTACTAACTGAAGCTGCATCTCGAGACATTCGTGATTTGGTAGTATTCATGGATTCTTAGTTAGTGGTTTGTCATTTGAACGATGTCTATACCATTAGAAATCCTGTACTTCTCCAACTCTTCTGGAGAGTGTGTCCACTCAAAAAATAATTTGAGGTCATTACTTACAGGCATATCCCTAGGGCATACAATGCAGTTGCTGATTCATTAGAAAACTATATCCTAGACTGGTATATTGCTCATTCATAACTTGAAAATTAAACATGGTTCATCATATTTTAAATAAAAAGTAGATAACACATAAAAATCATGTAAATACATTTACCATTGAGACGTATAAACAACAGTAACAAAGTCTATATATATATATATATATATATATATATATTACAAAAAATGGTCACGAGACCCGATCTTAAGCAAGATGGCTTTTAGGAAAATACATCATACAAAATCTTGAAGCTGTCTCAGCTTTCAGTAATACATCGTGCAAGACACCATCTAGTGATGATCATGATAACAAATGACAACCCATACTATTCTATGTAGCAGTCAACTGAAACAGCTTGGCACTCCCGTAGTGTGCCTCTGGTAGCTCATCAGGAGGTCATCAATAGCTGCATCTAGTATGTATAGGCTTAACCTCTCTAGGTTATCCTCTAACTCTCCCAGCTGGTCATCACCTGGGTGAACAAACCGAGCTCCCACTCTCCTGTCCATTGGGGATGATCCCCCAGGTCGTGCCACACCAACATATGCATGAGAAAATTTAGGTCTTCTTACTACTTATAAAAAACATAAAACATGAAAATACAAAAACATAACCAACATTTTAGTTTCTTTCTTCTTACCGATATCCCCCTAGTGCACACCAGGAGGAAGTGGCAGATCAGGGTCACCCCTGAAGTCAGTTCCCGCATATGCGTAATCATCAATCATAAGGATCTAGTCATCCAACCAATGGAAAAATACAACATCGTACTTCACTTTAACTCTGCCACCTCCTGTACAAGCCATAAGCTCTACCCACCTCAACATACGAGGGTCTCTGTCCCTCAACAAGCTAAAATGGATCCATTTCCAAACTGTTTCAATTTCCCTTGCCGACATTTAGTCAGCTGGTCCTTGAAAACCAAGAGTAGTGCCTCTGTCGAGTTAAAGGCAGTGGGTGCCATAGTTTCTATAGCATACAGTAAATGTTCTCTCTATTCCTGGTGAGGCCCTTGGCTTCCTACTAGACTCTGCATAGTGAAAAGAATAGTACGGAGTACATCATCAACCACTTCCTTTATGGGGATCTTCTTCCTCGACATCTTAGTACCAGGAATGCAATAGCATTTTATCAGCTCTTGAGTGGTCACATCCCCTCTTCAAGAACCAGTCAATGAATCATGAGCACCCCGCCTAGATAATCCCATCAGAAATTAGATATCCTCTACCTCTATGGTCAATACATGAGCTCCCACCTCATGGTACTGCTGCTCGGGGTTCCACATGCACAGAATACGCTCTAGCAAGCACTCATGGGATATCATACTTGGAGTGCGGAAAAACTTCAAGAGGCCATAACCTCTCAAAGCATCAATGCACCCCACATTTCCCTCAGCCAGGGCATCATCATCATCATGTTGTTGTTCTTTCCATATAACCATTTTTGACAGGATATAACCTGCCGAAAATAACGAATGGGCTAGTTAAAACCACATTCAACCATTAAAATCATCAAAGAACTTTTATTTTGGTTTGCCTGTTTAGTTTTCTAACCTAAAAGCCAGCACCGCCTATCCTCCATTTACACAGAGTGGTAGCATCGCTTGAGTGAAATTGAACAGGGGCGGTTTTTATTGGGCACCGCCTATCCCATATGGGGCAGGAGCGGTGCCCGCAATTCGGATTTAGGTCTTGTTCAAGTACCCTTGAAACTAAGCCAAAGAAATAATGGAGATAATAAAATGAAAGAGTAGGGCTCTAACATCTACCTAGCTCTGACGATGCTCGAAACGGACAGTGGATGCTCCTGTAATCTCTGGTTGAAGATGTAGATCCAAAAGTCTCCCAATTGCTCTCACAAATTGGTAAATAGTAAAATGACTTGTTTTTTACTATTCAATTGGATTTTAAATATATTTTTAGGATTTTTCACATTATTATTAATATTTTTAAATTATTAATATTTTATTCAAATGTTTAGGAGACTAATGGACTTTTTTAAGTCTTGTAGGGATGGAAAGATAAACAGTAGTGTCTATGGAGGAGTTTGTTTTTTACATTTTCATACTTCCAAAAAAATAGGAAAAAGTCCCCGAGCATTTGTTTCGACACTTTGGTCACACTCTTAGAACTAAGTATCAAAGTTTCGAGACTTTTTTTTATTCTTTTTGGGCTCATAAAAACTTCTCTTCGTGAAAAAGAAACCTAATGGAGTCTCCTTTAAACTCTTTTCAGACTCCCTAAATATGAAAAGATTGTCGAGTACTTGTATTCTTCATACTCGTAAAATTATTTGAAGAGTCATCTCTCCGACGGTAGGTTATCTCTTTTTTCACTTCAGATAGACTATTTACGAAAAAGGAACACTCCATCCAATCATGACTGGAAGAGTTCTCTCAGGTATTATTTTATATTTTTTCGAGTGCTGGAGACTAAATCATACGAAAAAGGACCCTTTGGAGTTTTCTTTTGTCTTCGTTCAGACTCTCTAAACATGAACAATATTGAGTTTGCTTTCATTGGAATCATTAAACTAAACACTGAGAGATCCGTTCTGGGAATGAACCCCTCCTTTCTCAGGTTTGTGAAATATATGAGAATGGACTTGTCTTCGGATGAGCTAAAACGAGTTTTTTTTACCCTCTTTGGACTCATAAAAATGAAAAGAGGTACTCATCAATCATGATGGGGAAATTAAGTGAAGGGAATCAATTCATTTTGCAAATAAATGGAAGTTGTTTGTCACCTTTGAACATGGCACTTATCTGCATATCATTCAGTCAATTGGGTATTCAGTTGATTTGCAAGTCGATCCACTTTCATGAGTCATGTCACTCCTTTGAGTTTTTCAAAAGAATGCATTGTCCATTGTCGTATTGTATGTCCATCTGGTCCGGTCATGATGCCAAGTATTTTTCTATGTGGCCTGATGTTCAAAGGGAGTAAAAAGTTTACCTCTATAGTTAAAACAGCCTTTGTGTTAGTACTTTTGATTTAGTCCTATGGTTACATTATCTATAACATTCTAGAACTTTGTTCTGAGTTTCGTTTCATTGAAGTGGGATTCATTTTGGCCCTCCTTCGATGAGACTATTCCTATTGAAATCAACTCATCATCCGGGGAATAGTCTTATAAAGAAGTTTAGTACCTTGAGATCTATATGCCTCAATGACAGATTCTCTCGCTCTCGACAAAGGTTCATGTCATTGACCTTTGATCAAAATATTCCACTAGGTGTTTGACATCAAAACATCTATTCACACTCAGTAGATTGTACCATGATACCTTGGGAATCATTGACATCAATGGTGATCTCCCTCGCACTTGTTAACGGTTCACATCATTTACCAATAATCAAGTGGTTTCTACCATGTTCAACTTCATATCATTGTAATCACATGGATATAATCGTACTTTGTGGAAGACGAGACGAAGTCCTTGGGTGTCTATTTGAAAGCACTCATAACTTTCTCCCTAGGTTGCGATGGAGTATATTGTATGAAGTACCAGCATGGATCCACATTTGTGTGGTTGTGGCTATGCTCAAATTTGTGTCTATATGACATAGATATACATTGTATGTCTAGTAGATATGTCCAAGTTTGAGTCTTCTATCACATGGATCTACACTGTATTCTAGTAGCCATGTTTGTTAATCTCTTCCATGGATCTTCCTTGTATTGGTCTGCAGCCATGGCGAAGACACATTTGATCATGAGTCAAAAGTATTGATGTATTGCAGATGCTTGGTTTATGTTGATCTTTGATCAAGCTGATTCTTGCCTCAAAGTGATAACTTGCTCTATCAAATCTCTCGCCTATCGTATCCCTCTAGCCTCATGCTTTGGGGGGAATTCTGTTACACCCAAATCTTGCCATCAACATGTGATAAGATCCTAAACATCCATGTTTACCCTCATTCCCAAATCTTGAAGTGAAAACATTGATCCAGATGTTAAACTTGCATACAAAAACCTAGCACCGCTTCTACCCTTAAGCTTAGGAGAGGTACCTTCTTTAGCACCGCCTGATTTGTGTTGAAGGCAGGTAGTGGCACCTCTTTTCCTCTTTGTTTGAAGAGAATTTCTGGCCTAGCATCGCTCTGTCATCAAGGAGCATGATCGGTGCTCTTGGTAAAAAGTGAAAAAGAGAGACTTCTCAAAGCTTCTAGATCAAAAGATTTGTGGTAGGCCTTATCCCTATTCACCTGGGTCAGTTGAGCTCGAGATCCATGCTTTGGGGATCTCCTATCCACATCACCCACCAAAATCTCAACCATATCTATCCATTTGAGGCCTATAAAAATAGGCTCGTACCCCATGGTTGAGGGGAGAGTGAAGTCATGTTGCCATTTTGACATTCTAGCCTGATCCATTAAGAGTGAGCATAGAGGAGAAAGTTGAATCTATTGGGGATAAGACATTGGTTTTATGGAGGAGTGCATCAACACTAAGGCACAGGTTGTAAACTCTTTCATTATTTATCAATGCAAAGTTGGTTCCTTTCCCATATACTTGTTATGTGTAATCTTGCATGTTTATTATCGGATTCCTTTGTCACCGATACAGATCTATAGATGATGTTCTACTACTTTTGATATTTTTTGTTTGATTTCTTTATGCAAGTATTTTATTGGAGATATTTTGCCATAGGTGAAGAGCCACATCATTCCATCAAATATTGTATTCCAGATGTCTATAGTTTCTAGGATAATTCTACCAACCTTGTTGTGAACTATGTGTTCTGGATATGAACCATTCAGATCAGAGGAACAGCTTCTATCTGCAGAAGGTGCGAAATTCCTGACAACAAAGTGTCTTGATGTGTTCTTTCCTTAGTATTTATCCTCATTGAAATAACACATTGAACAAATCTATAAAGTAACTAAATATGTAAACAATTAATGCACAATACTTGACAATTATAAACTATGTTTTCAATAATGTTTATGAAGTATAAGAATTTAATGTAGGACCTTAATCATGCTAAGTATGATTATTATATATTCCTTATTCATGCACTGGATATGATTCCAACCTTAAAATTATTTTTAATAGTGTTAGAATAACCAAAAACCCATTCCCACACTTGGGATAAAATAATTAATCTTTTTTATTAATTTCCTAGGTCATACACTAGCTAGTTGGCATTCACTTGCACCATTTGGTCAAAATTTTCCTAAACTACCTCCAAGAGCACCTTCCTAATATTCTAGATAAGATTCTAAAATATCTGTAGACTTCCTAGATTAGTAAGTGCACATTCCTTCCTTATCCTAAGTTTGATTGATTTTAAGCAACTTTTAAGGTAAAAGGTGAAAGCTAGTCACATGACAATTGCCTTGTTTTTTGCACAAATCATCCTCCATATTTTTCTCTCCTAGAATCATGATTATATTGAATTTGCATCACTTATCAGCTCATACACCTCATTCAGCCAATTTTTCACCTCCTTGGATGATTTTTAAAGTGTTTTATGCACCTAGGGGTAAATTTTATAACATCTGATATAGTTTTATGTATGTTTTATGCTGATATTATAAGATCTGTCTACACATTCACCTAGTGATCCTAGAAGAACTAGATCTTAATTTGAGAGTGCCATTTATGTCAAGGACCAATTATTTGATGAGAAGTGTTATCTGATGGTTGAATTAGATCCATAAACATATGAATAAGCATCAGAAAATCCAATATGGAAAACAACCAGGAAAATGAATAACATTCGCTGCAAAAGAATGAAACATGGGAACTAGTCAATATTCCACTAGGGAGAAAGTTAGTCAAGTTTAAATGGGTATTCAAGAATTTTTTTTATATTGATGGCTCTCTTATGAAGTAAAAGTAAATTTTAGAGGCCAATTTATTCTACCAATTCTAATTCATTGACTACAATGAGACCTTTTCACCACTGCAAAGATGGATTCTATAAGACTAGTTTTTGTCATTGCAACTTCCAAGCAATGGAAGGTACATCACATGGATCTAAAGAATGATTTTCTACATGGAGATATCAAAGAGGAGATGTATATGTATAAAAAATAATGTTTTGTTACTAATCCATATCTTGTGTGCAGGTTTAAGAAATCACTATATGGGATAAAACAATCTCCCAAAGCTTGGTATGCCAAGATTGACGGCTTTCTGCTATCACAGAACTTTAGTAGATGAAAGTCTAATCTAAATGTCTATTTCAAGTTGATTCATGGTTCAATAATTATTATTTTTTTCTATTTGTATTACTTTTATATCATATGAATCTCCATGAAAGAAATTTCCTCCTTGAAGGATGCATTGAACCATGCCTTCTCCATGATTGATTTGGGATTGTTGAGCCAATTCTTGGGGCTTGAGACTTCTCAATAATCCCTTGGAATCAAAGTACATTATTACAAGTATGCTTCAGACCTACTAAATAAGTTCAACATGAAGGAATTTAAGCCAAGAAAGACTTCTTTCTTTTCAAGAGTTAAGCTTGAAGAAGCGAATTCAACTCCTTTGATAAAAAACACACTCTATAGGCAGCTAGTTGGTTGTCTCCTCTATTTGAATCACACTCGAACTAATATTTATTATGCAGTGAGTGTGGAATATATACCCATGGGTAAGAAAGATGACATCCATTGGAGGGAAACAAATATAATCTTGCACTTTGTGCAAGGAACAAAGACACATGGGATTCACTATGTTGCAAAATATGACCAAGAGTTAGTTGGTTTTACTGACTTTGACTGGGAAGGTGATAACACTGATAGAAAATCAACTTATGGATATGTGTTTATGCTTGCATATGGACAAATCATCTAATCAAGTAAAAATCAAAGTTTCATTCCACTTTCTATTCTACATAGGTAGAATATAGAGGAGCTATGAATGCAACTACTCAATGTTTATGGTTGCAGGGTGTTAGCACTCCATGAAACTCTTCTAGGTTGTAGCTCGAAGATTCCTTGTAACTTAACTATTTTCTCAATGATGGGTGGATAGGTGGATCAAAATGGAATGACTATCACAAGGTTTACTCATTCAAAACATGCATAGAAATATTCATATGGACAAGGATTTTAGCCAACTCTATTTAGAGGATTCAATAAAGGTGAATGTGTGGACAGGTCTTATAATATCAGCAAAAGAATACATAAGAAATATATATGAATGGCCAATACAATAAGAAAAGGATACCTGTAAATCTTAGTTTATCAATGTAACGACAAGATGATAGTTATCAGACACTAGATAAGCATAAGAAATGAAATAAATCATTAAAATACAAGCATAGAATAGACAAGAGGTAAATCTAAACATAATAGGCAAAAGAAGCTTATATTATGATATGCTATGAGAATTATGGGAATATAAGCAATGTATAATCTCCAAACTCGAACCTTCATTCCCAAGACTGAATTCTCTCCCCCTTACTTCGTCTAAAGTTCTAGGCTTTATAGCCTTTACAAAACAGTTCAAGATCCTATAAAATTGGATCAAATATGCCAAAAATAGATAGTCAAAACAAATTCATGAAAAATAGGAAAGGATCCTATTTAAGGGGGAAACCTCCATCTTGCTAGTCTTCATATCTTCAACAGCTGCAGCAATCTTTGACACACTCAACAACCTTCAAGGTGATGACAAGGCACTTAAAATATTCCTTTGACAGCTGGACAATATATTGACTAAAAATAGAAAGGCTTTTCAACCTTTATATCCGTTGCATCAACTTCAAAAACTTAAAAGAGAGAGTGATATCTATCCCTTTTAATTTTATCATTCATTTAGAATCTTCCTCAAATGATTTAGTAGCGAAAACATTTGATTTGAGTGAAAATACAATTATTTTGCTTGTCTTTGTGCTTTCGATGGTTTGTGAGTCAAAATTATAACCTGTAAGCCATCAAAAAGGAAAGCTTTAGCAGACTTATTCAAAGCTTCATCTAACTTTCTTTTTAGGTTCAGAACATCTGATATATGAATTTTATCTCTGCGAGGAGACTCATAACCATAGAGAGCTTTGCATGTTGAACACACACTCTGTACCTGTTAAGTTTTCCCTGAACCAATGATGATACATTGGTGAAGAGATCATGTAGAACATGACAAAGTGGTTTCTCATTCTCTATTTGTTTCCAAATCATTTGTATACACCTGATACCTTGGCTACCATACTCTAGTAATCCCATTTTTGCTTCCCGTCTGTAATTTTCTGTAAGCTCTTTGACACCTGCAAAATCGTGTGTATCCAAAAAATTGAATATTGGCCTTGCCACATCTAAATTCATATGTTTTACAAAACTTAGGGTATCTTCTTCTACTAATAGATCATTTCATTTTCACTGGGATCAAGAGCTTGTTTTCACGAGTCAAGCAATCATGTCCTAGGCCATTTAAATCAAAACATAGTTATAAGATTTTAGTGACTAACATCATCATGAATAACCGGTGGCCTCACACAATCAAAACCCATCAGGTTTCACCCAATAATTGACTATAAATGAAAATCCATGGAGCTATTTTTTATTATCAACATTTACTAGCTTATACTTCCCAAGTCATGCACACATAGGATGGCCATGGTCGTTGTAACCATTGCAGTAGCTTCCCTTTCATATTTGAGCAGCAATAATATTTGTTGTGGCCTTTTCTCATGGCTCTGCATCAAGAATTTATGCCTTCAATCTATCAAATGCTTCAAATCACAACTATACTTACCATATGACAGGTGCACACTCATTTTCTGCCTTCAAATCAAGCATTTGACAGTTATATGGATTTACGATTTGGCATGTGGCTTTATCTTTAGTTGAATGTGTTTGTTATGACTTGATATGTCAACCTGGGGATTGAATTATAGCTTGACTCATGGGCTCAGCTTGATGTGTCGACTTGGCATACAAATCAAAACTATGAGTTAACTCGTGGATTTATAATCATAGCTACTCATATAACTTATCGATGAGTAATAAAATGATATGGTGCTCAGCACTCATCTTTGATGTATTGCATGGCATGTGGCCTTGGCTTATGTGTCAACTAATGGTTTAGTACTTGGCTTGGTTTAACGTGTAGCTAATATGTAGGCTAGGAATTTGGTATATATGATATGGTTTGTGCTAGACTCATAGAGTTGACATATAATGGAAATGGATAATATTAGCTTAGAATTTGAATACTTCAAGCACCAAGAACTTCTTACTTTGGATGATGAAAATAATAAAGAAACATAAAACTAGGGTTTAGGAATTAAAGGGAGCTTAATGGGGAATTTTAAAAATATGGATTATGCCAAATGACCAAGGAAAAATGAAAAATTAAGCATGCTTGAAAGAAGCTCCTCAAAATTTACAAAACTATTTGAGGAGATAACATCTGGCTTCTACTCAGGGATGAAATCCTCCTTGTGAGGTTTCAAGAACCACAGATCTAATTCCTTTCCTGTAAAACAAAAATCCAAACCTATTTTCTAGTGTTCCATTGGGCTATGGAGTCATCTGACCTTTACAACTGGTCCCCTGTAGACGTGCAGGATGTCTGTAGCTTGCTCTGCTTATTCAAGAAAACAACTAAAAACAATCTACCTGCTCGTAGAGCAAGCTTATTTTCTTCTACTCTTACTCTAACCAGTGTACTTCTTCTTAATCAAGTAAACTCATGCTTCCAATGAAGCCATGTCAAAAACTAATTTGCTGACAAAATTCTTGATCTTGACCCCAAAAATAAAGGAATGTACATTTAACAAGGAATTGGTTTGAATAGATGATGAAGCCAACTTTCATCCGACATAAATATTTTAACATATATACTACTCATATATTCCAAATAGTTTGCAATAGGGTCATTAAAACCATAAAGGAATACTTCTCTATGCTGATGTTCCAACTGAAAGAAATGTTGCTACTATTTTCCTTCACTTGTCTCAATGCTGAATACATATTGCTTAATCTCTGTCTGAGAAGAATGTAAGATGTACTACTGTTCTGGACTTTTCAGCTCATCATCTTCCTCTTCGTATCTGCTGTAATCTTCTTGTGTCTGCAAATCATAAAACTGAGGGCTTCCCTTAGTCTCTACTACAGATCCAAAGTTGTCACATGTTGTTCCTTCAATCTGCTCTTTATCTTTTAGGTTTCCAAAGGGGACAATCTCATCTTCATGAACGTTTAGTTCTTTATTCAATAAATTGTATTCATGACAGTATTCGGGATATAAAAGATCAGCTGAAAATATTCCTTTACAAAACAAATGAAGGGCAGCATGAAAATCTGCCAAAGAGCTAATACTGGAAATAGGAAGAGACCGGTACCAATAATGAGCAATCCCCTCTAATGAATAGAGAAACAGTTTAATATGAACATCTTCATGCACAATTTGAAACCAATGAATGCAATCATGAAAATCTAGCAAATGTTCAGCTGCTACTTCCCAATCTTCTCCTCAAAATATGGGAATACTATTTTCCCATTCATCTCTACTAGGTACTAGATGAGAGTTACCAGAAATACTTGAGAAATTTCAAAAAGCATACCTCTTGTTCATTTCATACCAGTGGAGTTGTCAACATATTTTTGAACAATGGAGTCACCACTGAATTCATCCTTCATGGAGTTTCCAGATAGATGATTACAACCAAGATAATGTCCATATTTTTTCTATCATCAAATTTGGATCTATGGAATCTCCCAAGGAAGCTGAGATTCAATATCCTCTCCCCATAAATAGCACCAATTTGTTAGCACTCCAGGAAACTCTTCTAGGTTGTAGCTTGAAGATGCCTGGTAACTTAACTATTTTCTCAATGATGGGTGGGTGGATAGGTGGATCAAAATGGAATGACTATCACAAGGTTTACTCAATCGAAAAATGCATAGACATATTCATATGGACAAGGCTTTTAGCCAACTCTATTCAGAAGATTCAATAAAGGTGAATGTGTGGACAGATCTTATAATATCAGTAGAAACATACATAAGCAATATATGAATGGTCAATACAATAAGAATAGAATACTTGTAAAGCTTAGTTTATCATTGTAACAACAAGATGACAATTATCAGACACTAGATAAGCATAAGAAATTAAATAAATCATTCAAATAAAAGCATAGAATAGACAAGAGGTAAATCCGAACATAATAGGCAAAAGAAGCTTATATTATGATATGCTATGAGAAGTTTGGGAATATAAACAATCTATAATCTCCAAAGTCAAACCTTCAGTCTCAAGATTGAATTCTCTCCCCCTTACTTCGTCTGAATTTCTTGGTTTGATAGCCTTTACAAAATAGTTCAAGATCCAATAAAACTGGATCAAATATGCCAAAAATAGATAGTCAAAACAGATTCATGAAAAATAGGAAAGGATCCTATTTAAGGGGGCAACCTCCATCTTGCTAGTCTTCATATATTTGACAGCTACAACAATATTTGACACGCTCAACAACCTTCAAGGTGATGACAAGGCACTTAAAATCTTCCTTTGACAGCTAGAAAATATCTTGACTAAAAATAGAAAGGCTTTTCAACCTTTATATCCTTTGCATCAACTTCAAAAACTTAAAAGAGAGAGTGATCTCTATCCCTTTTAATTTTATCATTCATTTAGAATCTCCCTCAAATGATTTAGTAGCGAAAGCATTTGATCTGAGCAAAAATACCATTATTCTTCCTGCCTTTGTGCTTTTGGTGGTTTGTGAGCCAAAATTCTAACTTGTAAGCCACCGAAAAAGGTAGGATTTAGCATACTTCTTCAAAGCTTCATCTAACTTTCTTTTCAAGTTTTAGAACAGCTGATATATGAAGTTTATCTCTGCGAGGAGACTCATAACCATGGAGATATTTGCATGTTGAACACACACTATGTACCTGTTAATTTTTCCCTGAACTAGTGATGATACATTGGTGAAGAGATCATGTAGAACATGACCAAGTGGTTTCTCCTTCTCTATTTGTTTCCAGATCATTTGTATACACCTGATACCTAGGCTTACATACTCTAGTAATCCAATTTTTGTTTCCCGTCTGTAATTTTCTGTAAGCTCTTTGACACCTACAAAATCATGTGTATCTAAGAAATTTAATATTGGCCTTGACACATCTCAATTCATATGTTTTACAAATCTTAGGTTATCTTCTTCTACTGATAGATCATTTCATTGTCACTGGGATCAAGAGCTTGTTTTCACGAGTCAAGCAATCATGTCCTGGGCCATTTAAATCAAAACATAGTTAAAGCTTTAAGTGACTGACATTGTCATGAATGGTGGCTTCACACAATCAGGATCCATTAGTTTTCACCCAATAGTTGACTATAAATGAAAATCCCTGGATCTATTTTTTTATTATCAACATTTGCTAGCTTATACTTCGCAAGTCATGCACGCATAGGCTGACCATGGTCGATGTAACCATCACAGTAGCTTCCCTTGGTTATTTGAGTAGCAATAATATCTGTTGTGGCATTTTCTTGTGGCTCTACATCAATACCTAATGCCTTCAATATTTCAAATGCTTCAAAACCCAGCTATACTTACCATATGATAGGTGCACACTCATTTTCTTCCTTCAAATCAAGCATTTGACAATTATATGGATTTACGATTTGGCATGTGGCTTTAAATTGAGTTGAATGTGTTTGCTATGACTTGATATGTAAACCTGGGGATTGAATTGTAGCTTGACTCGTGGGCTCATCTTAATGTGTCGACTTGGCATGCAAATCAAAACTATGAGTTAACTTGTGGCTTTATAATCATAGCTACTCATATGACTTATCAATGAGGAATAAAATTATATGGTGCTCAGCGCTTAGCTTTGATGTATTGTGTGGCATGTGGCCTTGGCTCGTGTGTCAACTGATGGTTTAGTACTTGGCTTGGTTTAACGTGTAGCTAATATGTAGGCTAGGAATCTGGTATATATGATATGGTTTGTGCTAGACTCATAGAGTTGACATATAATGGAAATGGATAACATTAGCTTAGAATCTGAATACTTCAAGCACCCACGACTTCTTAGTTTGGATGATGAAAATAATAAAGAGACATAAAACTAGGGTTTAGGAATTAATGGGAGCTTAATGGGGAATTTTAAAAATATGGATTATGGCAAATGACCAAGGAAAAATGAAAAATTAAGCACGAACGAATGAAGCTCCTCAAAATTTACAAAACTATTTGAGGAGATAACACGCGGAATACTTGGAGAGTTTGGGATTGAAATTGACACTTCCATAGTCATTTATTATGACAACCAAATTACTACTCAAATATCAACAGAACCAATACAGAGGAAGCGAACCAAACACGTAGAGATCCATATGCACTACATTAGAGGACTTGTGCATGATGAGATCATTGCTCTACACTACTACGCATCATTTGAGCAAGTTGTAGACATCTTCACCAAGTAATTCTCTGAGAAGACATTCAACAATCTCAAATCACTAAATGGGATATTTGATCATATGGTGAAGATTGATTAAAGACAATAATTCACAAAATTTTGTTCATGTGGATGTTTAAGGGAGGATTTTCCCCTTGTGGTCTTACCTCTTTCCTTATTTTGTATGGAATAAGAGTATGTAAAGGGTGACTAAGCCTTGTTGCTAGGATCTATATCTCTGATATATTTTTTTATATTTCACAAAATTCAAGCTTAATAGGGGGTATTAGAATAACCAAAAACCCATTCCCATACTTAAGATTAAATAATTAATTTTTTTTATTAATTTCCTAGGTCCTACACTAGCTAGTTGGCATCCACTTCCACCATTTGGTCAAAACTTTCCTAAATTTCCTCCAGGAGTTCCTTCATAAGTTTCTAGATAATATTTTGATAACTCTATAGACTGGCCAATTTAGTAATTGCACATTCCCTCCTTATCCTAAGTTTGACTGCTTTTAATAAGCTTCTAAGGCAAAAGGTGAAAGCTAGTCACATGGCAACTCCCTATTTTTTTGCAAAAATAATTATCCATATTTTTCTATCCTAAAAGAATTATTATATTGAATTTCCATCACTTATCAACTTATACACCTCATTCATCCAATTCGTGACCTCCTTGACTAATTTGGAAAGTGTTTTATGCACCTAGGGGGATTTTTTACTTTTAGTAAGCCTTCTTTTGTGAGGATTCAACTTGCCTCCTTAGGAATTAGAATCTATGATGTAAATATATATTTGGATAGCCTATTAATTCATAAGGTTTACTGATGTAAACTTATGCAATGCAATTTTGCGTTATGCACCAATTTCAGCCTCCAATTTGAGTGGATCTATGCATATTTTTCAAGCAATTTTGTGAGTTCAATTGATATAAACTTGGGATAAATTTTCACACGTAGAGTTTATCAAGCGTTTACATTATTTAAATAGGGGTGAAAAATTATTTAAGTAATTTAATTAAGTATTGAAACCTTAGTAATACTTCTTAAGTTGGACCTTTAATTATCTATTGAATGGTTAGTTTTCCTAATCTTATTCCATTGTGCTTAAACTGAATTTTAAATCCTTTTTCCTTGTCATAAGGGTCAGGGACACTAAAGATGATTTATTGGGAGGTGGGATATGGGTAGGTTGTTAGTGGATTAGGTGGAGGGTGTGTGTGTGTGTGAGAGAGAGAGAGGGAGAGATCAAGGGGGTGTTGATGGTTAGTGGTAGGGGATTATGGGAAGGGGGAGTATGGGAGAGGGAAAAATATCTTGAGGGTTTGTGGGTTTAGAGAGATTGAGGGTTAGGGGTTTATATATATATATATATATATATATATATATATA